>JAFFSR010000286.1:2547500-3027500 GCA_017163975.1 Anastatus disparis | reverse complement strand
AAAGCCTAATTTAAAGATATTTTCCATAATTTTTGAATGAAGATTAATAATTTGGAAAATTGCAATGTCGGTAACTATATATTAATCATGGGCCGTTGTTAGATGTCCTCCAGATTCTGAAAATATATGTTCTAGTCGTAAAATTTAAAAAAAAATGCCAAAATATGAAATTTTGAGTCGTAAAACTTATGTCTGTACCAAATAAATAGCAAATTATGCTGTAAATAAATAATAAATTGAACTTGAAAAATTAAATCTGAAGTATCTGGAGTAAAATAACCTAAAAATGCCACTAATTTGATGTAAACCATGATGAATGAAAAAATAGTGGGGATAAACTAAAATAAAAAGTAACTTTTTACCGACACCAGATGGCTCAACTTTCGAATATATAAACGTTTGGAATAAGATTGGAAAAGTAGAATATGGGAATAAAAAATTAAATCTATATCGTAAAATTATATTTACCACAATCAAAACATTTAAACCGTAAAATATTGCTATTAATATTATATATAAAATAAACGCGATTACATTTATTTTGATTGAGCATACTTGTCTATCATAAATTTTTGAGAAAAAAATTTCATATCGTACCACCAATTAGACATTTTTAATTTAAAGGTAAACAAAAACTAGGAGTAATAGAAAGGACTGAAAAAACATAAAAAATAAACAATTAAAAATTTGCACAAAATTCAAATAAAAAAGTAAATAAAAAACTAAGAAGAGGGAAGGGAAAAGAAGAAAAAATTTAAAAATCATTATACATTTAAAATAATTAAAATTACTATTAAATTAAAATTAAAAATCCAGGTTACGGGAGGGGAGGGAAAATACAAAAATATTGAAATTAAAAATTAGCATAAAATTATAATGAAAAAAGAAATGAAGAAACCAGGAAAAGGAAGGGGGGTAAGAAAAAATTTTAAAAAATCATTATAGAATTCAAATATATAAAATTATTATTAAATGAAAATCATAAATCCAAATTAAGGAGGAGGGGAAATACAAAAATATTTAAATTAAGAATTAACATAATATTATAATAAAAAAGAAAATTAAAAAACCAGGGAAAAGGGGGGGTGGGAGGAAAGAAAGGAAAGATTAGAAGAAAGGCATTTTTTAACATTAATGAAAATAAAATTTTATATATATAATCGCAACTTGAAACATATTGAAATTTGGAACGCATAGGAATGACGTGAAAACCATAAACTAAAAACTAAAGTAGAACTTTAAAGCGTGTGGTACTAAAGTGGGGGATCTGGAGGACATATAACAGCTCCGTTAATCATATACCCTATTACATCCCCTTAATATTCAACCACTCGGTGAGAGATTTATCGTTTTTCAAGATTTTGAACAGTTTGTAGAGCGTTGTCAAATAAATAGTCAAAAAAAAGGTACAGTATTTGAATTTCAAGACTACTATGTGTATAGATGTCCTAAACGTTTCATGAAAGATCGTGAAAAAAATGTTTTATGGGAGAACATTCAATAAAGCATTTAAAAGTACTAGTAGAAAAATTGAGAAAATTAAATCATGTGAATATGAAGTACGTGAAATGTGGAAATGCACTTTTGACAAACTCAAAGCAAAAAATTTGAAACTAAAAAATATGTTAAAAATCATCCATTGATAAATCAAGCATTTTTTAATACACGAAGTGCTTCCTTTGATGGAAGAACGAAGATTCCTGTATATTTACCTCTTGTTAATCAAACATCGAAGAATATAGACCATTTATTGGTTTAAAGCTCGGAGATATGACGGACGAATTTCAATGTTATGATGAGAATGTGTACATTCAAAGTTTCATATCGGGAGGTCCAAAATTTTACGTATACGCGTTGTTTTACTCAACGGTCAAAATGCCGAATGTTGTAAACTAACAGGTAAAAGATTAAATTTCTCAAACGGAAGAAAAATTAATTTTGAAAGTATAAAAAATTTGATAATTGATGCGCTTAACTTGAGCGATAATAACAGTGAGAGTGATGACGAAATTTTTACTCGTACGGACAAGAATTTAAAAAAATAAAACTTCATTTTACAGCGATTTGTCGTACAAAAACTTATGATATCGTTACCAAAAAAGAAACTGAAACATGTTGAATTGTATTGAAAAATCGTCGTTATATTTCAGAGAAAATTTCTTTACCTTTTGGTCATAAACAATAAAATGAATATTAAAAATTAATTTCTATTGTTATAAGAGGACGGTGGGGAAGCATAGCCTTAGAGGCTTAGGAGTCTAAGATCTTTTCATGCGGGGGATGTTGGGATGGTGCCTCTTTGCTTTCGTCTTATCCTGCTAGGCAGGCTCTGGGGATGTGGGGTGGGGCGCGCTCGTGCTGCTGGCGCTGACGGCTTCTGGGGGTCCTGGTGGTTGAGAGCCGCGGGGCGCCTGGGGTATGGGCGTCGGGGGTGCGGGAAATCCGGCTTGACATAGTCAGCCCCAGGGTTCGCCTAGCTGAATCTAGGATAGCTCAGCAGCCCGAGGTGACTAAGAAACAACCTCCCGACTCTCTCTGGTGGTGGTGAGATGTCGGGCGTTAATAAAATACATCACCCCTGACTGAAGGTGTAATGCAAACCATGTCGATGTTGTTCGTGGTCCAGGGATAACAGTGGGCCTCAAATGGTGCCTCGTAGATACCGGGCAACCTCTACGAGTATTAATGCTTTACGTCTGTGGAGGTGGACCAACCTTTCCCTAGCTACTCGTGGGACTCAAAATGGATGTTCAAAATAATAATCAAAATCTTACGCATCCTGGTAGTGTGGAAGGAAGGAGAACCGCTCAACGCGAGCTGGTAACCCAACCAGAAGCGCAACTAGTGCCTGCTAACACGTCGGTGAACCTGGAAAGGCGAATCGGAACTACGCCGGTGAACCTGGAAAGAGAAAGTGAAACTATGCTGGTGAACCTGGAAAGGGGAACTGTTAATAAAACGAAGAGAATGGGGAATAAGCAGAGGAGAAAAAACATCAAGAAGGCACGCCCTCGTCCTCTTTGCTCTTGACCCCCTCTCATATCAAAGGAGTCAAAAGATCCAAAACATCATGCGATACTTCACCGGAGGGGCAAAGACCCCCTAAAAGAAACAACGTTGAAGAGGGAGAAGGCTCCCTGTCAATTGCACAAAGGACAAACCCACTCACGGTAGTGGTGGTTCCGGTGGAGTATCCAGATAAGTGCTTCTCGTCAGGTGATCTGACGAATCTTCGCAAGGAGATTGAGGAGCGCGTAGACCAAATAGAGAACGGACAACTGCCAAGGTTCCAAGACTCTATGGTAAAGAACGGTGCAATGGTCGTCGTGCCAGCGGACCGATTAAGCAGGGAGTGGTTTGTGCGGCAGATGGGTGAGAAGAGTCCACCAGGTGTTCCCGTCCTCAGAGTAGGGGGGATAGAGCTCCTCCAGCGAGTGATTAGGGCCACGATTTGGCTACCTACAAAGGTAGAACCAGGAGTGGCGCTGAAGAGGCTGGGGAGGCTCAATTCGTCACTCAAGGTAGATGGCTGGAGGCTGTACGCGGTCTCATAATTCCGGAAGCCAAGAAAATTGCAACAACAACAGGGTCCAGCAGAAACTTAGGACCAGCAGAGGACGCAACCAGACCAAGGGTCAACGGAGCAGTCGAAAGGTAAGTTAGACGAGGAGGAAATAATGCTTATAGTTGGCATTTCCGAATCATCTATCAAAAGTCTGAGTTCATCAGACAACAAGGCTTACTACGGTATGGGCAGAGTTGAAGTTAGATACTCTGTCAAGACCGTGGAAGCATTAAGTAATAAATAAGGGAACTTCCAAATGGAGGGGATCCTTAAAATTGCTCAGATTAACTTGCACCACAGTAAAGACTCCTCAATTCTTCTTGCGAGGAGTCAGTCTGCGACGCACATATATGTATCATTAATACAAGAACCATGGACCGTCAAAGGCTCTATCAAAGGACTTGGGAGAGGTGGCAAAATTTTCAAAGATCCAAAAGCAGTCAAACCCAGAGCGTGTATCTGGATCAAAGGTCTGGAAAACACGACACTTATGGCAGTCATTACTCGAGATGTAGTGGCTACTAAGGCAAAACTCTCCATAAGAGGTGTTTCAAAGGAGGTAGTACTAGCTTCAGTCTACCTCTCTTATGAGGAAGAAATTCCTACAAAAGAGGTAATTAAGTTGGTGGACTATTGTGGTGAGAGGGGGCTCCCTCTGGTTTTGGGATGTGATGTGATGTGTGCCAATGCACACCATACGGTGTGGGGCAGCACGGACACGAATGCTAGAGGATCAGTCCTACTCGAGTACTTAGCCACCACTGAACTAGATATTCTTAATAGGGGTTCGGAACCTACCTTCTTTAATATAAGGAGAAGAGAGGTGATCGACCTAACACTGTGTTCACAAAACTTAATTCATGCTGTGCAGGATTGGAAAGTGTCAGAAGAACCGACGCTCTTTGATCATGCACAGATCACGTTTAATATTTGTTTTCTGTTTCAGGAGGTTGAATAGATTAGGAACCCAAGGAATACGGACTGGGGTACATACAAAAAAAACTCTCAATAGCGATAAGGGAATTCCCTAAAAATATTGGGAATAGGAAAAAGATAGAAGGGGCGGCGGAAATGCTCCGGCAGTCTATCATCTCGGCATCTTCTAAGAGCTGTCCTCTCAAGAAAGCAAGGACAAAGTATGAGTCTCCGTGGTGGAATTACAAACTGGAAACTCTTAAGGAGACAGTCAAAAGATTGTTTAAGAAGGCCAAGAAATCCAAAGTGGAGTTACCTTGGCAGAAGTGGAGGGACAAACAGAAAGAATACAAAAGGGAGGTCAGAAGGGCCCAAACGGAAGGATGGAGGAAGTTCTGTTCAGAAGTGGAACAAGGTCCGGAGGTGTCTTGACTGGACAAACTGTTTGCACGGAATCCGAAGGCATGGTTGGGTGCCATTAGGCTTCCAGAGGGTGGTTACTCAGTGACAGACGGGAAGACTTTGGGCTGCCTGATAAGAACGCACTTTCCGGGTTTCATTAACCTGGAGGGTGAGGAGAGTGATCAACCTGATAACCCTTCAAGGGTGAATTGGGGTCCTGGTCGTAGTGGACCCGCTGATAAGTAAGCTAGGGTGAAGCTTGCGGCCGGGATTGTCTCCCCAGACCGTATCAGGTGGTTCTGGTTCTCCTTTGGGCCGTTTAAGTCTCCCGGAGTGGACGGGGTGTACCCGGTCCTGCTTTAGCAGGGCACGGAGGTTATCCTCGGTCCATTCGTGAGACTGGTGAGAGCCTGTTTGTGGCTGGGCTATACACTTGGAAACTGGAGGAATTCAAGAGTAGTTTTCATTCCTAAACCAGGAAGAAGCAACTACTCCACGGCAAAGGACTTCAGACCGATTTGTCTGATGTCTTTTATCCTCAGGTCGATAGAAAGGCTCATCGACAAATACATCAAGGAAACGGTTCTCACGCGGAATCCGCTATCGCCAGAACAACATGCCTACACAGAAGGCAAATCTACCGAAACTGCACTGCATAAAGCAGTGTCATTAATCGAGGAAGGAATAGAAGCAGGAAGATTCGCCATAGGAGCCCTCCTGGATATAGAGGGGGCTTTCAACAACACCCCAACAGAGGCTATTTGCAAAGCAGCCGAGAATAAAGGAGTGCCGGCCACGATTACGGACTGGATCCGTGACATGCTAAGTCACCGATTATTGGAAGTAACTAGGGGTGACACCACGGTCAGAGGTACAGTCGCAAATGGCTGTCCTCAGGGTAGTGTGATCTCCCCCTTAGAATGGAACTTGGTGGCAGAAGGTGCCTTAACCTGTGTTAAAGAAACTGGATGCCATGTCATTGGATATGCCGATGATATAATGATAGTAATGAGGGCGTTTCCTCGAACCGCTGGCAGATGTATTACAGGCAGCACTGGACAGACTTTGGAACAAGTGCAAAACCAACAAACTGTCTATCAACCCTAGCAAAACAGAGGTAGTGATCTTGACGAGGAGGTACAAGTGGAAACTGCACAAAACCTTAAAGCTAGGAGGCCAAGTATTAACACCAAAATACGAGGCCAAATACTTGGGGGTGATACTGGACAGCAAGCTACACTGGAAACCCCAGGTAGAAGAGCGCTCAACCATCCTGTAGATGGTTAGGACAATTTTCATTCCTAGACTAACCTGCGCAGCAGTGGTATGGTGGAAACGCACCAGCCAAACAACAACAGCGAAGCTTCTAGATAGGCTAAGGGGACTTATCCTGAGAGCCATGACAGGGGCAATGAGGACTACTCCCGTAGAAGTCCTGGGATTCTTGATAGGAGTAGCACCCTTACAACTGTATGTACAAAAGGCTGCTACAAGGTCTGCATGCAGACTGATTGCTCTCAATATGTGGACAGGGAGAGGTTTACACACTAACCCTCCTTGCCTTAAACAAGATATATTATTAAAGATGAGGTTAGATCTGATGGTGATGAAATATCACTTTGACAATGAATTCGAGGTGATTTTCCCAACCAAAGAAGACTGGCTATCAGAAAAAGGTAATGATAAAATACCGAACTCAGGCGACACTGGTACACGGACGGATCAAAGTCCGCAATGGGTACTGGAGCAGGCATCTATCGAAGGAGGCTTGGGAAGGGGACTATGGTCCCGCTAAGTAAGCAGGCTTCAATTTTTCAAGCAGAACTGGTGGCTATACTGATCTCTGCTCAGATGGCACTGGATGCGAACAACCAAGACATAGTGAACATCTGTTCGGATAGCAAAGGGGCACTCATAGCCTTAAAAAGCTACAAAACTAAGTCTAGTCTGGTAAAGAAATGCATCAACTCACTAAATACTTTAGGAGAAAGATGCAGGAAACTCAAACTTTACTGGGTTCCCAGTCACGTGGGAATCGAAGGCAACAGGGTAGCAGATGACCTAGCAAAATTGTCTGCAAAAACACCACTAATTGGCCCTGAACCTGCGGTGGGAATTCAGATGAGCTAAACTACAGAAAGAATGTGTCAATGGCGAGAGACACAATATAGGACAACCAGGTTGCAAACAAGCTAAAGCTCTGCTTGGTGACGATCTAGATCATGCGTGGTTGGCACGGGGTCTGAACCTAAGCAGGGAAGATATAAACATAGTCACACAAATAGCGACAGGGCACGGTAAATTAAATTACCACATGTACAACATGAGAGTGGCTGGTTCTCCTGCATGCAGATGGTGCGGGGCCGCCTTGGAGACGGCTCAGCACATCCTCTGTGAGTGTGAGGAACTAGTGACAACTAAAATGAAACACATAAGAATGGAGTACTCTGACATTAACAAAATCAAGGTACTCCCTTTAAATAATTTGATTTCTTTATACAAAGAGATCACGAAACATTGCGTATCTAACTATGTCTAACCGCACATGCCCGGAACCCATCCATAAGGTTGTGGTAGAGGGTTGCTGGTGGGACTAAACCATGGGGTTGCAAAGTGCCTTTGGCCTAGGCAGCATTAGGTGGTTCTATTCTCATAGAACTACCTACCCGTTATCCTTAATAATAATAAATTGATATTTTTTAGCCTATTTTCTACTATATTTAACTATAAAATTTTAAAAAAATTGATTTTTTTTCATATGTTAAAAAAATGCTGAAAATCAAAAAAGTCCATTAAACTTGCTTATCAAAAATGGTCAAGTCCAATTTTAAGTTTAAGAATAGAGTATATGTCGAAAAAAATGGACTTACTAGGAGAGTGTCATACCTCCGGATCACGGATTTTGCTTAAACTTCGGGATAAGTTTTTAGATGATAAAATATGGAAAAAGCTAAAGTTATAGTCATAAATACTCAATATTTCCCTAGTTACAGGCAATTAAAGAAAATCACTAAAAAAGTTATTAGATTTTTAAACGCATATAGTTCTTTAGCATTGATAGCTACAAGCTTGGAACTTTTTTTAAATTAAAGCTGAGCTTAAATCCTTTCGAAAAAGTAGCTACAGTATATCAAAATATTATTTTTCCCCAAAGTTAGAGCGTAATAAGGATTGGACCTAATTTCAGCTTTTATTATTAATTAATGTTTTTAAAAGAAAAATCAGGTCCAATGTTTATCATGCTCTAACCATGGGAAAAAATAATATTTTGACATGCTGTAACTGCTAATTCGAAAGGATTTAAGCTCAGCTTTAATTTAAAAACAGTTTCAAGCTTGTAGCTATCAATACTAAAGAACTATATGCGTTTAAAAATCTAGTAACTTTTTTAGTGATTTTCTTTAATTGCCTGTAACTAGAAAAATATTGAGTATTTATGACTATAACTCTAGCTTTTTCCATATTTTATCACTTGAAAACTTTGAGCAAAATCCGTGATCCGGAGGTGTGACACTCTCCTAGTTAGCCATTTTTGTTGTGAGACGCTTAAACATTATTATATTATTTGACAAATCTATAAATTGTAAATCCAAAATTGTCAAGTCCAGATAACATTTTTTAATAAGAAATAACTGTTTTCTTTTTGAAACTTTGTCACCTTAAAAATCAGTTCCGTCTTGGGCTTACAAGCTCAAGCATCTTATACCAAGTCTCGTTGAAGCACTCACAAGCTCCAAGTCCAAACTCTTCAAGACTTCAACACCACAAGCTCAAAGGTAATTCTTCAACAAAAATAAAACATTTCTATTTCATTTATAACTCCTAAATTTATACAAGATCTCTAACTTATTTTTAATTCTTAAAATTATGCAAAATCTCTCATTTCTAAAATATATTTATTGCAAATATCATTATTATTTCACATTTTATCTCTATTTTTTAAATCAAAAAGAAACGAATTTGAATTATGTTTTTTTTTTAAAGTTCTATTTCTCAATTTCAGTTTTTGATTTCAATAACGAATTTTGTTCAAGCTTTTTCTTGTAGTTATTTTACTATTCAAATTATTTGCTTTCTCTTTGAGTTCTTTCATTATACATACATTTACCTTGAACGAGCTCGGTGTCCTATTCAACAAATGTTCTTTTATCAGATACTGGGAACAACAGCATCCAGAGGATCATGTGCGCATCTAAGTGTGTATTAAAACTGAGTATAAACTTCTTTGTCCCTTTTATTTTTATTAATTCAAATATATGTATTTTTTATTATATTCGAATTCTTTAAAATTTAATAATTATTAATAGTATTACTAATTCTATAATTTTTTTATAACGATAAATTTTACATTAAATTTATTTTATTCAAATCTTAGCTATAAGGACAACGTTAAGTATAAGTCTTTTCATTTAGGACTCATCAGTAAGGCTTCTAAAATTATTCTAAACAGACTGTGCCTTAGACGCTTATAGTAGCTTTTTTTTCATCGTCATTGATTATACAATATGTTGATAAAATTCTGAATGTTATTGAAGCACATAAGCTTTATGACTGCATAACTGTAATTATCTGGTAAATTTACGGTTTATTTGTGTGCAGTCATACATGATGCTTTAATAAATCTTGATTTCTAGCTCAAATTTGAAAATATCGAATTAAGAGGTGTTCAGAACCAAATCGGTGACTTAGTTCAGTGCTGACTATAAATGCTTATAATGATTTATTTATTCATTTGCACGGCAAAAATATAGCTATTTCCTCTAACCATAATCATAATGAATAATTTGAAACGGTTACAGCAACGAAAAAATATTATTTAAAAAAAATTGAAATCTATTACATGCAAATAACAGCTGCATCGACTGTTAGATGGCATTTTTCGCTTTATGACAATATTTTAAATTTTTTTGTCACTGAAACTGTTTTAAATTATTCTTTATATACATGGTTAGAGATAATGACTATATTTTTGCCGTGCAAATGAATAAATAAATCATTATAGGCATTTATTGTAAGCATTGAACTAAGTCACCGATTTGGTTCCAACCGCCTCTTAATATTGATTGAAAATCATTAATTTTATGTTTATTTTAATTTAATCAGAAGCGATGTTTTAATAAATTGAGCATTTTATTTTAAATTTCGAAAAATACTATTATTATTGATTGATTTTGAATGATTAAATTTATTTGCGTGCAATTGAACAACATGCTTTAATAATTTTAATATTCAAATAAAAGTCAAAATATTGAATAATTTTGATTAAATTTTTATAATTTGGGGTTTATTTGCTTAAAATTATTATTAATTTAATTTGGTTAATATGAGTTTATTTGTATGCAATCAAGCCCTGGTAGAAAATGAAACGCTTTTTTTATCATTTTGTGGCCATTGCTTTGAAATGAAAAGCTGAAAATGGCCATTTTTTATGGCCATTATTTTAACCAATATGAAACGTTTTTTTTACCTACATACCACTAACATGTTACACGCATTTACGAAGATTAAAATGTGAATTTTAGAAACAGAAAAAATACTCATAATTAAATCTCTATAATTATTTGTGTTTGAGACGATTCATTTTTTCATTTTTTTGTATTCATTAAACATATTTTATAATTTAAACGTAAATGAAAAGATGTATTGGATTTATAGGTTGAAATATTTCTAGATAGTTAAAATGCCTACTTTATCGACAACATATTTCTATTAGCATTTTTTGTCTGTACAAAAAATGAAGGCTCTGCAGATTCGGCATAAATTGACTATTTATTAACCAATATTGATATGACAAAATATTACTAATAATAATGCACATAAATTGTATTATTCACCATTTTTTATGTTCACATTTCTACCAGGGAGTCTAATGCTTTAATAAATTTTGCTTTTGACGTTAAAATCAATATATTGAATTACCACCGATTTAATTTGGGTAATTTGAGGTTTAGTTACAAAATTAAATATGATGCTATAATAAATATTGTCTCCTATGTCAAAATTCAAAATATAGCATAATTGTAGATTCAATTTATTCAATTTGAGGTTTATTTGTGTGCAATCAAATAAGTTGCTTTAGCTAATTCTGTTTTTCACATCAAAATTTTTAAATTGAATTTCTATCGATTTAATTTGGTTAATACTTGTGTGCAATCAAATAATTCGAAATATTGAATTTCCATCGATCCGATTTGGTTAATTTGGAGTTTTATTCGTGTACAATCAAATATGATGCTTCAATAAATTTTGATTCCTACATCAAAATTTAAGGTATTGAAGTAGCATCAATTCAATTATATTAATTAGATGTTTAAATCGTGCGACCAATTATAATGCTTTGATAAATTTTAAATTTTACACAAAAATTTAAAATCACCATCGAATTCATTTAATCAATTTAAGGGTTTATTTGTGTGCCTTCGAATGTATTATTCTATCTTTCAAGTGCGTCATTAGTAGCACCATATATGGGTTACCTTGTCTACTGTCTTATCTACTCTATGGATAAGTGACAGGTAATTACCATACTTAAGGCGCGTTTCCACCTGGCCTTTTGATTTTATATGTTTGAGGCGCGAATTTTAAACAGCTTATTATGCTGCTTTTTTACTATATTACTTATTTCTTTTATATTTAATTCTAAATGTGATATACCTGGGCGGAGAGTTTCACAGGCCAGTTTTTATCTTTATTTTTGTTTTGCTTTCAATATTATTTTTATTTCTCTGACGCTGCTCTTGTTACTATCTTTTATTTCTTCTTTATTATATCATAAGTTCTGCTTCGTCCTTGGTTCTCTTACTTCTCTTGACATCATAAGCAGCTTAAACCATGTCACAAAATACCATCAAGGACTGTTGCGCCATCTGCAGTTTTCCTGCTGATAATATAAGAGGGTCAAAAAAATTAATACAGTGCTTTACATGCCGGCAGCGCTGCCATGTAAAATGTATGAAGCTCGTGCCTCATGATAACGATGGTAACCCGAAATATAATTGTGAGAAATGTATGCTAGTCGACTTATCACTTCTGCCGCTGCCCCACTCATCGGCACTGGCGCTGGACCACGCAATGCCACTATGCGAGTAGCTTCTATAGCCCGGCCTATCGTTGCTTCTACTCCATCTCGAGGATACTCACCTGTCGCACCGATTACAAATGCACAAGGACACTCTGTGATTAAGAAGAAGACCAATCCGCGCTGTTCTGCGGTAGTTGGAGGAGAACATAGCATAAGTATTAATTTAATTAATAAAAAATTTAGAGGTGGTGCTGCATTGGTCACCCCAGATAACAATATTAGTAAGGTTAAAGATAGTGGTCCAAAGTAGAGTAATGATGGTGCTGATTCTTCCTCAGTACAGGCAGCTGTGTCTACTTTGGAGAGCGCGCTATCCTGCAGGCTCGAGCTGATTCAAAATGATCTTAAACGACTTCCGGCTCTTGAGAGCCATATTATAAATACTGACAAGGGTCTGCAGGATATCGTGACTAAAATGGAGAGTCGACATGAAATCATTAAGAGTTTACATGCTGGGCAGACGCAGCTGCTAGAGGAGAATCGTAAACTCAGGGGAATGATAGGCACTTTAGAGAGGGAGTTGTTGTCTGCTCTCAATGGCATGCATGAGAAGTTTTTCAAGTCTCTCATGACTAATTTTAAAAATATGCATGAATTTTTGGGTAATAAATTCAATGGAGCGGACAGCAACTTTTCTCAACTTATGACCGGGGTGGCTGAGGTAGTGCAGACCGTTAGTGATCTCACGGCCCAGGACGAACACTTAATCAACACCAACACTAACACTAACGCTGATATGCCAGTAAATTCGAATGTAAGACAATCATTAGAACGCACAGATAGTAGCTCTCATAACACAGTCACTGAAGCACTTGTTGATTCGAACGATGTACAAATAGTAAAAACATATACAGATGGTAGCAGAGAGGCATCCTGTCATGCTGTGAAGAGGTGTGGTTCTGGGAATAGTGTCTTGGTGATGTCCAGCGGACTGGGCTGCTCTGCGGCTAATGTCGGGCTAGAGGATTATGCTTAAGCTGTTCTGGGAACCATACTTCCGACTTTTGATCGTTCAAATATTGTATCTGTCACTGAAATCTCTAATTCTGGAAATAAAAATAAGGACAGGATGTCTGCTGGGCGTGAGATCGTTGGCGGTCCGAGTGTTGCGTTCTCATTGTTGGTTAGACTTTCTGGAGATGACTTAGCGCAGAACGTATTTATGGCTCAGCATAGATTAACAGGTTTTTCGACAGCGGATCTGGATCCCTCCCTCCTCGGCAGTTTTTCTACCACCAAGCACCATTCACAAATATATATAAATGAGTATCTTGAAAAAGATAAATATATTAAATTCAAAAATCTTAAAAAGTATGCTAAAGGAAAAGGTTGCAAGTTTGTTTGGCATGGACGTGGTAGATTTATGATGAGGAGGGAGAGAGGGGAGAGAGTACACAGATTTGAAAGTGAACATGATTTAAATGAAATATTAGATAAATCTAAATGTATTTTAAAGAAAAATGTTAATGTAACTGATATTGGGGAACATGATGAATTTCTAACAAATAATGGATCTTTTGATAATGGTAAATTTCAACCTCACAATAGTGAAATGAGCTCGAATCAAGAATTAATTAAAAATCATGCAATATCGTTCGAAAGAGCCTCTCCCCAATGACTGCACTGGTCCTCTTCGGAGAGTTGAATAGGGAGGAGGGGTAAACTGCGCGCGTGCTTCCTGAATGTGACCTCTTTGAGGGCTTATATTGGGCAAGTGCGTGAACTCTTAGATGGTTATCATTCTTACGACATATTTGGAGTTGCTGAGACCTGGCTGGGTCCGTCTGTATCGGATGACGTCATTCGAGTCGGGAGGTACAACGTGTTTAGACAGGACAGAAACTTGCGTGGTGGAGGAGTTGCCTTGTATATTAAGGATAATCTAAAGTGCACTATTTTGGCCACTTCGGAGACACAAACTAGTAATAGTAGCGGTAAGCCATAGGTGCCTGAATATATTTTCTGTTCTGTGCAAGTTGATACCTCGATTAAACAGTATTATTTTCGGACTATATCATATGTGTTAATTTATTATGTGATGTACCTTTTATAAATTTAAGGCATGATGGTGTTTATTGGCGTGATTGTAGAATGTGTGTGCATAGAGTGAATGATTATATTTTTATTAGCTTGACTTGTATATTAACTGTATACTGCTGATATTTCGACTGCGCTTTTTACACGCTTGATTTTATGTAATTCTTTTGACTGATAGATATTTGAGACTGATTTTTAATTATATTATTTATACTCCTTGCGTATATTTATTTGTGTTATCTGTGATATTACTTTTATTTAATTTATTGACTTACTATTACAGTATTATTACCTATATTATGTTTTATGACTGTGATATCATACTGTACGATTTTAATTTTATATTTACAAGGTTATTTCAAGTATTTTATGTATTTTACCTTTATTTGTAATTTTACACGCTTTTTTTGTAATTATAATACAAAATAAAACAATATCTCATCTAATCTAATAATCTAATAATGAAATAGATGAACTTTGATATTGTTGTATTAAGTAAAATCTTAAATAACGGACATTTTGATAAAAAATAAACTTTTTAAATTAAAAGATTTGATAAAATATAGCCAAACAAGTAAATAAAAAATGAGTTGTATCAAATTTCTCGTTAAAAATTGAAGGAATGACAATCACTTAAGCATTGAAAGATTGAAAATTTGATTGGACGAAATTAATATTTTGTTACTTTATCTTTTTTTTATTAGGCTTGGGTAGAACAAGACTTCGTTTTGCCACAATCGATGTTACTTCATCACTCATATTTATTTTATTCCTACCTTAAGAGCAGATCGAACTATCTGTCTTTGTCTAATAGAGTTTTTCATCATTTATATAAACACCATCCGTTGTAGCATGAAAAAAATAGTAGCCTCCGCTAGATAATATAATAAGTAAATTTTGTAATAACAATCAAATTATTTTATTGCGTAGTTTTTTAATAATATGGGACCTACGAACAAACTAAAATATAACCTATCTTTATTGGTAGGTCTCATACTATTCAAAAACTACGAAATAAAATAATTTGATTGTTATTACAAAATTTACTTATTATATTAATATCTAGCGGAGGCTACTATTTTTTTTATGCTACAACGGATGGTGTTTATATAAATGATGAAATACGCTATTAGAAAAAGACAGATAGTTTGACCCCCTGTTAAAGCTATTGGCCACTTTGTTAACTCGAAAAATGGGTACAAGTAAGATATAACTGCCTTCTAAAATTTAGCGGAAATGAAGGACTTTATTTCTGCTAAATTACAAACTTATAAAACAGAATAAATTGTTTTAATTTTTATAAAATTTCAATAATCTATAAATAAAATATTGATATTTTAATAATGAAATAATATATTGAACTATTTCTCTCTATATTATTAAAAATATATCGCCGCTGTCGCCGTCTGAAATACGCCGCTCATTTTTGGCTCCTAAATTCAATCAAAAGTTAGCTAAATTTAATGTTAAAATTAGCTAAATTCATACAAAATTTAGTTGGAAATTAGCTGAAATTTAGCTAACAGTTATCTAAAATTTATAGTAATTTTAGGCAATTTCAGGTAAATATTGATTTGTTTTCAACTGAATTTTAGCTGCATTTTAGATCTATATATACTATATTCTCTCTATATTATTAAAAGTATATCACCGCTGTTATCGCTGTTATCGTTAGAAATGTGCCCTTCATTTTTAGAACTATATTATAGCGTTAAATTTAGCTGGATTTAAGCATGTAATTAGCTTCGGAAATAACTAAATTAAGCTATATTTGAGCTTTAAAATAACTGAAAATTAGCTCATTTCAAGCTTGTAGTCAACTTGGTAATAGCTAATTTTAAGTTTTGTATATAACGATATATGATAACATATAAGTTTAAGATTTATAATAGATGAAAAATAGGTTACAATATATTTTTACAATTAGCTAATTATCCTGTAATCATCGTGAAGTTTAATCATATAAATAATTATCAATTTTACGATTTTATTTAAAGTATAAGGTTGAAAATATCATTTTGAAAAAGCTAAATTGAAGTTTAATAATCAAATGATAAGATTTAAATTTTGTTAAGTCAAAATCAATATCTAGCACTTAAATATAGTCTTTATAAATTAAATTTAATTTTTATTTAATTTTGTAAAAAAACACCGACATTACAGTTTTCCAAATTTTTTATTCTTAATCCATAAATGTTTTAAATATCTATTACTGCCTTCCATTTTTAGTTCATTATAAAACTGTCGAATATAAAACTATCACTATATTCAGTTCATTATAAAAGTATCAAATTAAATCTCTATAATTGAATTATTAAATCAAGTGTACTCATTCACTGTCTGCCTGTATCTACTTAGCTGCATCATAGTAAGATTATTACAATTATATTTCTACATATTTCTTTCAAAATTGCAAATTCTTGGATATTTTTTTTAAATTATAAAAGCAAGATGGGGGTTGGCGCGCTTGCGCGCAGGGGGCATGCCCCCTAGTATTAATAAAATTAATAATTATAATAACAAAAATTTAGAATTCTAATGAAAATTAATATATTATTTTATTTCAACATTTGGAATAGGCACATTGCAATAATTGATGTCAAAAAAAGACGCCCTACAAGAATTGGATAGCGAAAAAAAGGCGTATCACTATGAATGATGGCAAAAAAGACACACTACAAGAATTGACGGCAAAAAAATGGCGTTACAAGAATTGATGGCAAAAGAAGACGTACTACAGGAGTCGACGGCAAAAAAGACGTATTACAGGAATTGACAACGAAAAAGGCGCATCACAAAAGTTGATGATGAAAAAAGGCACACAACAAGAATTGACAGTGAAAAAAGCGCATTACAAGAATTAATGGCAAAAAAAGTACGTTACAATAATTGGTGTTGAAAAAAGACGTCTTACAAGAATTGACGATGAAAAAGGCCGTATCATTATAATTGATGGCGAAAAAGGCACCCTACAAGAATTGACAGTAAAAAAACACGTTACAAGAACTGACAATTGAAGAAAAATTTTTTCAAAACGCTTTTATTA
Organism: Anastatus disparis; assembly: GCA_017163975.1. NCBI lineage: Eukaryota > Metazoa > Arthropoda > Insecta > Hymenoptera > Eupelmidae > Anastatus > Anastatus disparis. The sequence goes on along the minus strand of JAFFSR010000286.1, from coordinate 3,010,454 downwards.
AAAAAAAAAAAATAAAATAATAAAATATTTAATAATTCAAATGTATAATTACATTATAAATTATGTTTTTGCCTAATATTTTATTGAAATTTTATATAAAAGCGTGGAGAATATTGAAAGAACATTTAGAATTATATTCTTCACGCTTTTATATAAAATTTCAATAAAATATTAGGCAAAAACATAATTTATAATGTAATTATACATTTGAATTATTAAATTTTTTATTATTTTATTTTTTGTTTTTTGATAAAAGCGTTTTTTTGAAAATTATTTTTTATTTATTTATTTATTTTTACTTTTTAGTTTTTTTTTAAATTTTTAAATTTATTTTTTTCTATTAACTTTTTTAACGTTAAATAAAAGCGTTTTTTTTAATATTTTTTTTATTAATTTTATTAATTTACATGAGTATACAAATGTGCATGCATATACGTACACATTTGTATACTTATATATACGTAAGCGTATACATAAATGTGTTTTTTGCAAAACACACACACTTGTATATATTTTCTCAGTAACGCCTATATCTATAAGCCTTTACTGAGAATTGAGTAGCTGTTACAAATAGCCGCACAAAGAAGAGAGGCCGATTAGTCGTATAGCGCTGGCTATATAATATTGCTTATATATAATAAATATTTAATTATTGAAATTTTTAAAAAATTACAGAATTATGTATTGTCATGCAAAATACATATATTCTGAAAATTTCAGCCATCTAAGTCAATGGAAAGTACGTTAATTTTTGAAGATTTGAGGATATATTCAGAGGCAGTCAAGTTAAATAAAAGCGTTTAAAAAGGTGCACTACAAGAATCGACGACTAAAAAGGTTCATTATAATAATCGACAACGAAAAAAGAATTTATGAAAATTATAAAATCATAGCACTATGGGTGTGTGAGCACTTGATTCTCCCAGTAACTCAAACAGTTACTCAACTTGACAAGTTTGTGTCAAATTGAGTGTTAAACTTGAATTTTCTAAGTTTCTTGAAACATTACTCGAACCAAACGAGTATCTCGATGGATTCGAGTAGTTCAAACAAAATAGTCGACTTAACTTGACCTCGTCTGGTCGAGTAATTTATTCGAGTTACTCGTAGAATCGAGTACTCACACATCTCTAGTACGACGATTTTTTAATTTTCAATAATTTTTGTAGTGTGCCTTTTTTTGCCGTCAATTCTTGTAGGGCGCCTTTTTTAGTCATTAATTATTGGAATACGCCCTTATCCGCTATCAATTATTGTATTGTGCCTTTTTTGCCATTAATTCTTGTAATAGGCTTTTTTTCACTGTCTATTATTATAATACGTTGTTTTTCGTCGTCAATTTTCGTAATGAGTCTTTTTTTGCAATCAATAGCTTAGCGTACCTTTTTTTGCCGTTAACTCTTGTAATATGTCCTTTTTCGACGACAAAAACACAGCACGTCTTTTTTCGCTTGCATTGTATATACTGTTGATATGATATATGCTAAAAATATTAATGTTGGATAGGTAGACAAAAAGACATAGATTTCTTGATGGAAATATCTTTATTGAACACTTTGACAAAGCAAAATAAAAGAGTTTTTCTTTAGGATACAAAACAAAAGACTTCTAATATTCAAAAGAAATACAAAAAAAGTATAGCACGCTGAGTTGGTCAAGAGATCGTGTGTAAGGCACTGCAGTCATCCAGAGAATGAAAGAAGGAGAGCGCCACAAGGCAAACAGACCGCGGGATTGAAAAAAGTGGCGTTTGGGTCTTAACTTCCGTACTGTTGGAGTGCTTTGCCTCAACAATTAACAAACATGAAATAACTTTCGATGAAGCATAACTTTTAAAACACGAAAGATTTTTTAATTCAATACGCTTTAAATAAAAGTATTTAATTTGTACTTTCCTCGATTTTGTATAAATTTTTTTGCAAGAGTTTTAGTTGTTCCGTTATCCAAGTTCTTATATATGTTCTCATCCACTATATTTTTGAAAAAGTATCTTCATCGTTGTCTCTATGGTCCACTGACAAAAAAGGAAATACATAAGTCTTTTTTTCATATCCCGCAGCTCTAGTCCAATTCTGTGGTAGAGTGCTCTCTTTCTTAGAAAATTGTCTTAAGGGAAGGTAAAAAACCGACATTACCGTCTTCCATTTAAACTAATAAAAAGCATAATATAGAGATATTTGCGTAAATTTTCAAAAAGAATTAAAAAGTCGGGAAACTGCAATGTCGGTTACTATGTATGAATCAAATGCCCTATTACATCACCTTAATGAAAATTATTACAAACATAAAAGCAATTCCTATAAAATATTGTAACATATTCGCTTTAAAAAAAATGACTATTTTAACTGTCAATTTTTTTGGGACAGATAATATAAAAAAAAAAATTATGATTGTTTTCACTCAAAAAAAAAAATTCCCTCGCTGAAATAAACATAATGCACCCCTTACATAAATATCCTGTAAAATTACTGCATGATTTCTGCATATTATTCCGCATAACTTATGCAGAACTTATACATAATTTCTGCAAACGTTTCTGGAGAAATTTTGCAGAAATTCTGTGAGAACTCTACAAAAGCTTTACATCAATTACGTAGAATTCCTATAGGAATTTCTGTTAATTTTCTACAGACTTTCTGCAAACATTTTAGAAAATTTCTGCATGGATTTCCTCATTTTCTGCAGTTTATGTATGCAAAATTACTGCAGGATATCTATATGAATTCTACAGAAATATACTTAACAAAATTAAAACACTTTTTGTAAAATTTAAGTAGTAAATGTCTGTAGTAGTTCTATAGAATTTCTGCAGAAGATTTATATAACTCAGAAAAATTGTTTACAAAATAGTGACAAACCCTGCAGAATGTTTAAGATTAATTATTTTATAGTTTCTGATAAAATACTGTTCGAGTTTCACAAAGTGTTGCCAAAATTTTCTTTAAACTAGTCTCCAGAAAGTTTGTAATTTTTCCGAATTTTTCTCTTCAAGTTTTTGTTTAACCATAAGAAGTAAAAATAAATATCTTTTTAAATATTGCAATAGAACATTATAAGATGATGACTTCATAATTATTTTTCTATCAAAGATGAAACGAAAAACGAGTTAAACCTCGTAGTATCAGCTCTCTAAAGAACGAAGAATTTTACGATTCGATCTAGAACGTTCTAGCGTTATGCAGGTTGAGCTATTTTAATCTATTCACCATAATATCTCAGAAAATAAGCGATATACAAAAAAATTGATTAGACAAAAGTTGCTTAAGACACTGAGAAACTGAGGACCATCTTCCTGCATTATCGGTTTTGACCTTGAGATCAATTTTAAAGGTAATTTAAAGGTGAATTTTTAAAATAGAAACCCCTATTTTCGACATTAAATTATGGAAGGGCAGAAAATTTGACATCTGGAATTATAGTTGGGGTTAATTTTTATGAGGTCAAATAAAGATCAAATTCTGGTTAAATTAAAAAAATTATGCAAAACATGATTTTGTTTGTTTCATTATATGAGAACGTTTGGGCAACGCAAAGCTGGAGTGGATTAAGGACTAAAGACCCTAATCACCATGATCTTGACATCGTCTTGGAAGATCGAACCGCTAAATCACAAACTGCATACTCTAGATAATCTATTTAAGAGCATGACGAAGCTGTCCGCCTTCTAATAATATTTCCAATCTCAACTTATGAATAAACGATGCGTTTAATTGAGTTTTTTTGCTATAAAGAAAAAATTTGTAAGATTAAACTCTAGTGCGGACAACTCAAGAAAACCACCAAAATATTATAAATACAAAGTTATAATAAAAACTTTCAATATATCGTATTTTAAGGTTAGGTTTGTCGAGTTTGATATCTAATTTCCAATTCAAGCTCATAAAAAAATAACAAGTCCAAATGATTTTTTATTTTAACAAAAATTATTGTACTAATATAACTTTAGTGCGGACAAGTCATTATATTTGTTTAATTTAAGAATTTAAAAAGATATCGATAAAATAAAAAAAGCAGAACTCGATTGCTGCAGCTCCGACATACCGTTAAGGGGATGTAATAGGGTATATGATTTCTACATAGTTACCGACATTGCAGTTTTCCAAATATTTTAACTTTATTCAAAAATTTTCAGAAATATCTCTATATTAGGCTTTTTATTAGTATAAATAAAAGACTGTAATATAGAGATATTTTTAAAAATCTTGGATCAAGAACCAATAACTTGGAAAACTGTAATGCCGGTATTTTACATCCCTTTAAGTAAAAATGCTTATTTTTAAATTTACTCAGAAAGAATTTGGTGAACGTAGCAGTAAACTTTCTTTCATTTGGAATGCTTGTTACCGTGAGTCCCCGTTTCTCTCACGTTTGGGGTGATTTTTTACCGTAAGTCTCCTTGCCTCTAACGTTTAAGGTGCTTCTCTACCGTCTAAACAAATGTTTAAGATTTTCTGCATTAGCTTTAAGATTTGAAAATTTTGTACCTTTAGCTTTCTCATAGAGAAAACATTGTATCAATAGAAAAAAAAAAATTTTCTATTTTTTCATTAATTTGTACATATTTAGACTCAGGGAGTCGAAAAAAGTGGTTTCCAGAAAATGTCTGTATGTATGTGTGTGTATGTGTGTGTGTGTGTGTGTGTGTGTGCGTGTATGATTTCAGTACGCCAAAAATATCTCGAGAACTACTCGATGGATTTTCTTCAAATTTTGCATGCAATTTATTTTTTTGTCTAACTGGGGGGGAGCTATTGAAAATTGATCTTCTTAACTTAGTTTTTTTTTAGAAACATTTTAAGGATTTAAAAAAATTTTTGATTTTTCATTTTTTTGGTATTTTACGTAAACTACTTAAAAAATTTTCTTGAAAATTTGTATGGACATTACTTGCGACTGCCAAAAGAAGAAAAACTTTTACTAACTGATTTTCTTAGCGCACTTTTAATTTTAAAGCAATTTAAAAATTAAAAAAAAAAAATTTTTTCTTCATTTTTCTTTTATTTTATGAAAACCATTCAATAGATTTGCTCCAAAATTTGTATGCAAGTTATTCGCTATTGTCTGAGGAAAACTAGCTTTGAAAAACTCATTTCTTTAGCGCAGTTTTAATTTTAGAGTATTTAGAAAATTTTTGAAAAAATGTTTATTTTTCGTTTTTTTTTATATTACACAAAAACCATTCGTTAGATTTGCTCTAAAATCATTATGCAAATTATTCGTTATTGCCTTAATAAAACAAGCTTTGGAAAACTTATTCTCTTAGCGCAGTTTTAATTTAAGAAAATTTTGAAAATTTTTTAAAAAGATTTTCAATTTTTTTTGAGTCTTACGTAAACCCAAAAAAAATTGAAAATAAGGTTTGGTCTAAAGAAAATAAGGTTTGGAAAACTTATTTTCTTAGCGCAGTTTTAATTTACGAGAATTTTAAAAATTTTGAAAAAATGTTTATTTTTCATTTTTTTCTATATTACACTAAAACCATTCGATAGATTAGCTATAAAATTATTATGAAAATTATTCGTTATTGCCTTAATGAAACAAGCTTTGGAGAACTTATTTTCTTAGCGCAGTTATAATTTTAGAGAATTTGAAAATTTTGAAAAAAATTAATTTTAAATTTTTCATTTTTTTTTTATCTTACGTAAACTACTCTAAGAATTTGCTTAAAAATGTGTATAGAAATTATTTGATACTGTTAAAATAATAAAAACATTTGAAAACTGATTTGTATGCAAGTTATTTGCTAATGTCTGAAGAAAACAAGTTTTGGAAAACTAATTTTCTTAGTGCAGTTTTAATTTAAGAGAATTTTGAAAATTTTCATACAAATTTTTATTTTTTATTTATCTTCTTTTTTAGCGTGATTACGATTAGAAATTTCGTTGTCATCGTTCTTTTAAAGTACAAATTTATAAATAAATATTAATGTTAAACAATTTTTTTATATTAAAATCACATTTAAATAAATATAAAAAAATTAATGAAACTCAAAGAGCTCTATGAGAAAGCATTCCGCCAAAGCACTTGGCAGCGTTTTTTAGTAACATATTCCCAGAGATCACCTCGCAAGCTCCGCGAATACGATTCAACATGTCTTTACTGGTTGTCAGGCGTTCTTGAAAAACAACATTTTTCAAGCTACCCATAAATAAAAGTCTGAGGATGGTGAGTTGGGAGACCAGCTGGATATTCTTACCCAATCAACCTCTCATTATAACATTTATTTAGAAATGCACGCACTGTTTGTGCAGTGGCGTGCTGCACCATCTTGCGGTAACTACATTCTTCGATGGATTTCTAAATCGATATCCTCCATAAGCACTGACAAATGATCCCTAAGCAATTGTAAATTTTTATGTCTATCGACATGTCTCTTGAAAAAATAAGGTCAAACCAAGTAGCCATTAATGATGCCACACAACATCATCAGTCTTCATCGATTCTGATGGCCAACCGTTCTATGCTAGTGGGTATTTTCCTGGGACTATAAGTGGCGATTGTGTCTGTTAAGTTGATAATCACTGTAAAATTTAATCTCATCAGAGAACATCAGAAACATAAAAAATGCATGATTATTTCCTATCATTTGTAAAGCTCATTGGCAAAATTTAACACGGCTTCGAACCCGTAAAGAGGTTCTTTGTGGTATTTCAACCTCATTTCCAATATGAGAACTGCTAATATAAGAATCAAGGTGAACAACAGCTAAAACAGTCACAACGTGCAAATCATGTTCGACATACTCGAGGCATCTGCATTGACGCTTAAGATGTCCACAACGAGCTCTTTTAGTTAAGGCGATGTGATAAGGTATATGATTTCAACATAGTTACCGATATTGCAGTCTACTGACTGTTCAATGTTTATTTTAAAATTTTCCTAAATATCTCTATATTATGCTTTTTATTAGTTAAAATAAAAGACTGTAATATAGAGATAATTTTTAAAATTTTGAATTAACAATAAAAAATTTGAAAAACACTAATGTTTATATCTTTTATTCCCTTGAAATTCTTATTATTGCGTGATTAGGATTTTTTCTCAACCCTTTCAGAGCGGAATTTTTATTTCATCATCAAAAGTTCTGATAACCATTTAGCGATGATAAGTGTTCATTTATTAAGCAATTTTTGCGACAAAAAAATGTTTTTTTACTTTTTTTTTAAAGTTTTCTTAGTTTCTATAAAAGATATAATAACTTAGACCCTCAGTTTGAGATCGGAAGTAGTCCACTTCAATCTAATACACGTACAATTTTTTTTTTACAAAATTTGCACAATTTAAAAAAAAACAATGTCAATGTACATTGTAATGTACATTGGTTCTGAAAGGGTTAAAGAAAAACGTTAAGTTTGACAGTCATGCTACCGCACGATAACTATTGTGGCACTCCCCTAAAACCATTATTATATTAACGATATGATTAGGATTCACCATGATAAAATCGCTGGTTCAAAACAGTTCTTTTCTTGAATACTCATCTCTACTGTGATGCAGATAAAATAAAAATATCTTTTAGATTTTTAAATAAACTTCAATTACTCAAACAATGACTAAATAGTAATTTTAACTAAAATATTTTCTTTGTGAATGCTTCAGTAACAAAAATTAATAAGGTGATCAAATAGCATGGAAAATGAAACATTATATTTAATTAATTTATTCTTATTTGAAGTCCTTCTTGGCGTAATGTCAAATTACTGGAAGTATAAAATTCATTAATGTTGATTCGCTATTTGAAATTAAATTTTTTGTTTATTAATATGCCATAATTTTAGATATTTTTTTTATTGACATAATTTAAGCTACTATTATTATTGATTATTATTGATACTGTTGTTATTGATAAAGCTGATGAGTTTTCACAGGTTATTGATTTGAAGGATTACTTGAAAAACATCATTTTTTTACAATGGACAACAAATAGGAAAGAAAGTCTTTATTTTTGGTAAAAGTATAATTAAATATAGGGATAAGAGTGGGGTCTGTTGGTATGGAACTTGTAAGTTGGTTTCAGATTTTTAGTTAAAAAAAATACTTGAATCTCCGAATGATCTTCCAAGTCCCCTGACTGTGAGAAGCAAGAGGACTCACGGTAAACAAGTACCCCAAAGAAAACAGATCCTGCTATCGTTTTTTCTAGGTAACTCTAAAAGTGAGCATTTTCGTTCAAATGAACTATCTAGGGTTCGTAGGTTTGTGGTTTAGGGGCTTGACCTTAAAAGATGATGTCAATGTCAAGGTGATCAAAGTCATTAGTCCTAAATCCACCTCATCTTTGTGGCACCCAAACGTCCTGAATAATAAAACAAAAAAATCATGTTTTGCATAATTTTTAAAATTTGACTTCGATTAGAACTTTATTTGACCTCGTGAAAATTGAGCCTTACTATCATTCCAGACATAAAATTTTTCGCTCTTTGAGAATCTTATGTCAAAAAAAATTATGTGACTCTCAAATAACTCTGAAAATTGATGATCAAAACCGATATTGCAAAAAGGTCGTCCCCAGTAACTTTTATCTAAACCATTTTTTTATACTTCTTATTTTCTGAGATATTGAAGTGGAGAGGTTTTAAATAGTTTACCCTATATCCTAAAAATCTGTATATTGAATTAAAGAATTTAAAGAAATGTCACTTAGTGACACAAAGATAAATCGATGTGTCTCTAGTCATCAGTGCGTTTTTATGTCGCTAAGTGACATTTCTCTAGTGGACCATGGTTCGATTCCCCAAGCAAATTTCGGAAAATAATTTTAGAATTTTTCTATAAAGAGTAGAGCCTGGAGACCACAAAAAACCAACTAAAATGTCTTTCTGAGCAAAATTGAACTATTATAAAAAGTGCCATTGGACAAAATAAAAACTGTAAAAAGATACCTGGTCATGGCCTTAGACAAAGTTAGTCTAAAGGCCAATTAAAATTGAAAAATAAATATATATATATATATATATATATATATATATATAGAGTTAAAATGCTCTAGGTTAGATTGTAGAAATTTTTCGTTCTTCATAGAGCTGAAATTACGGATTTCCTCGTTTCTGTTTTCGTTTTTGACAGGAAAATAATTATAGGGTTATCATCTCATAATGTTTAAATGTAATACCAAGATAATAATTATTTCTACTTTTTATGATTGAACACAAACTTGAAGTCGAAAATTGCAATCTTTCTGGAGACTTCTTGAAGAATCATTCTGCAGAATTTCTACAGGAACTCTGCAAACTACTATGTAGAATTTTGAGATAGTTTTAAGAAAATTTCTACAAAAACACTAAAAAAATCGCTATATCTATATATATGAGGAACAGTGGTTTGTTGCTAGGAACAATGCCCTTATTTCTCATATATATAGATATAGAAGCAATGTATTTCTTATATCTGTTTCTGTTCTTTTTCTAACGTGTAATAGCTCTAATATATAATATAAATTGTAACATTAATAAATCAATACTATAGTCTTATTTATTGTAATTTCTTGTAAATTTTATAAATAAAATAAGGTATAATATTATGAAATAAAAATCACTATTATGTATTTAATAATATTTTATATTACTAACTATAAAAAATAATTAATTTAAAAAAAAATTTTATTACAAAAACGAGCTTACTTATATAATTAAATTTTATAATTGTTAAAAAAACACAAAATATAAAAGATATAAATAAACAAATAAAAAATATTAAAACAATAAAAAAAATTTTTTTTCAAATTGGTCTTGGCTAAGAGCTGAACTTGCGTACTCAAAAGGAATAGTACCAAAGAAGATAAACGCTTATAGAAGGATTCTTCTATTTTTCGTCCGAAAACCTGGATAACACTTTAACATTGTTTCTATATCTATACATATGAAAAATTTGATATCTATAGATATAAAAATACATGGGATCTGGTGTCGCTCTCAGTAGTTGGGTAACTCATTTTTGCCAAAAATTTCCCATTTAAGAGCAGGTCGTATATCTCTGTCCTTTTCTAATCAAAGAATTAATTTTTCTGCAAAAACTAATAATGGTAGCAAAAAATAAGGAGATAGCCCCATCTCGTATAATAAAAAGCAAGATTTTCTTTGATGAGAAAAAATTATTTTTATCGATTCGTTTTGAAGAAAACCTTGAAAAACTTAAAAAATAGGGGTTAGGATGGACAATTCAGTTTTTCAAGGTTTTCTTAAAAACGAAGCGATAAAAATAATTTTTCCTCATAAAAGAGAATCTTGCTTTTTATTATACGAGATGGGGCTTTCTTCTTATTTTTTGCTACAATTATTAATTTTTGTGAAAAAATCAATTCTTTGATTAGAAAAGGACAGATATACTCGACCTCCTCTTAAGAGTACGCTTCTATAAGCGTCTATATTCGTTGATAGTACGTACGTTATGCACTAGACCAAAGTTACTTTGAGATATCTTTGGCATGTATTATTATACATGCTCATCTGTCCTCGGTTGCTTAAATTATTAAATTTCAAATTCAAAATTAATTATTAATAATTCCAAAGTTTAACGAATTACATTTATAATGCCTGTTGCTTCTTAAAAAAAGAAAAGAAAATAAAAAAAAAAGACATTCGCGGAATGTAAATATTTTAACGAAACTTGTGACATGAATTTGGATAGTCGACTAGACGTGTTTATACGCATCACATCCAAAAAGAAAAGGCGACTCAAGTGATGAAAGAATACAGTGCAAGCAATCAAAGAATATTTGCGTGGGGAGTTACGTGTCTATTATATTTGTATCAATACAATGATGATCTTTCACGTGAAATTTACATACTCACGTAGATGGCAGATCACATGCTCTATTCGCATGAATTTTCTTTCCAGAAAATCAACAATAATTTTTGCAGGAATTCTGTGTAGGTAATGTAGAGTTTTTGCAGAGTTCTTATAGAATTACCGCAGATTCTCTACAAAAACACGGGTGGCCTAAACAGTCAAAAAAATAAAAGTCATATCCCTTCTGGAATTCTCCGATAGGATGATTCTACGATGTTTTAAGAATGAAAAAATGCAAAAACGAAAATTCTACATAGTGCCGTTTCTGTTTCACTATCTAACATCAATTATATCACATTTATTTACAGAAATACGTAAAAAAATTACTCTAAATAGATATAAACACATTTATATGCATAAATTCACAGAAATATACATATTACGTGTTATCGATTTATTAAGACTTATAAAAACATGCGACAAGTCTAGAGTTATTTTTTGCAAAACATATGTTCAGTAAAGATTAGTTTATGTAATTTTTGCTTTATTAAGAGGAGGTCACGTATCTCTGTCCTTTTCTAATCAAAGAAATGATTTTTTACAAAAACTAATAACTTTATCAAAAAATGAAGAGAAAGCCGCATCTCGCATAAAAAAAAGCAATATTTTCTTTGATAAGAAAAAATTAATTTTATCGCTTCGTTTTCAAGAAAACCTTGAAAAACCAAATTGTCCACCCTAACCTCTATGATTTGAGTTTTTCAAGGTTTTCTTGAAAACGAAGCAATTAAATTAATTCTTTCTTATTGAAGAAAATATTGCTTTTTTTATTACGAGATGCGGCTTTCTCTTTATTTTTTGATAAATTTATTAGTTTCTGTAAAAAACTCAATTCTTTGATTAGAAAAGGACAGAGATACGTGACCTCCTCTTAAGTAATTTTTATCAAATATAACGATTATTCGTAGTTATTAACGATTGCTATAAGTTATTAGCAGTTATTAGCATTTAGTAAAATAAAAACTTTAACCTTTAGACCGCCGGGATTTTGAAAAAAAGAAAAGTCGATTTTCCCTATAGAAAAGTGTTAAGAGGCGGTCGGAACCAAATCGGTGACTTGCGGTATATATTAAGTCAGCATTTTTCGCTTTACGATAATATTTTGTATACTTTTATGGCTTAAACTATTTCAAATTATTCTTTATATACATGACTAGAGGAAATGACTATATTTTTACCATATGAATAAGTAAATTAATTATTATAAGCATTTATTACAAATATCAAACTGATTTGACGTATACCGCATGCAAAAAACTATCGTGTCGATTGTTAGGTGGCATTTTTCGCTTTATGACAATATTTTTTATATTTTTGTGGCTTTAGCTATTTTAAATTATTCTTTATATACATGACTAGAGGAAATGACTATATTTTTACTATATTAATAAATGAATAAATTATTATAAGCATTTATTACAAGCACCGAACTAAATCACCGATTTGGTTCCGACCGCCTCTTAAGAGGCGGTCGGGTCTATTCGCCGCTATACAGGATGGCACTGCGGTCAGGTGAGAGAAATCTATTAAATATTTTTTACAGCTATTTACAATTTTCTGAAACGAAAATATACTTTTAATGTTGTCATTTTCTCTAGCCATATATATGTCGAATAATTATTAATACTTATCTTGTTTAAAAAGTTTAAAATATTGTTATAAAGCGAAAAATGCGATGCAACGTAGGACCGATGTAAACATGCGTGCACCTTCCTTTAGTGCGACAGAGAGAGCAATACTAAAGAATGATGTATACTTATGTTTACCTCGCGCCGCATTTTTCGCTTTATAACAATATTTTGGACTTTCCAAACAAGATTAATATTAATAATTATTCTACATATATATGGCTAGAGGAAATGACAAGATTAAAAGTATATTATTGTTTCAGTAAATTTTAAATTGCTGTATAAAATATATTTTATATTTTTCTCTCACCTGACCGCAGCGCCACCAAGCGGCGAATGGTTCCGACCGCCTCTTAAGGATGGATATGTGCGAGTCAGGGGTGCGCGCCATATGACGTAATCTCGGCGGTCTAGAGGTTAATAAGCAAAATACTAGTACAGTTAACTCTCTCTAATTCGAACCTCTCCAACTCGAAGTTCTCCTTAACTCGAAAAAAAAATTCCTTTCGAAAAGTCTCTCTAACTCGAAAAAATACATGGAAAAATTATACCTCTCTAACTCGAATATTATTTGATCCAATTTGTGTAAATTGAAATTTTCAACGAGAAAAATTTTTAATTTAAATTAAAAAATTCAAAATTCTATAATTCAAAACTACTGTTATAGTTTTTTATATTTTTGTAATGACTATTGTAAAATTAGTATTATATTCAGTATAGAGACTGTATTCATGATGAGTGCTTCTAATCACAAATTAAAATGTATCTGTTGAAGAAAAAGTAAAAATTATTCAGGCAGCAAATACAAAATTAAAATTTAAGCAAGATATTGTAAAAGAATTCGACATATCTAATTAAAATTGTTTCTAAAGAATAAGAAAATTACTATATTACAACAATAAAAAAGAACTATTGTTTGTAAACATCGGGAATTGAACGAAGAAGAAGGCGATGTAAATACAATCAAACATATGTCAGAGAACGAAGCAAAATATGCTTTGAATAAATTAATTACTTTATTTGAGTAAAGACATGTAAACGACCATGTATTTTCTCAGTTAATAGATATTGATAATGCTATATATGTTGTTATTTATAAAAATTTGAATAAAAAAAATTACTGATTAGGGTATGAGTGACAATTACTGTGCCTAAACATTATTCTGTGCTTTCCATTTGAATATACGTAAAGCACCAAATTAGGTTCAGGCACAGTAACCAGGACACCTGTTTTGTTCCGATAAAGTTTAATAAAAATATATATAACGATGAATTTAACCTCTCTAATTCGAATTTTTTATTTATAACCTCAGTAACTTGAACTCTCTATTGGCAATGAAAAATTAGCATGCGAGACCTGATGGTCACTTCATGAACTATAATAATGGCGGTTATGGCTATACCGTGTCGATGTTTTTATATGCAAAGGAATCATTAAACTTATTTTTTAACTAATTTAGTAAAATATAATATTAAATATGTTTAATTTAAGGAACAATTCACTCTTGAAAACGAATCGTGTATGTAAACACATTTAAAAGAGTATAGTTACAACGGCCATATTGTCTTTGCAACCGTAGCGCCTCTCGATCCGCGGTGGTATTTTTCATTGCCAATAACTCAAAACTCTCTCCAATTCGAAAAAAAATTTCGGTCTCTTGCACTTCAAGTAAGAGAGAGTCTACTGTATTAGTGATTTACAGGTGTTTGTAGTTATTTGCAGATCATTGCAGAATTTCACACTTATTTACAGTTATTACTAGTCATTCATAAACATTGTCTTGGAAAATTTTTGATAAAGTGAATAACTACTAATAACTGTAAATAATTGTAAAAAACTGCGAATAACTGTAAAATTTTTCATTCAACAAAATTACTAATAACTATTCATAAATGCTAATAACTGTTAATAACTGTGATTAACTGCAAATAATTTTTACTATTGTCTCAAACCCAATTATTCATAACATTTATCAGCATTTCAGTTATTCATTAGAGTTAGCAGTTATTAACAGATATTAGCAAAATCCAAATCTAACAGGAAACATAAGGTAAACAGTACTAAACGATAAACAGTAATAAACAAACTAATAATAGTTAAAAATTATGTCATTATCCTGATTTCAGATGATTTTCATATTTTTGTTAGGTTTTCCATCTAATATCACATTTTATAAAGCCAAAATTTTATAAACTAATGTATTTTAAATATATATTTTGCAAAAAAAACTTTAGACTAAGCGCATTTTTTTATAAGAATTTATTTATATGCATATGTTTATATCTTATAACTGATTTTTTATACATATTTCTATAAATAAATGTGATAGTATTTTATAAACGTAATTATCTGGTTGAAAAAAATTAATAAAATTTTTTTAAAAGTTAAAAAAAAATGAGTGCAAACAGAAACGGCACTGTGTAGGATTTTCGTTTTTGCATTTTTTACTCCAAAAACATCGTGGAATAATCTTATTGAAGAATTTCTGAAGGGACATGACTTTTGTTTTTCTGACTGTTCAGGCCACCCGTGAAAACGTTTGCAAAACTTATGTGTAAGCTCTGTATATGCATAAATATTTGTAAAAATTCTGAAGTAATTCTACAGGATATTTTCTTAGGGATCGATTACCGAATTAAGTCCATAGAAGCATAATTCATTACGATGTTTCACCCATATATCGCTACAGAGTGAATCATTTATTTCGCTTATATATCGCCCATTTATAGCATATTAAAAATTTATTGTCAAATTCCGCAGATGTTGCGACCATATATTATGCACATTAGTGATGGGATTATTTTTGGATTTTTTGACTATTTGAATTATTCTAATAAACGGATAATACTATCCGTGATGAAATAATCCAGAAAGTCAAAAAATATTCGAATAATCAAAAAGTATTCGGATGATCAAAAAATATTTGGATAATAATTTTAAGGGAATGTAAAATACCGACATTACAGTTTTTCAAATTTTTTATTCCTAATCAATAAGTTTTAAAAATATCTCTATATTACAGCCTACCATTTTTACTGATAAAACGTTTAATATAGAGATATTTTAGAAAATTTTTTAATAAAAATTAAAAGTTTGGAAAACTGCAATGTCGGTAACTATGTATAAATCATATACCTTATTACATCCCCTTAATCGAATAATTCAATTGTGTGTGTGCGAGTGCGTGCATGCGCGTGTATGCCTGGGTGTGTGCGTGCGTGCAGGTGCCGGTGCGGGTGCGAATGCGGATAAGGGTGCAGATGAGGGTGCAGATGCGGAAGTGGATGCGGATGCGGGTGCAGATGTGGATGCGGGTATGAGTGCGGGTGCTGGTGCGGGTATGCGTGTGTATTTGCTTATACATGAAATTAGAATTTAAATAATATTAATGTGCTTTAAATAAATTTCCAATTGGTCTTATGTATGTAGTATATTTAGAATGTTAGATGGCGCACTTAAGATTATGATTATTCATATGGCATAGGACGACAGTGTGTGCGTGTGTGCGTGTGTGTGATTGTGTGGGTGTGTAGTTGTGTGGGTCTGTGGGTGTGTGGATGTGTGGATGTGTGTACCGTTAATTCTTTAAAGTTTGAACAATTAAACTCGATTATTTACTATTCGAATAGTCATTTTTCGAATACTGATTATTCGAATAAAAAATCCGAATAGTCACTATCCGGATTCCGGATACCTTTCGAATAAAAGAATTCATTATTCGAATAATTTTTATTCGGATAGTCCCACCCCTAATGTACATGTATACAAATACACACATATACACGCCTACACACATACACATTCTATCATAAAAAATTGAACTCATTAATTTTCAATAATGTTTTTATTTTATTATAGTCCAATCAATAGAGCCATTTAAAGAACATTAATTATGGGCTTAATAAAACCTATATAGAGTTGTTGAGGGCGATGAAAAAACATACCCTATATAAAATGTAACCAAAAAAATACGGTAGAAAATGCTCCAGGAGGCTGCAAAGTTGGCCAAAACAGCTTTTTTAATTCTCTGAAGCAACCTATGCATTTTAGCAAGAAAGTAATTAATAAAAGTATTAGAGAATAGAAAAACCAACAATTTGAGTACTGCCGCGATTATTTTCGTCAGTTAGTTATTGCAAAAAAAACCATAAAAAATGGCCATTTCTTCGATATCAATTATTTATTATAAAAATAATTTTTTCAATATTTTTTAACTTTCAAAAGAAAGCCTTCATAAATACGAACAGAAAGAGAGGATGTAACAGCAAATTTGTTAATTTGTTGCTGAAATATTTCCTATTATTTATCTCAACACGCATAATATTTATTGCTATAATTTTTTTTAGCTGAACATATTGAGTTGCGTAAGGGCTTAAACCCTTCATGAAGGTTCAAATTTTCATATTTTGTTAAGAGCAAATGAAAAAATTGAATTGCAATTTTTTTTATAACGCTTGAAAAAAGGGGGTGTTTTTTCAGAAATAAATGAAGCTTGGGCTTTATTTTTAACTTTTACGAATTTACTATTTAAATATTTTTATAGCTGTGTTCGAAACGAAGATTTAAAAAAAAAGAACTGCCTAAGGCCAATAGGAGCCGAGATAAGATTTTTTTTTTAAATCACAGCCACTTTGTTTATAACAATTAAGAAACGAATCAAGCGTCATTTTTTAGTTGAAGACCTATATTTTAAAAATCTATGATTAGATTTCTAGAAATGCGACTCTTAATTATTATAACTAAAATAATAATAACATACAAATAATAACGTCAAGGTCAGAGTCGTGGTGGGGATGCTTATCTTTGCGCGTGAGGAAAGTTAACGAAGGACCCCGTTCCAATAAAATTTGTGAAATTTAATCGTATCTTCGTAAATGATGGGCCGACTTTAATGTTTTTTCTAATCTGGGCTACCTTGAAAAATTATTAATATTGGTGCAAACAGTTTTTCAAAATAGGGTATATTTAAGTTAAAACAACTGCACTGAAAAAAAAATCAGCCTCCGTTACTAGGCACTCTGACTGTCACTACCGGAGTCACACTGACAACGAGTATATAGCCTATATTACTGGTGAGACTAGCAGTGTTTACCATGTAACACAGAGAAACTGTCAACAACGATGTAGGCATAACTGTTAGTGACATTATTTAGCAATTTAATATATTAATAATGTTCCAAGCGGAAATCATTTTTGTAAATAATTTATATCTAACAATTATAATGTTAATTTAACCAGAAAAATAATTTTAACGTGAAAAAAAATTTAATGTGAACTTAAACTAAAAAATTATTTTAAAAAGTTGTTATTGTTTTCTTAATAGCAGAAATAATGATTTTAGCAAATATTAAAAAATGTTAAATTATGATTTTAAATATAAAATTTTTACATCATTGAATAATATTATAAAAAATTTTTTAATCGATTTCCTTTTAAAAAATTTATGTTTTTCTCGAAGCATTTTCTTTTATCTTTGTCATTTTTATCAAATAATACAAATAATTTATATTTAAAATCATAATTTTACGATTTTTCATATTTATTAAAACGCTATTTTAATTATAAGAAAAAATCACTACTTATCAAAATAATATTTTAAGGTTAAGAGGATCTTTCTATCCTTTTCTAATTGAAAAATGTAACTTTTTGAAAAAACTAGTGATTACCCACACAACATGAAAGGTATCATTAGAATATTCCGAAATATTCCAATGGAGAATTTCATTGAAATATGTATGGAAGCTTTATAGAAGAAAACATAAATATTTCTGAAATATTGCAAAGGAAACTTTCTACAAAGAACCCCTGGAAGCCACCGTGAACCTTCCAAGGAAGATTTCGTTGAAAGATTGATGAACCATTGCACCAAAAGATTTCATGGAAACTTGAACGGAAGACTTTGTTTACCTTTTAGCGGAATATTGAAAATTGTCATTGAAACATTTCAGTAGAAGTAAATGTTTTGATAAATAAGTCATTTCACAGGTACAGCTATATTAAGTACGGTCAAAATATCAACTTGAGATTACATATGAGTTAATGAATTTATATTTCGTAAGTAAAATTTATCAATTTAAACATTAGAATCATGATTTAATAACATGAACCTTAACACTATGTAATCTAAATCTGCACTTAAGTCACACTTTTGCGAGAGCTATGTGGTCTAATTTTACACTGTGTAAAAAATGTGAGCATGTGAGTACATTGAAATCTTGTTTACATTAACCATATTAATATTATAATATTAAATATATTTTTGTTGAAAAGCGCATATTATTCGTAATCATTTTATACCATTTGCAATCGTTTTAAAGATTATAAATAAAGTTTGCACTTATGTCATGTATTGTATTATATTATCTCTATTGACATAGGTACAAGTTCAGTAACGTAACTCAAGTAACAATCATTTGGCTGGAAGTTATAGTCTTTACTCAGATATTCTATCTGTGTTCTTCTTACCATTTTTCCATAAGAAGGATAGAATATTTGAGAATCGAGTAACGACTATAACTTCTAGCATCATTAAATCTTTATGAAAAAATTCTACAAGATCTATAAACATTTAAACTATAAGCACGATTTTCTTGGGGTTTTTTACCGACTAGATTCGGAGAAAAAAAATAAGTAGTGAAAAAGTCATTTTTTTCATGCTGTGGACAGGAGGAGGGGGGTCACGGTCTGCAAATATGATAAAAACTATTTATTTTCAATCTAAAACAAAGTTACCAGGCCAAACAAAAATTTCAGAGACAGGGCAATTTTGGCTATCTTAACGGGGGATACCCTTTTAGCTAAATTTTGGCTAAATTTTAGCTAACTAGGGACACATTCAATTTTTATACGCGGCGAAAAAATGTTTTTATAATATAGATTTGTATATATATATACTACGGGGCAAGGCCCCTGCGCGCAATTGCGCCAACCTCCATCTTGCTTTTATAACTTTAAAAAAATATCTAAGAATTTGCAATTTTTTTAATAACTTTTCTATAATATACTAAATAATTTTAATTATTCAAAAGTTTTCTTCAGGTAAATCTTTAATTATCTTTCAATGAATCTAATCAAATTTCTAAAAATGGGTTTGCTGAAAAAATAACTATTATTTCTATACGTAGATTATTAAATAAAAAGAATACCTACGTTGACTGTAACATAATAAATTAAAGAATAGTTCAATTAGTATATAGATCTATCAATTAAACATTCTTTCTTCCCATTTTTTTTTATCGATGTTTTAATGTTTTTTATTTAAAAATTTTGTTGTCATTGACGTTTTAATGTAAATAGTATTAAATTTGTTTGTCTCTAGATAAACATATAAATATTAATTATTTTTATAACAAAATGAATAATACATGTGAATTATGTCATAAAATTTTCAAACATCGAAAACATTATTTAAGGGGATTTAATAAGGTATATGATTTATACATAGCTGCCGACATTGTAGGTTTCCAAATTTTTAATCTTACTTAAGGACTTATACAGCTAGATTTTTAGCTGAAATTTAGCTAAATTTAACCTAATTTTAGCTAAAAGTCAGCTAAATTTAACCTAATTTTAGCTAAAAGTCAGCTAAAATTGCGTTAATTTTAGCTGAAGAATAGCTAATTTTAACATAATTATAGCTCAATTTCGGCTAAAAGTTGACAAAATTTATGTTAATTTTAGCTAAAATTAAGTTAAACTTATCTAAATTATACCTAAAATCAAGGTAATTTTAGCTGACTTTTAGCTAAAATTAAGTTGAATTTGACTGAATTTCAGCTAAAAATCTAGCTATATAAGTCCTTGAGTAATTCTTATACACAGCAAAAGCGGCAGCGACAGCGGCGGCGGCGGCGAAATCTTTATATAATATAAAGAGATATATGTATATAGATATGTATATATATATATATATATATATATATATATATATATATATATATATATATATATATATATATGTATATAAATATAATAACATCAAGTTCAATATATGAATATATATATTTCGTTGATCTTATTACGATTCATAATATTTCAAAATCAAATTAATTTGATTATGATAAATTACAAAACAATGTCACCTCCAATATTATTTCATCAAAATCTATTTAAAATCATTATTCATTTTTAAAATCTTATAAAATTATTTTATTATTAATATTCAAAAATCATCATTATGATTTAATTCAAAGAAAATGAAAAAAATTTAATAAATTATAAATTTTAATGATAAATATTGATTAATAATTGTAATTAAAGTAAATCGGTTTAAAAATTTAGATTTTTTTTAATATATTAACTTAGGCTTTCAATGATAAATAATTAATAAATCCGAGCGAACTTTTGTGAGCGAGGTATTTTTGCTAGTATTATATGAAATAAACTTTTTGAGGTTATCAAACTATGGTAAGCTTCTTCCTACTGAACGTATCGTAGATAAAGTATAAAAACCAGTATGTGTATACTGTTTATTTTTAGAGATTACCATATATTAATTCCTCCGAACTGATTTTTGTTTATGATTTCACTTAAATTCTGCACGTGGAAAATATTATAAATCAATATTACTATTCCTCTACTTATTTCTACAATCAGCAATGCAACAAGAGCTGTGATAAAGCATTTTTAAATAAAACAATAAATACTTTCAATTAAAAAGCGTTCTCGCTTTTTGAAACTATACCCACACAACATGAAAGGTTGCTGCAAGGTTTCAGTAACGATAATTTCATTACTGTGAAATCTTGCAGCAACCTTTAATGCTGTGTGGGTACGCCGTCATTTAAAGCACCGTTATTTTTTTTATTCCCACCAAGTCGACTCTTGCAGAGAATAGTCAGTTATATGAGTAAATCTTTCATACTTTTAAAATTCATGTTACTGCGTGATTACTCGTAAATATGAGATAGCACATCTTTTCAGCAAATGTTTACTGATTTATTGAGATATCAGAAAGTAATTTTGGTATAGTTTGGATTATAATTAGACATGTCATTTTATGGCGAATGGGGAAAAGAGGTTTTTTACTTGAATTTTAAATGTTACTAGGTCATGTAAAATGATAAATTATCGCTATAAAAAAATGACTATTGTTCTTTTGATCTAAAATTCACACTAAAGCTGTATCTATGTACATACTTTTAGGAAATCAAGATCATGGACGTGTGCCTGTTAACAAAAGTACTTTTTGAATAGTTATTAAAATGTTACCAAAAATTTATATAATTTACTTTTTAGTGGAAAATACGTTTAAAACTATATCGAAAGATAATATTGAGAAGCACAAACAGAAATTTCTTTATTAGGAACGTGTGCCTAGTGTAGATAAAGTTCTGTGTTACTTTGAAATTATAATTAAAAAACGTAATTCACCTTCGAAAATATGTTTTTATCTTCTAATATGGAACCCTGAGCTTTTTTGCACCTTTTCTCTGTTGTGAACTTTGTAATTTACTATTTTATAGTACTCAATGGAATTTTTAAGTTGGTTTTGAAGTATTATTTCAAGTATTCTGAAAATCATTGAATTTTTTCCGGCTATTAAATTTTCCGGATTTACATTAATTACCTAGTTTTCTAGATGTACCTCAAAAAGACTACCCTCTAAAGTGAGTAATGCAGTTTTTTTCTTTTATTACAATACGTCAAAATTTAGAAAAAATTTATTTTATACGTGTGTCTGTAATTTTTTTTTCTAATTTATCGTAGGTGAAATTTTAAGACTATGGAGGATTCACTTATATATAAAGTCTGATTACCAAATACATTAGTCAATCAGGTTTATATACGGAGGAAGCCAATAAAACAGAGCCACTCTTGAGGAATGAAGTACTAACTTAAAAGTTTTGTATCTCACCAAATGGGGTCTGAGTCTCAATTACTGTGTCATTAACATGATCTTTGAAGAAATAAATCTATCATTAATTAAAATTATTACCATTTTCATTTCTATGCATGCGTATGCATATTTCAATCATTACTGTTTCTAATGCAATTTTTTTGTTATTAAAATTATAATATTTTATCAAATTTTAGCCGAAACAAAAAAAATTATTTTGTACATATTAATGTGCTTTTTGAAAGCCTTTTGTTATATTACTGTTCCCTTAATTACTGTGCCCTGTCCACAAGTCTATGATTCGGAATACTGAATTCTTTTCCAATATTTTGATTTTTTCAGGAATTTCGTTGATTTCAGAAAGTGAAAAAATAATAATTAAATGGATAATTCAATTAAAATAAATAAAACCATAATATGAATTTGAAAAATATAAAGAACATGTATTTTACATTTTTATCTATTTTTGTGTATTAATTAAAAAAAGAATATTATTAAAAAAATCATCACGAATAGCAAGCATCACACATCGAAATAGTAATATAAACACAGCAATAAAAGTAAGATTAAAAATTATTTCTTAACCTTACGACGTCGCGCGCGGGAACAAAGAAATATGTTCAACTTTTCAAATCATGCCGTATTACTGGAGTTTGAATAAAAATAAATAAAAAAAGGTTTCGGAGATAATTTTATTGTGTTTATTATGAAACTTAACTATATTATTATAATATACTTCATTTTATATTAAATAAATGCATTTTTAAAAGTAATTAATCATCTTGAAATATCGTGCATATCCTTAATGTTTTTCTTAAAAAATCCGCGGTGATTGTTAAAAAATTAAAAGGATAATTTAAAAAAATTATTTACGAAACATCAATTGATTTAACATAGAATGTTTGCATACTAAAGATAAAACTTTCTACTTCATTATGACATTTTTCTTCTTAGATTTTGTTATAAAATTTATTTTATAAAAATAATTGAATATATGAACACAGTGTTCGAGACAGACTCAGTAATCGGGACTTAGATCCTAATGGTCATAAAGAACTGTGCAACCACTCAATTTAAATGTGTTTGTAAGGACTTTTTACTGGTATATTAGCTATTTAATTTTGAGTACGTGAGTACGACAAGTAAGTTTGAAACATGTTTTAAAAAATGATGGTAGAAATATTTTACTCAGCTGATTTTAAAGGTTTTGTTGTAAAGTATAAATTTTTTTTCCCTAGGTCCGAAATCGACCGAAATATGGCAATTTTTGTACGAAAACAAACTATTTTTTATTTTTTAAATTCTTCTCAACACGATATTTCCGGGCGGACAAGATCAAAATATGTTTCTATAGGTAATTTTGGCTGCTCCATCAATTTCTGAGGTCAGTTTCAGTGTCCAAAAATATCCGCGTCGGCACTAATGGTTTAATTACGGGAGATAGGAAAAAATGTCAAATAAAATAAAACCGTATTTTTGTATGTGAAATCACTTTAAATTTTTTCAAAATGTTCTGAGCACTTTGATTTTATTGATATAGCTATGGTATACTTATACATGTATATATGAGTACGGTATAAAAAAAAAATTAAAAAAACCTATTTTTGTACAAAAACCGCCATATTTTGGTCAACTTTGAACCAAGAAAAAAATAAATTTATAATTTAGCAAAATGCCTTCAAAATCAGCTGTGTGAAATTTTTTAACTATGATTTTCCTAAAAGTGTTTCAAATTTTAGCTGAGATGGAAAATAATATTTTTTTTTCAATTTTCAAATTTTGCCGTGCCCGCAATGGACCACTTGGTTGCAATGTCCACGTATATAGATACAAGGGTATATAGTAGAGAGTACCGCCATCCTGAAAATCAAAGGCAGCCCAAGGAGTATTTTTTAACGATGTAAGAGTATGCAGCTGGACAGAGCTGCCGAAGATTATCTATCAATAATTGGCAGCGTTGTCGAGGTTATTGATTTGGAGATCGAAAGAGTGGTCCTAAAAAGGCTAACAAAGACGGAAAGGATGGTAAAGTTAAGCGAGTTAGGAAAATTAGCAGCATTCAGAAGGCGAGAAAAAGCTATCAGAATGCTATCAAATTTCTTAACAGGATGAGTCAAAAGAACCCATATAATGTCACTGAAAGGGAAAGAGACTTTATTCGGAAAAACCAAAAGATATTGGAGAGGTTCGAAGAACAACAGCAAACCTTGAAACTATCAGAGGAAAAACAGAGAGAAACATCGGGCGAACCAAAGGCCAATGTTTTCCCCGTAGTGAAAAGAGTGAAGAAGCTGCAGTAGTTCAAAGCTGTAACCTCGTTTTCGAAGTCGAAAGCAACCAAAGGCCACGCACCTCCAACTAGGAAGCAAAAGACCAAAAGGTTGCGATCTGACAAAGAGGAAGAGGCGACGACAAAAATGGCAAAACCCTTGATAAGCTTCGAGTCACCCGAAGAGTATCAGATAGCCGTTATAGATCATTCTGATCCCGACGGAGGGATAAGCTTAAAAAGGTGGCTGGAAGTAGAGAAGAAGGTGTTGCTAGCTATTGCAAAAGGAGCCAAAGGCGGAAATAATGAAGAGGTAAGCTTCGATGGAGCTGACTGGCAGAGGGGTGTCAAGGTTGTTGGTTGCAGCAATAGAAAGTCACTAGACTTCCTAAAGCACGTAATTGGCAGCTGCGGCAAACTCTGACAGGAAACGAAGTTAGAAGTGGTGCCTAGATCTGATCGTCTGCTTAGGCTTCCTCCTTCAGTGCCGGAGAGAGACGAAAATAAGCTAAAGATTATAAGCAGGCAAAATAAGGGACTCAAAACCCGAAGCTGGAAAATCATTTCTTCCGTGACAAGTAAATATGGCAACAGCAAGGACTTCGTCATTGCTATTGACGAAGAGTCTCTTATTAACATGAGGTCCAGGAGGGGAAGCATCAAGTTCGGACTTGGCACGCTGAAGGTGAGGCTTCCTAATACTAAGGGCAAAGATAGAGAAGTCGAGACTGCAAGTGCTGCAAATTAATTTGCACCACTGCGAAGCAGCCTCAGAAGACTTGATCATGTCATTGAAAGAGAACAACATTGATATTGCCGTAGTCCAGGAACCATAGAGACAAAATCCAAAGGCTGGGGCAAACAGGATATGATCTGTTCTTCGCACAGACAACAAGTAAGAAAAAAGCTTATATTGTAGCAAAAAGAGTATTAAAACTCACATCCTTAACCCAATACAGCAACAATGATATAACTACGGTGATATTGGAGCAGAGGGACAGATCAGCACTGACCATCACCTCCATATATTTTTCGTACGATGAGAAAGAGCCACCAACTCTCCTCTTTCGACAAATGGTGAACTACATCATGCAAAAGGAAGACAGATGGTAATAGGAGCAGATGCCACTGACCACCACAACCAATGGAGGAGCAAGGACCAGTGAAAGAGGTGAGTCAATTTCGGATTTTATGCTAACCTCTAACCTAATCATATGCAATAGAGGAAACGTCTCCATATTTGTAAACAAGGTTAGGAGGGAAGTAATAGATACAACCTTGACAAATTGTCAAAGTTATCTTGAAGACCCGGATGAAGCAGCAGAAATAGGATCAAGGAAATCAATAAACTTTGCTAGTTAATGGAAATGCTTCAGTAGGGAATGTACGAGAAACTAATAAATTTTTCTACTTTTACCTCATATTGACTTTGATAGGATACAACAATGGGCCACGGGATACCGAGCTAGGGCGGCTCACAAACTAACCCAACCTAAGTCTCAACATTTTCCAGACAAGGATTTAAAATTTAACCGTCAATATTTAATTAAAAATTCCTAATAAATACCTTTGTAATGAGTAGTCGCACAATTCTGTATGACCATTATTTGGTAAAATATAAAACTATAAGTAAGTACTTCATTTTTTAATATTAATTTCGTTTTATTGACCTGCACTGTAGATGACACTATAGCCCTTTAAGAGTTCACTATCGAGCCCTTGGAAACATAACACTACTTTCGACAGTCGTGTAAAAATTTTCAAGAATATGTGAAAATTGTATGTTTATCCGCTCCTCAAGATAAACAAATTAAATTTTGTGTACCAGCTCATCTGAGTGACAAAAATCACATTCCGAAAAGCGAACAATTTTTTTTTAGTTTATGTTAAACTCTTAATCAAAAGAAAAAAAATTCCACTTAAAATAAATTTTATGATATGTATTCATTAATTTTTTAAATTTTTTCCATTGTTAAAACTTTGATAAAAATAAAATGTTCATTTTCTTATTTCTTGACATAGCGCACCACTATGATTAAGAGCAGGTCGAATATTCTGTTCTTTTCTAACCAAATGATTGATATTTTTAAAAAAATATTAATTTTATAAAAAGATAAAAAGAAAACCACATCTTGTATCACAAAAAGCCTTATTTTCATTGATGAGAGAAATTTCATTTTATCGCTTCGTTCTCAAGAATACCTTAAAAAACTTGAGACATACAGGTTGGGGTAAGCAATTTTGTTTTTCGATGTTTTCTTGAAAACAAAGAAAACAGATGAATTCGTTCTCATAAAAAAACAATGCTGTTTTTTATAAAACAAGATGTGGCTTTCTCTTTATTTTCTGCTAAAAATATTAGTTCTTACAAAAAATTGTTCTTTTGATTAGAAAAGGACAGAGATATGTGACCTTTAATATACAAAAATATATGAAAATTTGGTTTTATTCCATTCTACAAGACAAAACATGAAAATTTTATATATTGACATATCTAAATGGTCAAAAAATTCTACTTTATTCTACTCTTTAACCCTTAACTGGCACTGTTGGTACCAATATACGTAAGTGGCACTGTGGGGTATTTAATACCCCAAGGTACTCAAGCGAGTCTCACGCAGCCGGTACTTAATATTATTGTACAAACAAATTTTCTAACGTTACTTAGAGTATGTTTTTTAAAGTCAAACTATTTTTATACTCATTTGTTTAAATTAAGTTAGTAGAAACAAATGTTGAAAAAAAAAATGGGAAAATTTAGTTTTCCACTTGAAAAATCATACTTCGTGTAGTTTTTAATATTTTAACGGCTCTCCAACACACACTGATGCCTGCCACACTATGCACACCTCATGAATCTTTAGTTAGGGATGTCAACTACTGACAGATGTCGCTACTTAGGCCATTATTAAGATCTTAGTACAATTTATATGAACTTAAAGAAGGTTTGGGGTAAATTTTACCCACGGTGCCAGTTAAGGGTTAAGATGAAATAAGAAAGATTTATGTTGCTATTTATCTACGTGTTCAAAATTGCATTTTAAATATTATATGATGGTTTTTCAGGTTATGCGAACCTTTGATCACTTTGAAAAAAAATATACTTAAAACTAGTGAGATTTGTGGTACTAATGAATTTATTTAAGTCGTTTTGATAATTACAACGCGAGATTACAAATAAAACGTGAAAAACAAGGTATTTAGGGTCACTAGCTAGGGAAAAAAGTATTTAAATCTTCGGATCACCATTACTCGCCATCTTATGCCTTAACGAATGCTTTTATGCTATTTAGGGAAAAAAATTAGGGGCATCTTACCTATCTTAATCCAGGATATCCTTTATGAGGCATTTTATTATCATATTAAAAAACAAAAAAATACGTTTGTTTTTGAAGAGTAGGTAGAAACCATTTGCCGCTTGGCGGCGCTGCGGTCAGGTGAGAGAAAGATATAGAATATTTTTTACACAGTGATTTACATTTTACCAAAACAGTAATATACTTCTAATATTGTCAAAGGCCATATATATGTAGAATAATTATTGATAATAATCTTGTTTGAAAAGTCTAAGCTATTGTTATAAAACGAAAAATGCAGTGCGAAGTAGAGCCGACGTGAGCGTGTGTATACGTCGTTCTTTAATATTACTTTCTCAGTCACACTTAGGAAAAATACCCATGTTTAGATCGGTTCTACCACGCGCCGCATTTTTCGTTTTATGATAATATTTTAGACTTTTCAAACAATATTAGCATCAATAATAATTCTATATAATATGGTAAGGCCTTTGAAAACGTTAGAAGTATATTATTGTCTCGGTAAATTATAAATCACTGAATAAAAAATATTTTCTATATTACTTTCATCTGACCGCAGCGCCACCCTATATAGAGCGGCGAATGGCTATGACCTCCTCTTAAGAGTAGAATAACATTACATATATTGCAAGCTATTCAGAGTGATAGGTGCAGTTGGTTTGCATGATTTGAGATAGAGTCTGTCATCAATATTTTAAAAAATTATTTAAAAACAATAAAACATTTCAGAATTTTCAACTCTTGATTCCTTTGATCTCAACTACTATAATCTTTTGTGTTATATTTTAAATAGCAAATAATTAATTCTAGATTATTAGTGATTCTTGTTTTTTAAACGTACGAATTGTCGAATTATATGTACGAATTTCGAAGACACATTTTAATATATTAGTACATGAGAATAACTATTTTTACCTGAACAACTCGTTTTGGGAGACCTATTTCTCGTCCCAGCATTTCACATTCAGTCATCGTTGGAGTCTTGTAATCCGAAAACAAGGATTTCATTACCTTCACTTGAGTTATTGACATTTGAGTTCGATACCTTTTCCCTCCTGTCTGTAGAGTGGTATTACCTCCAGTACATAAAACAATACTATTTCCCAAGCTACTATTATTGATTCCATGTTTCGAACCTTGTGAGCTAGATGCAGGACTAGTGGGGTTGCTCTCATCATCAAGAAATTCTGTAGTTTCACTCATACTATCATCGTCACAAACACTTTTTTCAGAGATATCTGTCAATTGCCCACAATCACTGCCACTTCGAGCTTGTTGTAGACTACTCTGATCATCTATGAGACTCACTAAATTATTAATAGTTAACTTAACAGATTTACTTAGGTCAATTGGCTTACTTAAATCCAGAGGTGATTCAGAAATATTCCCAGTAAAAAGAGAACTATTTGACTCCTGTTTTCCATTATTTACATGTGCTTGTAATTCCGTTATATATCGTTTCATAGATTCTTCATAATATTTTTTTAAGGAAGCTTCCATTTCAGTACTGATTGGAGGGAAAAACGGAGGTATTAAATTTGGAGTACTTGGATTTGAAGGTGATGATTCTAATGACAATTCTTCATCAGGGATATTATCGATATTTATTTCATTTCGAGTAATTTGTTCAGCATGCTTACTATTTAAATGAGATTCAAGGGCAGATTTGACTTTAAAAAGAGCTGGACAAAATGGACATCGTTTATTTATTACTTGACTGTGCGCTCGAAATTGACCTTTTCTTTCTCGAGCTCGAGTATTTTGAAACCAAACTTGTACAACTCTTTTTTTTAACCCAACTTCTCTTGCTATGGATTCCAACATTTTCCGAGATGGATTTGATTCTACTGTATATTTTTGATAAAGATAATCAAGCTGTTCCGGAAGAATAGTTGTGCGTAATCGTTTATCTTTTGGTTGTTCATTGAGATCTGAGTTCGATTTATTATCTGTGTTATGACTGTCTTCAAAATCTTCGTATTTTCTCTTTTTTTCTTGCATCACATTGATTAACGGGTTAGATATGTCTGTTGGTGAAATTGAATTATTTAATGCTTGTTGCTGTAAAATACCAAATGCTGAATCTGGCGGGTAATTTGTTGGAAAAAGTGATGGATTCATGATATGTACTAATTGATGTTCACGCCATAATTCGAATCTACCGAAAACCAAATTACATTTATCACATTGAAAATTTTCGTCTTTGGAATCAGATTGTGTACATTGTTGATTCGATTGGAATTGTTGAGTTAATTGTTGATTAGGAAAAGTTGAATTTGAGTTTGATGATTGTTCTGAAATATTTTGAATATTTATAGAAGTTGGTTGAAGCGTATTAGTTGTTGTAGTAGAACTGCTATTACTGTCTTCGGAACTAAGGACAGCTGCAACTTGAGCAGCAGCAGCTTGTGCTTGAGCACTTCGTTTAGCATCTTCTTCCTTAAAGCAATGTGTTTTCTGGTGCCGAATGAGCTCATAATAGCGTTGGAAAACTAGGAGACACTTTTTGCATTGATAATTAAGTCCCGGTGTTCTTTGAAATCGGCCTGTTCCATCGTCGGGTTCTCGATTACCAGAAGTAACCAATTCAAGAGAAGGTTGATTTTCATATACTTTTCGAGCTTTTTGTCTTGCATTTTGAAACCATACAACTATAACCCGTGGACTTAAACCTAAAAGTTTACTTAAATATTCTAAATCATCATCTTTAGGATAAGCATTATTTTCAAAAAATTCTTGAAGAACTTTTATTTGATAGTCAGTAAATCTTGTTCGATTTGCTCTTTTTCCAGAATTGTTATTTCCTATATTGCTATTACTATTATTTCCATTTAATGAAAAATCAGATCCTCTTGTTGGACTACTGCATCGCTGATTAGGAGTAGAGATTGAAGACAGGTTAGTACAAGTAATTTGTGTATTCGAATTTAGAAAATTTTGTGGAGCAACTTTAGGAGGCAACATTGGTGAAAATTCTGCAACTGCCGAAGGTGTGGTGATAGGTATGTCCTGGTGAGAACTACTGAACCCAGATGATATTATGGGAGTTTGTGGTCTTGAATGTTGATCTCCAGAACTTTCTGGTGAATTATGATCATCAAGTGAATGCTGAGCTGTGCTATGATCGATATATTCTTGTTTGACTTCACTATGTGGCGGTAAACCGGAATTCGTAGGCGTTAATGACATAATCAATTCTTTTTCATCATTTTTATCTTCCAGGTTATCAATGTTCATGGTGGAAGTAAGTGGCATAACTTTAGCTTCACCAGTTTTTTCATATTCTTCTAAATTTAACGTTGTACTAGGTGGATTGTTAAAATTATAGGGACTATCTTTATTACGTTGACGTTCTTTAAATAGAGTATTGCGAAACCAATGCTTTATAACTTTAGGTGGTAGTCCACTTTGCGCAGCCATATCTATGATCTGATCTTCGCCTGGAGAATTATTTATATCAAAATGTGCTCTAAGTATTTTAAGTTGATCATCAGTAATTCTTGTTCTTGCTCGTTTTTGAGATGCTGCAATATTTCCCTGTAAATAAAACGTTAATTTAAATAAATATTACTCGTTTAGAATGATTATGAATGCTTAGCTATTTCTTCTAATTTCAATTCTCAATTTACGTATTTAGACTAACAGTATTGATATGTCACTATATATTTGTAAACAGAGTCAGAATAAAAGTAATAAGTAAAAAGTTGTAACTTAATTTATTAAATTTTTTCATACTCTCTTTGCCCTTGTTCTAAGCATTTACATTTACAAAGATATCATCTTATTTATCTCATTAACTATAATTTTAAGTGGATAACGGAGTTTCCTTTTTTATAATATTTTCCTTTTAGGTTCATGAATAAACGGTAAGTTGAACTGAGTTAAAGTATTTGACCTCAAGCGTAAATTATTGGGTCATTGATTTAAATTTACCTCAATTTTGGAATTTATCTTGAGCTCGAACATTTTACCTAAATCTTGGATTTTATCTCAAGCTTGTAATTTACCTTGTGCTTGAATTTTTTTTACTTCAAGCTTGGAATTTGTCTCGAGTTCGAGTATTTAGCCTGAAGCTTAGGGTTTCACCATGATCTTGCCGAATTAATCATGAATTCGAGTATTTTAGCTCGAGCTTGAAACAGAACTCAAGTTCGGGATTTACATTTAGCTTGATTAATTTGTACTGAGCTCGAGTATTTAACACTTGTATAATGATATAGAATACACAAACTTAATATAAATTCACCAAACTCAAAGTAAAATCCAAGTTTCAGTTGTATTCTAAGCTTAAAATAATACAATTGAGCTTAAGAGTCGGTCGTTTAACTCTGTCCTTGTATAATTTTAATTTTCGTTATTATAAATAAATTAAATATTTATACAAAAGTAAGAGAAGAGACCTATAGATTTAAAAACGAGCAAATGATTCGATCATATAAAAAATTTAAAAGTTTAATTAGTTTACGAGTATGAAACGATAGAAAAGCTTAAGAGAACGTTACGAAATCATAAGTTAGGTTAGAAAATATGATGTATAAGAATGTCAAAGTTTTCTTGAAAACAAAGCATCAAAATTAATTTGTCCTCATCAGAAAAAATATTGCTTTTCACTGTACAAGTAGTAGACAACTCTTAATTTTTATCAATAATCACAAGTTTTTCAAAAAATCTACGTTTTTCAATTAGAAAAGGATAGAGAGATCCAAAGTCCTATTTTTTGTTGTATACTATACTCGAAATCTATTGAAACTTTTGTATTTTTTTATTAAATTGAAGTTTGCTTGTTCTTAACCTCTTCCGGCTGGTGAGTTTTTTTATAAAATTACGTAAACACAATATTTTATTATTTGTTTTTTGCGTCAAAAAGTTAAATCTTTCGTTTTTAACAAATTTCTTACTGATTGGTTTGAAAATTCTTCATTTAAATAAGATAATGTATTTAATAGTTCGGCAATCACATAATAATACATTTAATATCCGTCCATATATGTGAACATCGGCCAGAAGAAATCGGTTAAATATATGGTACTCAACTCTTACTTTTGTATTTTTATTTTATTTATTTCAACGGGCATTATTTAAAGTGGTGTCAACCCACGACAGAGTCAGTAAAAAAAGCGACCAGACGGGGAATCGATTTCATTCCGACGAGAATATAAGTCCCGGGCCTTTAGCCACTACGCAACCGAGCTCTACAAATATTTTAATGTAAATATTTAATTAATTAATTATAACGAAAATTAGGAGTGGACAAGTAGGAGCTATACGGCTGCCTCTTAAGATAAATTAACTAAGCTTATGGTGAATCCTGAGCTAGAGGCAAATTCTAGGTTTAACGGTAGGCCGGAGTAGAACCTGATACCGACCGAGTAACAATTGAGTTGTTTGTTATTTACTCAAGTTTTAATCTGTGTATCTTCAAATTAAAGGTCGAGCGCAATAGATATTATTATTATGAACATCTATGCACAAGGAAAAAAAATATCTACCGGTTTGTTTTTGAGAAAAGTAAGTAACGCGAAAATATTATAAACATAAACTTTTACTCTGGAGTTACTTACTTTTCTCAAAAACAAACCGGTAGATATTTTTTTTTCTTGTGCATAGATGTTCATAATAATAATATCTATTGCGCTCGACCTTTAATTTGAAGATACACCGATTAAAACTTGAGTAAATAACAAAAATGCCAATTGGACAAGGACAGCGAATCCGGCCTGCTCTTAAGGTAAAATCAAAGACATAATAAGATAGACTGCAGATTCTCTATAATCACTGTGAACTTCTGTAAAGACAGAGACGGTAATATTTAACAAGAGCTGTTTTCTCTCCGTAGCACTCTCAATCAGCTAAAACTAGAGAAAGGAAAAACAGCTTCTTTTAAATGTCTCCGTCTTTTTCTCATGTAGACCT
This sequence comes from Anastatus disparis, assembly GCA_017163975.1. Taxonomy (NCBI): domain Eukaryota; kingdom Metazoa; phylum Arthropoda; class Insecta; order Hymenoptera; family Eupelmidae; genus Anastatus; species Anastatus disparis. The sequence continues at coordinate 2,976,700 of JAFFSR010000286.1, read as the reverse complement.
ACTCTCATCATAAAAGAACCGCAGTCTATCTATAGGTAAAATACTCGAGCTCAAAGTTAATTCTACGTTTGAAGTAAAATACTCGTTCTTGGGGTCAATTCTAAGCTTGAGGTCAAATCCTCGAGGTTAAGGTGAATTCCAAAGTTAAAGTAAAATGCTCGAGCTCAAGATTAATTCCAATCTTGAGGTAAATTTAACCCGGATTGAATAACTTAATGACCTAATAACCCAAGCTCGAAAAAAATTCAAAGCTGAAGGTAAAATACTCGAGCTCAAGGTAAATTCTAAGGTTGAGGTGTAATACTCGAGCTTAAGATCAAGATTAAGCTTGAAGTAAATATAACCTAATAGCCAAAGCTTAGGTTAAATAACCTAATAAACCAAATCTTAGGTAAAAAATTTAATAAATAAAGTTTCACATGAAAGGTATGCATGAAGTAAAATCCAAGCTTGAGGTAAAATACCTGAGCTTAAGATAAAATCCAAGCTCGCGGCAAAATACTCGAGTCCGAGATAAACTAACCAAACTCGAGGTAAAATACTAAAGCTGAAGATAGGCTGAAGCTCAAACATATATTTTAAACTCGAGATTAATACATTTAAGCATGATAGAAACAAACCAAGTTTGAGTTTATGTTTTAATGTAGAGCATATGTTTTTAAATTTAAGCGCATGCGCAAGTGTACAAGGATGTAGAACCATTTTCTGTCTCTTTACATTCGAGGGTCAACAACAACGAACGGGAAAAAATCTCTTAGTCAATCCCTGAGTTATCAGGTATGAAAGGGCTGATACCACATCCAATCAGTTGTAATATATGCTCTTTAAAAATACTGATACCCTCCCCCTCACGTACTAAAGCTGACCAATTATTTCATACATGCATCGTACGTAAAATTGCAGAAAGAAAATAGTACATTGTGTACCAAGGGCGCAAAATAGGGGATTCCGGCCAGAGTGCGAATGAGCGCCAGAGCGAAGCGAGGGCGCTAAATTCGCACGAGCGCCGCGAATCCCTCTTGCACCCGTGATACACATATTGTTTTTTGACCCAAAGGGTGAAAAATTCGATTTCTATGTTTGTCGAGCGGGCGCAAAATAGTACGGCGGGAATGTCCTATTTTGCGCCCGCTTGACCAGCATAGAATATCGAATTTTGCGTTCTGAGGGTCAAAAACTTATTTACAGTGTAGTGAGTCTCCCAAAAGTATCTAAAGTCATGGACTGTCTTCCAAGGACTAAAAAGATTAATTAAAATTGCCGAATAAATGTTATGATATGATACATTATACATTAAAGGCACATCATCATACAAATACATATACTTGACAGTAAGCACTCTGAACGACTTTACATAAGAAATTCATTTAATTTAAAATATAATTTAAATATTTTTAAATCATAGCATATTGAAGCAAGGTAAAATTGGTATATATATAAATATATATATATATATATATATTCATTGTTTTATATAAAAAATTTTTTATCATAATATATTTTTATATTATACATAATATTATATAATTGTACTTTTATTAAATTTTTATTATTAATATAGAAACATGAAAAAAAATACATAATATTAATTATTTATGTAAAATATCTGAAAAAAATTATTAATAAATTGTAATCATTATTCATAATATATAGATTAAGCTGGTTTTTACACCACCTTACATTTTAAATCTTTTAGATTTTTATCATTGTGAAATCATCCTGTTGATATCTCTTTACTTAATTTTACATTTTAGGAATATATCAAAATTTTTTTCATAAAATTTAATCTTAATAAAATATTAAACATTTCATAAAAATATTAAATTTATAATTTAAATAATTAATAAATTTAAAAAAATATATCATAATATTTTTTTTAAATGTGTGCAATGTTCAATAAATATCTTGAATATATTTCGTAATTTTGATTTAGATGAAATTCATTTATTGGTTCATGTAATGTTATTTTATATTCTATAATTTTATTAGTGTAATACTTAGAGCATATACTACTGGAGGCAGCTCTGAATGCACTGTGCACGTGGTTAGGCTAAGAAAGAGAAAAATATACTAAGGTTTATAGCTATCTCTATCTCTCAGTCATGTGATAAGGGAGTAGGGAACAAAACAAACCAATCACGTGCCAGAGAAAAAGAGATATCTGTCAACCTTAATATACCTTTCTCACTCTCAACTTAACCACGCACACGGCGCATTTGAAGCTGCCTCCAGTAGTATATGCTCTAAGGTGTAATATTTATAATATTCTGGTACTTGTTTCCAATTATGAAATTCTACTTTTTCATTATCTTCACCAATATATGAATTTATTATATTATTTAAAATAGATATTTCAGTATTATCTGAACTATTATTATCAGCAAGATTTTTTAAGTAATATTCATACTCTTCCTCATAATTTAAATAATCTTCAATGTTATCATTTAAACTATCCATCATTTCTTGATCATTTACATTATCAATAATAACGAATCTACCTTCAATTGCATTCCATTCCATTTTGTTATGTGTTTAGATTTATATATATATATATTATTTACAATGAATAATTCATTCATATGTTCAATTTGTCATTTAACATATTCAAGCGAAAATTATCTTAAAATTCATGTGGAAGAAAAACAAAATAAATACTATAATTTGTAATATTTGTGGATTAATTATTAAAAATAAAAAACATTATAAAAGACATATAAATAGTAACGATAAAAATAAAACAGAAAAATATAATTGTAAACAATGTGAGAAATCATATAGTAGATTAGATCATTTAATCAGACATTTAAGAAGTCACGATGGTATATATTTGAATATATGTAAATATAGTGGAAAAGGTTTCCATAGAATAGATAGTTTGAAAAGACATATTAAAATACACAATATTGTGAGTAATAAATGCAAATATTTATCATTTATATATATATTACAATTAAATATATTTTATCAAATTAAATTATTTATAAATAAACTGTAATGAAAAACTTATTTTTAGGAGGATATAAATAAATAAATTTGCAGAGATACCGCTTATGACGCGTGAGGTCTTTTTATTAATGGAAGCCTTCGCCAGTAGCCATAAAAATCATTTTGTTTTATAATTTATATGTTTTATTTAATTTTTTATATTATTTTAAATAATTTAAAAAATTGTTCTTTATAATCATTTAAAAATAAAGCAAATAAATATTTTTTTAATAAAATTTTTGTATTAATTCTAGCATTAATTAATTTTAATATTACAAATTATATATTATTATGTTAAGTTTTAAGTTTGTATATTTAAATACATACATTATTATATTATGGGGGGGGAGCAGTAGAGGGGTCGTGGGTGTTCCGTGGGGGTGCCATGGAGAGGTGCGGAGGGGTGTGGAGGGGGTGGGGGGGGGGTGTGGAGGGTACTTAGAATAAAAGCAACAATAAAAAATATCGTAATATTTTAAGCAATTTTACGTTATTTTGTGGAGGGGCCGTGGAGGGACTATAGAGGGGAGTGGGGTATGTGGAGGGGTGTGGGGGGTGTGGAGGGGTGTGGGGTCCGAGGGTTGATTTCTAATATAACTATATAATATAGGTAGATATATATGGAATCCAAGAACGGTGCTTAGCATTTGCTTTTTTACGATATGTATATTATTTTAGTTTCTACAATAATTTTCTTACAAAGATTTGTAATGATATTTCAATGATAACACTGAATTTTAAATTATATATATATATATATATATATATATATATATATATATATAATCGTTTCAAATCATTCTAGCTTATTTATAAACATTTAAAAGTAATATATAACAATTTATCATTAAAGCTGAGACTCTGACATTTTTCAAACACATGTTAAACTTCAAAAAATATTAATTAGTAATCGAGTTATAAGGTTTTTTACCAGGGCGTTCCGCGCCTGTACTACGTCTCTATGTTTTTTTGCAATATATTTGCCATATCTCTGGTTCTAATCATCGAATCGACATGCTACAATAACGATTTTTGTTGTTGTTTTTTTTATCAAAGAACAAGTTTTTGCAGAGAAAATTACTGCATCTATTGTAGTTTATAAACTATAGTAATTTAAACAATTAATTTGTTTATAACAAATCATTAGACCACTTGCGCGAAAAGTAAGTTGGAAATTCGGATTCAGCGGCTCAAAAAACATATAAATCACTTATTTGCTTGGTGGGACCTCTAACTTCATACGAAACCCTCTGGGCGCCTAGACTAAAATAAATGGTGCATTAAGGCGACTACGGAAGTTGGTTTAAATTTCATTTCGTAGTTTACAAATTACGCTTTTAGTTTATTAAATTTTTTGGATTTTTAAATTTTCCACCATTTTACGGGTTGTAAAAAATGGTGGAAGATTACAAAATTTAAAAAATTTTATATATCAAAAGTGTAATTTGTAAACTACGAAATGAAACCTAACCTAAAGTCCGAAGTCGCCTTAAATCAAGTATTTTGCAACAATAAAAAAATTTTTAAGATTAAACTTGAATACGAACAACTCAAGACACTTACCAAAATATTACACATAAAAAGTTATATACAAACTTTTAATGTATAGTTATTTGAGGTTAGGTTTGTCGAGCTTGATATCTAATTTTCAACCCAAGTTTATAAAGAAATTGCAAGTCTAAATGATTTTTTATTTTAACGAAAATCATTGTATTAGAATGGTTTCCCTATTGAAAAAAACACTTATTTTTGCCACGTGTTTTTTTCATGCGTATTTTTCAGATGTATTTTTTACAACTCTTCGACAATCGGTGAGTTGTAAAAAAATACACCTGAAAAATACACATGAAAAAAACACGTGGCAAAAATACATGAAAAAACACGCAAATTTTACATGTAAAAAACACGTGTTTTTTCAATAGGGTTTAGTGTAGACAAGTTATTATATTTGTAAATTATTAATTTAAAAAGATATCAATAAAATAAAATCAAAAATTGATTCCAGCAGCTCCAACATACCTTTAATGAGCAAAACTAGAATTTCGTGCACGCAATTTCAAGTAAACGATCCGAATAAAAATTGTAATTTATTTCCCTCCGAAGTCAGTACGGTTTTTGGCGGTGCTCTTTTAGAATTTGAGATTTACTATCCATGAAATTTTGAAAAATCCTATTATTTTTTCGTTCTTTTTGTAAAAAAGGCTGAATTTTATGTGTCAAATGAAAGAAAATATGAAATCACGTTGGATTGGACGATAATGTTACAAGCTTCGATAATCACTACTCTATGCAAAACGAAAATAATTATTATCAACGTGACAAAATTGCAGTAACAACTTATTGTCATAAGGAAATGAATAACAAAACGGCTATGCAACCCTATTAAAAATACAGATTTTATTTTAATGAATATTAAAAATACATACAAAAAGTATATATACGCAAGTGTGCATACGCTTGTGGTGTTAGTTATTAAAAAATAGCCATTTTCATTTAGCAGTGTATCCAATGAAAAACTTTGTGAGTTTTTTATTCGAAAAGAAACAATTTTGCAAAATAATTTTGTATAACAAAAAATGCTTAAAATTAGTTAAAGAATATACGTGAATTTTTCCAGAATGTTTTGGACTATTTTGAGGTTTTTCGAAATATTGTCAAAATCCAATATTCTAAAAATGGCCCAAAACATTCTGAAAAAATTTACATATATTTTTTGACTAATTTTAAGCATTTTTTGTTTAGTAAAATTATTTTGTAAAGTTATTACTTTTTGAGTGAAAAATTCTCAAAGTTTTTCATTCCACTGATGGACAAAAATGGCTATTTTGTAATAATCGAAGCAGATAACATCCAAAATCATGTTTTTAGAAACGCCAGACATTTTCTACATGATTCCTGGTGGATATATGATTATTTAAAAAGCAGTAACAATAAAATAATAGACTTCAGAAAATAAAGTTTTAAAAAATTCAGTCTTTTTTATAAAAAAAAACCGAAAAATTAATAGGATTCTTCAATTTTTATAAAAAATAAATCTCAAATTCTAAAAGAGCATCCCCAAGAACCTACGTAAATGACTCTGGGAGAGAATGAATTGTATTTTCTATTCGGATTGTTTACTTGAAATTGCGTGCGTAAAATTCTCATTTTTTCCGTTAATGGGTTAAAAAAATGCTGCTAAGTGCTTTGGCGCAATGCTTTCTCATAGAGCTTGATTTCAATGTTGAAAACATAATTTCTATTCAAAAAAAATTAAAAAAGAAAAGAAAGAGTGAGAGTGAGTGTAAAAGAGTGATTAGAAAATAAAAAGTGGGAGAGAAAGAGAGAAGGATAAATAAATATAGTGTAAAAATAAGTATTAAGGTAAGAAAGGCGGAAAGTGAGGAAGTGAGAAAAAAAGAAAATGAGTAAAAGCGTTGAATCAGAAATCAGAAGGAGTGATAAAAGGGCTACACTAAGAAAATTATTTTTTTAAGGCTTGTTCTAAAAAGACAGTAGCGAATAACTTGTATACAAATTTTGAAGCCAATCTATAAAAAAGAAAATTCTATTGCATTGTTTTTGTGATAAGTAAGAAACGCTGAAGGAAAAACTAATGTTCATAATATTTTTGGGTTCCCTACTTTTCTTGAAAACTATACGATAGCATTTTCCTTTGTGCATAAATATTCACAATAATATCTATTATGCTCAATCCTCAGTTTGCATGTAGAACGATGGATTCTTGAGTAAATAACGAAAAACTTAATTAAACAAGAATAGCGAATCCGACCTGCTCTTAATATAATAACAGAAAAATTAAATCTTTTCTAATATTTGCAACTTTTTCCCGACCAAACTTTTAAATTCTTTTTTTTTAACTGAAACTATTATTATGTTCAGATATAAAAATTGCATATCTCTAGGAATTTCGAAGTGAATTAGTTAAAAATTGGGTGAGAAAGCCTATGGTAAGTACCAAAATTAAGTGTTTGAGAAAATAAAGGATTTCAATCAGCGGATGAGATTTTTTAAAACCATTTATAAACTAAAGTTTTGTGTTTAGTCTATAATTAAGATATAAGAACTTAATTTGAACCTGAGAATAAAATCAAATTTAAATTAAGTTGTAATTTTTTTTTCAAATGATATTAATTAATAAAACTTATTTTTACCTTAAATATATATCAAATATAAAACTTTAATTCTTGAATAATTTTCAAAAACCTCATCTGAGGCTTTAAATTCTTTTGATTAATTTAAAACTTGATTTTTAAAATTTTGATACTTGCTGCAGACTCCCTGGTAGAAAATTTCATTATAACTTGGTCATATTTTTACCATTTTTAACGAAAATAATCAATAGCTGACTAATTTTAATTAAAAATTATGGTAGTTTTAAAATAATAATTTTATTTTATATATTTATTTCCATTTGATTATTTGATTAATATAAGTATTTGAAAATTAATGAGGAAATTTAATTTGAATTATAAAGAGAGTGAAAGTGAAAGTTTAAACAAGATCTATAAAGACTAAAAGCTTTATTTTTCTAATTTTTTAGGTTATTTTTTTCAAATTTTTGCAAACATCAAAGCTATTTTATAAAATATGATTCCTGATATAAATATATTTTATTTATTATTTTATTATTGAAAAAAAATGTATTAACTCAATTATTTTGTTATTTTTTATACTTAAAAGATGTTAGATAAACAGGGAAAATAAATAAAACATTTGATTGTAAAAATATTTTATTATGAAATCTAACCTACACGGAGAGAAAAATCAGGTTATTTTCTCATGATAAATTTAACACGTTAAAATTATATGATTCTTCATGTAAGATTCTCATGAAATGAAGTTAATTTAATCAGAATAGCATCTAACTTAAAATGCTATAGGTGCCATGTTATTATTACTTGGACGCTCACGGGATTTTCACGTGGAACTCAAGTGAATTTAACGGTGGTAGGGCCGATCTAGTAGCATGGGCTTTGAAAGAGAGAGAGAGAGAGTAAAGAATATGTGTATATTCGTAGCAGCAGTCAGTTAGAATACACATACTGTGCGAGTAGAGTGGGGGTATGTCGATTTTTATAAGCTAAACCCTTTGGTTACTTTGTTCCTCTCTCTCTCCCTCTCTATCTCCTTTCAAAGTCCGTGCTACTGGGTCGACCGCACCACTGATGAATTCACTCGAGTGCCACGTGAAAATCCCGTGGGCCTCAAGTAATTTTAACATGATGCACCGCCATCTATTAAAAACATGGATATCATCTAAAAATCACTTGTTTCTTCGATAATATTAGGTGAAAAAATATCGTGTGATAATCACTTGAAATTTCATGGGATAATAACCTGATTTTTCTCTCCGTGTATATATTTAATTTAATAATACATAAATTATCGTTTTTGATTGTAATATTATTAAATATTTTTAATTTAAAATAAAAATTAAACTTTATTAAATTTTAAGTGTTTTGTTCATCATATATTATTTTTCCCATTTATTTGCATCATGATCACAAATTAATAATTCTTGCTCATTAAATGAATCTTCACTATCATTTATTTCACTTGTCTGGTTAATTTCTAATTCTAAATTTTCTTCCTCTTTTTTTATACAACTAGTGTATTTTTCAACTAGATCGTTTAGCCTACACTTTTTCTTTTTGTTATCATATTTTCTTTTTCTGTTAATGTTCTCCATAGTGTATTATTAAATGTTTTAAAGCAGATATGTACGTTTCAAGTAACATAACCTGTGGACTACGCAATCAATTGTAGTTAGCGAACGTTACTCCAAAATTTTAAAATTGTTTCTCTCTCTCTTCCTCTCTGTTAGTCTCTTAACCTATTTTTTGAGGACTGAGCACACTTCACACGACACACGATATATATGTACTTATAACGTAATTTTAAACAAAATTACAGATCAAAATTCAACAGACGTCGCTGTTAAAGATACACGAACGCAAGTAAACAACTTAAGGCTGCAAGAGTAGGGACGGCCGTTATCGACTGAGCGACTATGTATTTAAAGCGAGTTTACTATTTTTTTATCAGTTAATGATCAGCTTTATTGGTCATGAAAAACTGATAAATAAATGATCATTGGTCATTTTTAGATGATGTATTTTCTACCAGGGCTTTTTCAGCCAATTCTCAACTAATTAAGAGCAGGCCAGACTATCTGTCTTTGTCTAATATAGTTTTTTATCATTTTTCGGAACAACATCCGCTGTATCAAGAAAAATATAGTAGCCCCCGCTAGATATTAGTATAATAAGTAAATTTTGTAATAAAAATCAAATTATTTTATCACGTAATTTTTGAATAATATAAGACCTACTAACAAACTAGAATATAACCTATTTTTTTTTGGTAGGTCACATTTTATTCAAAAACTACACAATAAGATAATTTGATTGTTATTACAAAATTTACTCATTATACTAATATCTAGCGGGGGCTACTATTTATCTCTTGATACAACAGATGGTGTTTATGTAAATGATGGAAAACGCTATTAGACAAAGACAGATAGTTCGGCCTCCTGTTAACCTCTAAATTTCCAGAGATCTTTAGTTCATATATCTTCACAAAATAGTAGTGCTGGAATTTTCAATAAGAGAAATTCACAAAAATATTTATTTTCTTCAACTTTTTCTTCACAAACTTTTGAATTCTTTTTTTTTAAACGAAAAGTGTTATTTTGTAAAGATATATAAACTGAAGATCTTTGGAAGTTTTAAAGTCAATTAATTGAAAATTGGCTGAAAAAGTCTACGGCAAGTAGAGGAAGAGGTTCGGTTGTGGACATGGTTTGGTTGTGGACATTCCTACGTTTCTATTGACAGAAAGCAGATGAGGTTTTTCTGACAAATGTTACTTATGTATTATTGCAGCACTCTTTTTTATAAAAAATATCGAAGTGAAAAAATGCGTCTGTTTCGTTCAGTAAGCAAATTAATTTTTCTGTTTTTGAAAAAAAAAAAAGTAACAAAAATTTATTTATACTTATTTATCCTCTTCAAAAGTATTAAAATTCAAAGTAAATGAAAAAAAGATTTTCCCCAAAAATTATCAATTTACAAAATTAACAAAAAAAGTTATTTTATTTGACGGAATCAATTTTGTCCCTTCGTTGGTAGTTAGCTAAGGTCTCTAGCTTTCTAAATATACCTACATGTATGCTTACAGTTAAAACGAAAGTTTAATTGTTTATTAAAACACTATGCAATTTTTTATAAATAATTGTGATATACGTTCAAACTGTAATTTCTACCGTTCAAATTCTATCGGTTACTCCCCCTGGAATTTTCTAAGGAACAAAATAAGCTTTGTTTCATTCAGATACGATGAAAAATAAAAAAATTCACTTTGTTTTTAAGACATTTTTTGTCTCTTTTTTTATTATTTAAAACCGTATCGAACCTATTTGGTTTATTTCGGCTACATTATTGAGTTACACTGTTTTCATTTGAAGCTAAAAGTAGCTTTACAATTTGTTGTACAGATTAATCAATATGTATAGATACAGTAAACAAGCAGACAAAATAAAAAAAAAGAGTCTCTTTTTAATCACTAATATCTGCGCCAATAAGATTGCAATTTTTATTTTTCTCTGCATCCTGAAGTATCCCTTTCTTACATTCTCGTACATTTTAGTTGTAAAATTCATATGAAAACTAATGAAAAATTATTTTCTGATGATATTCTGAATTACACATATCCATGATGGTACTACCTTAAATAAATATTCGTTAGTTTTTTAAAATAAAAAAACTGAATTTAGTTAAGCATTTTAGTGAATGAAATAACATTTTTTCAAGTAATTAAATATTTAGTCATTTTACCTAAATTCATCGTTCAGAGCAGGCTAAAGCAGATTCGATACCGACCGAGAATCGAAAATTCATTGTTTAATATTCTCCTAATATCCGTAATGGAATGCAATGAAATTTCAAATGCATTTACAAAATTGATTTCTCTATTGCGCTCGCCAAAAATGTTAAAAAAAATTTTTTTTAATTAAAAATTTTATAGTACAATTGTTTATTAAATTCTAAGTACGGTTACTTACTTTTCATTTAAAATATGGTGAATTTAATGAAAAAAACATCTATTATACAATCACATGTGTATAAAAAATTGCGCTTGATAACAATTTCTTTTGAAAACAGTATTATTATTTTATTTATGATAGAATAACATTTTCATTTCTCGGTCGATAATCAAATTTGCTCAGGCCTACTCTTAAAGTAGAAAAAAGTTTAATTTATTAAAATCATAGGAAAAAAAATTATCAATACATTTATATACATTTATATCTGATTTTTTTTTCAAATTTAAACTTAGTTACTTGTTTTGTTTCCAGAAATTTTAATGATAAACTTTGGTTTGGTTGACAAAGCGTTGGAAATAATCATGGGATTCTAAAAAAATTGGCAAAAAGTGGTACAACGGAATATTTCATCATTGCTTTGAAACCAAATATTAACTATTAAATATTTCTATCTGCAAAAAAAGCTGCAATAGTACATTTCTTACCGGGTCAGGAACGGGTTTATTCTCAAAATGAGAAGTTCACGGGACGAGCCGAATCCAAGGACTATACCAAGGTTTAAAAAGAACTTTTTCCGGACCAGGTAAGATGTATATTTTTTAACCCTCTAGTTGCAAAATAGCATTTTCGCGACCGCTTAATTAGGCGGAAAAGTGTTTTTTCACTTCCATTGGGTTCAAAAATAGTGTATGAGCATATCTCCACAACTTTTAACCTACTCACAATGATTAATACTTAATAGATACAATGATTAATACTTGAGTAAATAACAAAAAACTCAATTGGACAAGTACATCAAATCCAGTCTACTCTTAAGTTGAAAAAATTAATAAATTATAAAAGAAAAATTATCATGACATTGAAATTTAATTTTTTTCAGATTTAAACTTAATCTTGATACATTAAGAACATACATGCTTTGAAATAATTATTAAATTAAGTTGCTTTCATCTGAATTTATATAAGAAGAATTTCGTGATTGGGAAAGGCTCAAAACGCGCTGTCTTTAGTTGTAGTACGTAAGTATTATTATTATATGCCACTCATATATCTCTCTATATTATATAATTATATCAAAACCAGCTCCCCCCTTTTCTTCTCGCCTTCTCCTTCGCCTTTATAACGTAAAATTGATAACGAAAGTTTAAATTTTTTGACAATTTTTTTTCCTCCTTACTCTACTTCGATTCTCTTCACTCCCCCACGCTTTCCCTTACTTCACCATGAGCAAAAAATCAGCTGGATTCAATAATAAAGTTAGCTAAATTTATACAAAATTTAGATGGAAATCAGCTAAACGTCAGCTGAATTTAAATTAATTTTGAGCAATTTTAGGTAAATTTTAGTTGAATTTTAGATTTATGTATATTATATAGACGTAAGCCTTAAATCAAAGTTATCTTGTCACCTACCCCAGCCTCCACAGCCTTTCAACTTTGTGAGAAACAAATTTCTTTTTTATGATTTATTGTTAAAATTATATAATATTCTTATTCCATGCATATGTATAATGAGATACAACTTGTACGTAAAAAAAGTTACGTTATTTTACTTTTAAAAATTTTAACAATGTTAAAAAAAATTATGTCGGATATTTTCATTTAATTCTATTTTATTTTGTTAAGATATAAAATTAAGATTCTGTTTTAGTTAGTAGATTCAACCATTCGCTTGAATCAACTAACGAATAATTAATTGTTTGAATGAAGGATATCAATTTTGCAAGAATAAATGATCTACATGAATTTCACAAAGAAATTTTAAAAATTATATAATTAAGGTGGTCAAATATTATTAGATCATTGATCATATACCTGAAAAAAAACTTTTGAAAAATTAAGATTATTAGGTATTTTAAATATAAATCATTTAAAAAATTGCAAATTCTTGAATATTTTTTTTAGAATTATAGAAGCGAGATTGGGGTTGGCACGCTTACGCGAAGGGGACTTGCCCCCTAGTATATATATATATATATATATATATATATATATATATATATATATTGTAACGATTTATATATATATATATATATATATATTGTAACGATTTATATCTACATTAATAAACAAAGAGTATGGTACAATAAGATGGGCGAAATGACACTCCTCGGGGATTTTAAATTTGGTTGCATGAATAGTCGACATATATCGAATAATGATTAAGATCATCAATTTTACCAATAAAATCAATACTACACATAGAATGTTTCATTTCTAAGATGACGTATTGAAAAAAAAATGAAATGGTATAATTTTAATAAATGCCATCCATCGAATTTCAGCTACTAATGTTGGTACCGCTATATTAAGAACCAAGCACGTAAAATTTTGATACGTAGTACCTATTTTTTCGATTCTACAAATAATATTTCAACTTTTTCGGTTAAGCAGCAATATTCCGCGTACCGCATATCTAATTCTTAATTCCTTAGCACTGATTTTTCCCATACTATGCATAAAAAACAAGATAACTTGTTTTATAATTATGTTTTCATATATCATATTGTGATATTATCGTAGAGGTTAAGATGGATATTGATTTAAAAATATATGAAATTATTTTGATCGAAGAGTCTTACTAACATTGTTACAAAATTTATTTGAGTCAAGTTAGAATTTATTAATCTATATTTTAATTATAACATGCATATTTTTTAAATATATTTAAAATCTTTCGAGCGAACATTCTTTTCATAACAGTGCAGGTGAACAATATTATAATATGGATGCGAATAACAGGAAATAATAATATTCTTCTATAAAATTAGCGTATAACACACACTGACTTGAATTTTATTTCAATTTGTGACTCAGTATCCCAGTGGATGAAATCAGTAGCACTTGAATTAAATAACAATTAACAATATTCTCATGAATTTACACAAAAAATTCTAATATACAGCTAAGAATAAAGTATAGGCATATAAACGATTATTTTGTATTCAGCGTATAAGAAATTGAATTTTAATATTGGTTATTTATACAGTTAAGTTACTTTTACTGTAAAAATTCAATAAAAAATGTGATGAATTATCAGTAAAAAGTGGATCTTGTCTTATCTCCTGGACTGTTAACATTATTTAATATGTAAAATTATTTCATGATTAAAAATTAAATTGATTATTCCAGTGTATCTTGAGATAGATTATGTTTAAATTATGAAAGAAATAAAGCAAAAATGATATTCCAAATCTTTTCAGTCAAATAAACAAAAAATATTTTAGTTACAAATTGTAATTTTCAAGAAATTCAATGACATTCAACTTTTTTCTAATAAAAAGGGCCCGATCCATTCTAAAACTTATAGGGAAAGAATTTTACATATAGTTACCTGTCACCATGTATTATTGGGAATATTAGCAGTATGATATAACCTTGAACTATAAAATAAACAAAATTTTTATTAAATTCAGCATTTAAGAGCAGGTCGTACATCTCTTTCCTTTTCTAAAAAAAAATTGATTTTTCTGTAAAACCTAATAATTGTACCAAATAATGAGAAGAAAGCCCCATCTCGTATAATTAGAAGCAATATTTTCTTTATCGAGAAAAAATTATTTTTATCACTTCGTTTTTAATAAAACTTCGAAAAACTGAATTTTCCGTCCTAACCTCTACTTTTTAAGTTTTTCAAGGTTTTCTTCAAAATGAATCGATAAAAATAATTTTTCCTCATAAAAGAAAATATGGCTTTTTATGATAAAAGATGAGGCTATCTTTTTATTTTTTGCTAGAATTATTAATTTTTGTAAAAAAAGTCAATTGATTAGATAAGGACAGATATACTCGAGCTCCTCTAAAGTATATTTTTCATGTGCTGCAGTGACACATGATTCGTTAAAAAAATCTCAAGGTTTGGTTTACTCTAAATCTTTCAAAAGATATATTTTTTAATTTTTGTAAAGTACACAACTATTTCTATGAATGCTTGCGAAGAAACATCTGCAGCCGATGAGTACAAGTTAAAAAATTAAAATGAGTAAATGTAGTTAAAAATCACATTTTTCATTAGTTTTGATTACATTTAAATTTTTTGAAAGGGATCGCCGTTTTTTTTCTCCATTTATTGGACAGCTCGTATTCGGCATGTACCCATTACCATTCCTTCAAGGATCGTTTTTATGAAATCTTAAAAAATTGAGTTAATTAGCATTATATTTCCAATTCATGCTCTTACTATGGTCTCCACAACTATCGTGGAGAAAGAATTATCTATTTTTCCTTCATCCGCATTGGAGCATCTCTCTGGAAATAGCGCTTTACTGACCGCCTTAGAGATGGAAAAGGGTAACACTTCCGAAAAGTAAGGACCAATAAGAGTCTTTATTGCAGTTTGTCCCAATAGAAAAAGCAAGATGTGGGTATAGCGGACCGAAGGAAAAATTCGTCTAGCGCGTCATATCCGCACCATTATTGAGAAGAACCTGTGTCACACTCGTCAAATATTGTCGAAACCTATCATAGATAGTGATTAAGTACGAGTATATACAATCATACAACTCTAGGTTCACAAAAATATATTCTAAACTATACACTTATGCAGAGGTCGTTTTAAGACAGTGAAATAAATAATAACAAGGGTCTTCCCCGAAGACAAGACCATCATTCTTATTATAAGAGTTACTTTAAGATAATATATTAAGTGATAATAAGGATCTTATTCGAAATCTAGTTTAAAATCAAATTTAAAAGAATTAGATGTCTATACTGCGCACTGTCGCTCAAATTTTTTGTAAACAACCAACACCAAACACACTTAACCTTATTGTAACTTATAGAAAAACGATAAATTAAAGCTTTATATAAGATATATAAGATCGATCAAGGACAACCCGGTGGTATCCTATAAATACCGAGAACAAAATTCAAGTTTGGCCGTTAACTTACGTTAGGAAAAATATTTAAAATCTGTTTAGAATCAAAGTTTTTCAGCCGGTATTATTAGCAATTATACAGCTAAAACATATAAAGTATTGTATTTTTGGTAGAATGAAGCATCACCGTTCAAATTAACACTCGCGATATACAAAGATTTCTCCTTTCGATAAACACACTATTTGATAAATAAAAGAATGTCCTTCTGTTTACAGTATGTATGATTTTCGCAGTTTTTCAGGTGAAATAAATCACCATCAATCGTTGCTTGAAGATATAACCGAAAAAGTAAAAAAAAACACAGAATTTGGAAGAACTTTATAGAAATCTTAAAAAACTACTAAGGAAATCACATAGCAGTACAAGAAGAATAATTACATGCTATAAATCTCTATAGCAAAAATAGAAACACAAGAGAAAGTTCTCCTCAACGCTGCACAAACACAAGCAGCGAAAGAGATAAAAAAAGATTTAAGAAAAACAGTAAACGAAAATTCGATCACTGATATAAAAAAAAACGCGAAAACTCTAAAGGGGATAGGCGGATTCCGTCCGCTAACTTTGAACTAATCGGTGGAAAATGAAAAAAGAGAAAGGCACGATATCCGTACACGAAATCCAGGGATCGCCGTTTTACATCACTCTGAAATTTATTCGCATCGAGAGTTTACATAGTGAGGGTATGTAAGTCGACTATTCTTCTCTTGGTGGCAATATTTGAAAAAAAATAGGACGCTGTGTATGTTAGATAAATAGGAAGAATAATAATGCCATTCCTGCTAAAAAAGTCTATATGAAAGCTCATATGGGATTGCATTTAAAGTCTCATATGGCATCTCATATTAAATCACATATGAGGCTCATATGACATCTATCATGACATCTCATATGAGTACTCGTGTAAGATTGCGCACCAAAAACTCATATGAGTAATCATAAGAGATATCATTTAACTATAATAAAAATATAAAAATGAATTATCATATGAGATCTCATATAAAGACCCATATGAGGTCTCATGTGAAGACTCATATAAGATATCATATGCGATGTCATTTATTTATAATACATACACTTGGCGGAAAGGATATTTTTCCGAATGCGTACCTCAAATGGCAGCGCTGCATATTTTACCACAGACATAAGAAAACTTCGAATTAAGCATTGAGTTCTGCATCACGATTATTTTGTTTTTTCTTATAGGTTATTCATGAAAAATTCAAATGATAACAACTTAAATTTTATTGCTTATATAATTTAAATTCACAATATTAGATTCTATATGATTATTGAAGAAAGAAATAAAAATTTTATTTAATAAAATTATAATTCGGATTATGAAAAAAGAAAGTAATATTGTTTGTTTACTAAAATTATGTCATTAAGTAATAAGTAACGATGATGCGAAATTTGCTCTATAATTTGAAATTGTCTTATGCCTGTGGTAAAATATGCGATGTTGCCATTTGAGGTACACATTCGGAAAAATATCCTTTCCGCCAAGTGTACATGCAAATTTATTATCATATGAGTTCTCATATAAGATCTTATATGAGATATCATTTAATTGTAATGCGTATATTGGCGGTAGCTACAGAAACAATCACAGCTGTGTAATTGAATACGAAAAAAAAACATCTCGAAAAGTGCGGCGAAAAAAAACACATCTTCAAAAGTGCGGCGAAAAAAAACATCTTCAAAAGTGCGTCGAAAAAAATACATCTCCAAAAGTGCGGCAAAAAAAAACCCTCTTGAAAATTTTAACCGTGTTTTCAAGGGTTTTTTTTCGCCGTACTTTTGGAGATGTGTTT
Organism: Anastatus disparis; assembly: GCA_017163975.1. NCBI lineage: Eukaryota > Metazoa > Arthropoda > Insecta > Hymenoptera > Eupelmidae > Anastatus > Anastatus disparis. The sequence continues at coordinate 2,958,977 of JAFFSR010000286.1, read as the reverse complement.
TTTTTCGCGGCACAATTTCGATGTATTTTTTTCGCAATTCTTTTCATCGGTGTTTGTTTTCGTAGCCACAGTCGATATATGAATGACTTATCATTTTATATCTTATATGATATCTCATACGAGTTCTCATATTAGATCTCATACGGGATATCATTTAATTATAATACATATTTACACATGAGTTATCATATGACATCTTATGTAAAATATCAAATGGGAACTTAAATGAGATATGATTTAATTATAATATATATATATATATATATATATATATATATATATATATATATATATATATCACGAATAACTAACCACATATCTTACATGAGAACTCATATGGAATATCATATGAGATATCATTTAATTATAATGCATATGGCTGACTCCATTTCAAATCGAACAGCCTGTATATACCCAAGTCACCAATCACTGCACCGATGGAGTTTGTTATTCTACTCTGAAACTAAAGAGACACGTATTTTTTTTTTGCTGAAATATCCAAATTGCATAAGATATGCACATTTGGAAATTGCATACAAAAACTAAATGGTCAAACTGGAAAAGTTGACAATAACTTTAGATGGCTATCGTTTTACTAATTTTTAATGAATTTTGGTAAACCTTTTTTTTTTTTATTCTGTTTTGAGACCTCTTCAATTCAGTGCAAGAAATTAAAAGAAAACTAAAAAATGACTGAGATTTATGTATTTTACCAAAAAATGCATTTTTTATGCACATGCATTTTTCTCAAAAAGGCCATCTTTTTTTTCTGAAATTTTTAGGGCTGATCAAGGACCAAATTACCTATCTAATGGTACCTGTTCGATTCCGTACTATTATGTTTGGAGCGAGAAAACAATTGACATATTTTATTCTTGAAAAAAGCTTGTATATACGTTCAGAAGTCTTAAGCAATCTATATTCAAACGCTGTCGCTTGCTTCGCTCATCATTTGTATACATTTGTATGTATGTCTATACTATCAATAGTGATATATATATATATATATATATATATATATATATATATATATATATATATATATATATATATATATATATAATTCGTAATATAATAATGAATACTTAAAAACGGAAAAAAATAATTCTATTCATGCATATCTACATTATGCATGTTTCGATGTACAAACAATAGGAGGCCAGCTCGCGGACAAATACATCGCGTAACCAAAACAGCATATTGGAACTATTATATAGAAGCTAGTTATTCTTACGACTGATATGAAAGGTACTTCTCGGGCTTGTGAAAAAGTAAACAAAACTGTGCAATTACAATGTCCGAAATTTACTCTTCTAAAAGAATTTCATGTTCCGATCTTTTTCAAATGCATAAGAAGGTTGTTTATAAGAGCAGTAATTTACGTTTTACACCGTTGGAAAATTTAGCCATTAATTCGGCACAACTTCACTGCAAATTTAAGTGTGTTATTTTAACACACTTACGTGTGTAATTCGGCTGTCGCCATTTTTACACACTTTTTTGTGTGTTAAATCCATCACTCGTTTTAGATGTTTAATTTAACACACGTAAACGTGTAAATTCAAACGTATAAAACGTGTAATAGATTGAAATACATAAAAAATTAAAAATTATTTTTGAGGGTATTCCAATTTTTTGTGTTGGAATTTTTTAATTCTAATGTGCAATTATGTTAACAATTAACCTATTAAAATTTTATCGCCTATAAAAACGCTTAAAAAATTTTCGACCTGACTCGGGCGCGAATTCACGATCTTCGGGATGCGAGGCATCGACGCTACCTATTACGCTACGGAACGCTTGCTATGAATCATGTTAATTTCTTATATTTATGGTTTATTAATATAAAAATTTCATTATTTTTAAACAGTTCTAAATTTAAATTAAATAAATAATAATAATCATGAATAATTAATATTAATTAAAAAAAATAAATATCAGCAGAATAATTTTTCTTGTATAAAAAAAAATAATTTTTTATCAAAAGAATATCTAATTTTTTATTTATTATAAATTTAATTTTTCATCAAATAAACAATTATTTTTTTACAAAAAAATAAACGTATATGAAAAATTTATTATTAAATAATTTATTTGATAAGGTTAACATTGATTACTGAATTTTATATAATTAATTTAATAGATGCATTCGATTCAATAAAATTATTTTTTTTCATATGAAAAATTTTAATTAAACTTCTTATTAATAATAAAATATTACCATCAATTACTTAAGGCAATTAAAAGAAAAGACTATATAAAATTTAAAATAATGAATATTGTAGTTCTAATACAATTTAATATTAAAATATATATTTTTAGAAAAACTTTGATTAAAAATTATTTATGTTGTACTGTAACTACCTGAAAATTAATCTACTTTATTAATGTAAAATAAAAATGAATCACAGTAAATATATTAATGTACAAATATAAATTTTAAACACATAGATGTGTAGATTTACGCATTTATGTGTGTAAATTTTCACACTAAACCGATCATGTGTGTAAAATTACACATAAAATGTGTATACTAATACTTTTACGCACATAAGTGCGTTTTTTTACACACATAATAGAATTTACACACTAAAACGTGTAAAAGTACTCACTATCAGTGTGTGAATTAACACACATGAATTTGCAGTGTTTATCCTGATTTAAAGATACTGCCATCTACTGATGTATGCATAAATTGTTATCAACGCATATCAAAAATGATTTTAAGTGATTTTGAGTCTACATCTGAAAATGAAATCACTGAACTTTTTAGAGGAAAAGATTATGATTTTATTTTAAAGACACCCGAACGAATAGAGGAATCAAATCAGAGTTTTAATACAGTTTTACCTAGATGCGTTGCACGCCTAAAAAGAGAAACTGTAGTATCTGAAAATTTAAGGGAAAAGTACGTATCTAATAAGAGAAAATCCTTATTTCAGCTTTTTCTGCTATTGTCGGAAGTAAATTAGAAGATGCGTATGGCATTTCAGTTCAATCAATAAAATTGGACAAAAGTTCCACTGAAAACTATTGGGATAAACTCGTAGAAAATTTTAAATTAGCTTTAGAAAAATGCTCTTCTATTACGGAGAAAATAAAATTTCTAACTCTACTACCTTCAAAATTAAGCAAAATAAAAATTTGCTCACTATTCCCGAATATAAGCGAATATATGATAAATGAATCAAGGAATCTCGAAAAAATAGAGGAGTTTCTTAGGAGACATTTAATAGCCATTTGATATATTTGTCCGCGAGTTAGCCTCCTATTGTTTGTACATCGAAACTTACATAAAATAGATATACACAAATGGAATTATTTGTTTCCATTTTTAAGTATTTATTTTTATACTACGAAATTACACATGTATATATATATATATATATATATATATATATAAGTTATATACGCCATTTGGGAGTAAGAAGGATGAATACGGGGCGTGTTTGTTGCGAGAACAGTAGACAGTCAAGAGCGCGCGAAGCGCGCCCGAGATTGACTGCTGTTCTCGCAACAAACTCGCCCCGTATTCATCCTTCTTACTCCCAAATGGCGTAGATGATTTTATGTCGTTGTAGCAGGTGTGAGGGTCTATAAAATTATAAATGTGCAAATTCGCAATCCTTCTTTCTTTTGACTTGAATTTGAATAAACGTATGGTAACAGTGTAGACGCGGATCGTCTGCGGAACCGTTATTGATGTGTCACAAATTTGACAAGCTGACCACGTATATCACGCACATTTTATATTTAATATTTTTTCTTTACTGTCTTACTTTCACTATAATAATTATTTTTTTGTTATTTGTACTAATTTTTTTCATTATTGGCACTAGATTTTTTTTATAATTAATCAATTTTTTTTATTTTTTCAATATTTTTTGAATTTATTAAAGAAAGAAATGTCAAAAGGAAGAACAAAACACGTCGATTAAACTAACCAATTTTACGACTTCGACGATCGCTTCATAGCTAATTATTACCTTATAGTGTGACGTATAGATGAATCCATACGTCACCATGTGAGGTATGGAACTATCTATATTTTTTTATGTGAAGTATAGCAAACTGAATATAGTTGTGCTACGAATTGAAATGTATGTAACCTCTATAACCATTTAACTAGCTTTTCACATACAACACCGAATACCTGGTACGAAGACATAAATATATATATATATATATATATATATATATATGTATATATGTACACATATGAAAAATCAGCTGATATATCAGCTGCAATTAGCGGACGAATCAGCATCTGATTTATCAGCTTGTTTATCAGCCAGCTAACCAGCTGCTTTTTCATAGTAGAATTATTATTATAATAACTTAAGATCCATACATAAATTTGTGAAAAGTGGTAAAAAATTTTTTATTAACCCTGGTAGAAAATGAAACGCTTTTTTTTACCATTTTATGGTCATTGCTTTGAAATAAAGAGCTAAAATGGGTATTTTTACAGCAATTTTTTCAACCAATATGACACGTTTTTTCACCTATATACCACTAACATGTTACACGCATTTTCGAAGATTAAAATGTGAATTTTAGAAACAGAAAAAATATTCATAATTAAATCTCTATAATTATTTGTGTTTAAGACGATTTGTTTTTTCATTTTTTTGTATTCAATCAACTTATTTTATAATTTAAACGTGAGTGAAAAAATGTATTAGATTTATAGGTTAAAATATTTCTAGGTACTTAAAATTCCCACTTTATGGACAACATATTTCTATTAGCATTTTCTATATATACGAAAAATAAAGGCTCTGTAAAATCGGCGAAAATTGACTATTTATTAGCCAATATTGACATGACAAAATGTCACTATTGAGAGCAGGTCGAATATCTCTGTCCTTTTCTAATGGAAGAATTGAGTTTTGAGCAATAACTAATAACTTTAGCAAAAAATAAAGAGATAGCCCCATCTCCTATTAGAGAAAGCAATATATTCTTTGATGAGAAAGAACTGATTTTATTGTTTTGTTTTTAAAAAAACCTTGAAATACTTGAAACATACACGGAGAGAAATTTGGCTATACTACATTGACATGAAATATCCTTCGTAGGTTCCAAAAGAAAATACGTTATATTCACGCGATGTGAACGATAGATTAACATCTGCATATTAGCCCGTTAACAAACTTTGTTTCTATCCGAGCGAAGTCAAAACAAAAGTGAACATTGCATCATCTCATTTCAACGATGTCAACGAAACATTGACATCGTTGAAATGAGACGATGCAATGTTTACCTCTACTGTGAGATTCTCATTTTGAAAATAGAATGTATTCATTAATCCAATTGAAGGTTATAATATAGTTCGCAATCTATGAGTGATATTTGTTGTCAATGTAGGATAGCCAAATTTCTCTCAGTGTAGAGGTTAGGGTATACAATTTGGTTTTTCAAGGTTTTCTTAAAAACGAATAGATAAAATCAAATATTTCTTATCAAAGAAAATATTGCCTCTTATAATACGAGATAGGGCTATCTCTTTATTTTTTGCTGTAGTTATTAGCTATTGCAAAAAAAATAATTCTTTGATTAGAAAAGGAGAGAGATACATGACCTCCTCTTAAGAGGAGGTCGAGTATATATGTCCTTTTCTAATCAAAGAATTGATTTTTTTACAAAAATTAATAATTGCAGTAAAAAATAAGGAAATAGACCCATCTTGTATCATAATAAGCAATATTTTCTTTGATGAAGGAAAATTCTTTTTATCAATTCGTTTTGAAGAAAACCTTAAAAAAACTTAAAAAATAGAGGTTATGATGGACAATTCAGTTTTGTAAAGTTTTCTTAAAAACGAAGCGATAAAAATAATTTTTTCTCATTAAAGAAAATAATGCTTCTTATTGCACAAAATGGGGTTTTCTTCTTATTTTTTGCTATAATTATTAAATTTCGCAGAAAAATGAATTTTCTCCATCTCTTAGGTGAGCCTTTACACTAGAAAAAGTAGCACTTTTGAAGCTACAGTTGAAACGACTCACGCGCCTCCTGTCGGCGCCTTTCGTGCCTCACGTTAAAATATCTCTCGAGGAAAAACATAGACTTGACCTAACTAAAACTGTTGCTAAAAGCCGTAGGCTCGTGTTTATGAACTTAACGATTGTATTCTTGCCTCTCTCATAACAAAAAAAAGACAGACGATACTATGTACGTTGCGTTTATAAATTTAAACGAATTGTATTCTCTAAACTTTAAAATCTTATCTTATAAATAGTGTAGTGTTATAAAAGGTATACACATTTTTTTTCTCGTTTTAACTAATATGAAGAAATAAAAGAGGCTTGTGCGTGTGTCTTTATGTGTTTCTCTCTCTCTCTCTTTCTCGTGAATAAAAGAGGATTCTTGTGCGCGTGTTTTTCATGTGTTTTTCTCTCTTATGAATAAAAGAGGCTTGTGTATGTTGTTCTTCTCTTACACACTTTTTTTATTGTATTAATTCTTTCTTTCTCCCGTGATTTAGGCTTGTGCATGTGTTTTTCATTCCTGTCGTTGCCAGCCAGTTCACGCTCGGTTCATTCGCGCGACAAATGCTGGAAGGCAGGAATGTACAACACATACACGCGCAAAAACAAGAAAAAGCAAATAATTAATTGTAATTTATGTAATGTGGTTTCGCCTAGGGATAGAGAAAAGCGGACACACTAATTGCGGAATCATTGACAAACAATGGAGAGTGGACGGTACCGCATAACACCTGAATCACTTGGATCTTCGAGTGGTAAAGGTGCCGCAGCAGCTACTGAAGAGACTTAGCCGGGCTTCCATCGTGAGTGATTTGGTCCTGGGAGGCCACTGGATTGCTCGAAGCAAACTTCCGTGGTATGAGCAGCTTAAGCATCCATGGCGCTTTTGGCTGTTTTTCAAGCTAGCACCTCTGTTACATGTGTTATGTTTTTCATAAAACACACTTACGAGCTCCGTCGTTAAAAGACGAAAAGTAACTCAGTTGCCAAAGGCAGCTGGCTTGCGTCCTAGTGGATCGGGGTTCGACTCCCTGGGAAAATTGGGAAAAACAATTTTCGTAGTTTTCCGTAGGGAAGAGAACCCGAAGAACACAAAAATACAAAATAGAGAGTTCCTTGGAACAGTACAAAAATTTAATAATAAAAAGTCCCCTCGGGGCAAAAAATAATTAATATAAATAAAATGATGATGGTTTATGATGATAAGTCAAAAGGCCAATTAAAGAAAGAAGAAGAAGAAGAAGACGCGCTCAAGGACCACACCGTTTTACGATTGGTAGAGTGCAGGGCGCTTATTGTCGAGAACCTCTTTGAGTTCTTAGAAGGAAATGACACCCTTAAGGAACTGTATGTGTAAGATTGCAACAACATATATAAGGAGGTGCACATATGGAGGTTGCTCGATCGTTTTTTCCAGAGCAGGAACCAGGTGAGGATCTTCCACTTCTCTTATAGTAAGTTTTCAACGGAAGAGCTCCCATTCGTCTACCAGCCGGAGCTGCGTGACAATTTCGCATTGGAGGAACTCAGTTTGGAGGGCAATCAGTACGTCATCCAGAGTTTTCCCGAGATCCTTCGGAGATGTTTTGTGCTGGGAGCACTGAATCTGTTGGGCCTCACCTCTGAGGAACCACTTAATTTTAGGAACACCATTAGTCTGCACTCACTCAAAATGCAGTACTATGTGGGGATCTAGGAATCTCTCTGTTTCTTAAGAGAACACAAGATGAAGGAACTCACCATTTACAACTCTCTGGGTAAAAATAACAGGAATAATAGGCAATTAGACATCAGCATTATTTAAAGACTTATCCTGAATTACCCGGAAGAGTTCACCTTCATCGCTAGGAGGTGTAAGGTGAGGATAACCATGGATCTCCACAGGCTTTTAAGGAGCAGAGGAGCAATGGTCCTGCAAAAAGAGGACTTGCTCCACATCATCCACAAGTGACCGCGTTAGGCCGAAGAGGCAGAATACAGATAAAGAGAGACAATAAACTCAGTGTAGTAATAGTGTATATGCGTGTGAGAGTGCAAGTATGAGTGTGACTAGCGTGAACAGAAATGTGTGAATGCAAATATTCGCCTTGGTAAGACCTCGAGTGGCGCCTCACGTAGTAAATTATAGAAGCTTAGATGCTGGGTCAAAAGTAAACAAATACATATGTAAAATGAAAAGTAAGAAAAATAAAAAGAGAAAATCTTCACGTTGGTGCTCTGTACCACAGTGTAAATTTGTAAAAGATATTTCTTTACACAAATTTCCAAAAAATCGAAAGGTTTGCAATCAGTGGGTGATTGCTTGTAAAATAGGCAAGAAAATAACCTCTAATATGTTCGTGTGTGCAGCTCATTTCACCAGACAAGATTATATGCCCAGTAAGTAAACATAATTTTGTTTAATAAAATTACCAAAAATATCAATACTAAAATGTTCACAGGGCTCAATACAAAACATCCTTCATTGAAACCATTGGCAGTTCCATCATTAAACCTGCCAAAAAGACCATTAGACAGAGTTTTAAGTGCAGAACAACTAAAACAAAAATTTGAAAGATTAAAACGTTTTGAAAGAAGATCTGTGATGAATGAAATAAAGTAAGGTATCTTACTATACAATTTTTTTTTTTTTAAATTACAAAATATTAATAAAATTGTTTTTAGCGATGAAAGTATCAGTAAATTAAATACATCTGTGCAAGCAACTGCAAAAGAGTCGTTGGACAATCATGCTGTAGAAAATGACTCTTTATTTTCTTCACCTATGTATACGGAAGAAACTATTAAATACAATGAGAACGTAGATGCTTCTGATGACACTCCTATTAATGTAGAATCTTGCGTTTGTTTTAATGAAGATGAAGATGAAAATGATTATGATGAAGAATCTGCAGAAGTCACTGCTGCACGCATTCTTCTTGAATTAAAGACTAAGCATGTGAATGTTCAAAAAGCTAACATGTTAAACTGTGAAAGTGAACTGAGTAGTGGTAACTTAAATGTTTTTCCAAGTGTTAAAAAAGTGATTTTAATAGATTTATTGAAAACAGATGATGATTTGAAAGTTTTTACTGGCATAAATAATTTATTATTAAATAATTTAATAAATGCAGTGAAACTTTGTGAAAAAAAAGTTACCAATATGTTTATCCTGTCAAAGAAAGAATAGTGCTTACTTTATGTAAATTGAAATTAAATCTATCTTTCAAGTGTTTAGCTATATTGTTTGGAATGTCACGTCATACGTGCAGTAATATATTTTTAACAATGTTACAGACACTAGCATTTATTCTAAAATCTGCAATTTATTGGCCAACAAAAGAACAGATTTTGAAGAGTATGCCAAAGTGTTTTAAGAAATTTTCTAAAACGTATGTTGTGCTGGATTGTACAGAGATTCCAATAGAACGACCCAAATGTCTACGCTGTAGACTTCGATTGTATTCTCATTACAAAGGATGTGAAACAATTAAGTTCCTTGTAGGTATTTCTCCTTCTGGATTAATCATTTTTATTAGTGAAGCATATGGTGGAAGAGCTTCTGATAAAAGTATTTTTAATCAATCAAAGATTTTAAATAAACTGGAACCAACAAGAGATGGCATTATGGTTGATAAAGGCTTTGCTATCGAGGAAGAATGTGCTGAAGCGCATATAACATTATTTGTACCTCCAAAATTGGGTAAAAATAAACAGTTTTGTTCAGCTGATGTCACTAGCACAATTGAAATAGCTTCAGCAAGAGTGCATGTGGAGCGTTCAATTCAAAGAATAAAATTATTTGATATTTTAAAAAAGAAGATCTCTATCAAAATAGCGCCTTACATGAATGAAATATTTACAGTAGTTTGTGGAATTGTGAATTTATCTGAATCGATTATGTCAGATCATAAATTTGAATGAAATTATGATAAATTTAATGTATTATATATTTTTAAATGAATAATAACTCATTTGTTTTAATCAAAAAATAAACTTTATTATAAAGAAGAGCAACATTTTATATTCTTATCACAAAAACGTTTTTTTTTCCTTCCTACTAATAATATATCAATAAATATAATTTTTTGAACATTGATACCTCTTTGGATTACACTAAATAAATTATTTCTTGTGAAAATATTAGATAACATATTCTAATAATAATCAGTCTTTTACAAAATTAAATATTATTATTATCATTTTCCTTAGAATCATTACTCTTATTATTTGTTAATTCTTTCAGAATGTATTTAAAATATATATCTTGTAAGATGGGTATATACTTTTCTATCACAACTTTGTTATCAAACTCAACTTCAATTATAAAGCATGTGTCATCCCCTGATGAATAAATAATAAAATGACAGTAAGGTAAATTACTAATGTACATACCCAATTGCACTTGACAATAATATTTATGTTTTTTTTTAAAGTAATATTATTATCATTAATATTAATGTATTTTAAATGCCTTATCGCTTGACTAGCTGTATAAACTTTTCCTATTTTAGGACTTTTTATTTCTACAATATGTTTATTTACTACGATACCATCTGGACTAAAACCCATCCAAGGTATGGTTGGATTTATGAGGAGTCCCATACGTATAACTTCAAAATCTGTCATATTTTGATAACACTTTATAGCAGCTTCTTCCATAATGATTCCATGTTTTGTATCAGCTGTACCTTTAAAATCATTATGTAAATAACTCACAATTTTTTTTTCCCAATTAGGGTTTTTATTTGATGAGTACGTAAACAACTCATATGCATTACTTGCAGTCACTCGTAGTTTTCTTTCAGCTTTCCATACATTATTATTTTGCTCAATTGTTTTCATACAGATATCAACAGCTTGTTCAACAGTTTTGACAATATTTTCTTTAAAAAATAACTGTTCCTGCATATTCAATTGATTAAATATTTGCATTATAATCTTAGTATCATTAATTGTATGATAAGAAATTAGTTGAGATTCGACAAGAGAGAAAATATTTGCAGAAAGCATTTTCACAGCAGTATCTCTTACTATCTGATTATTTTTTGTACATCAGGGACTTCATAGTTACTAATTGCACTTCTGTAACCTTTAAGTGTTTTTACTAACTCCACGTTCATATCATCCATTCCTACAACAGTATTATAAATCAGTCAAACACATTTTGTATTATATTATTTTATAATGTAATTAATTAATATTTACCTTCTGTTAATACATTTAGAAAATTAACATTTTCTAATGGGTTGTAGCGAATAAGATGATTATCTGATTCATTTTTCTTTTAAGATGACAAAATTTAAGAATTGGCTCTGTAGCATACATGTTTGTTGTGACTGTTTTCAATTTACCCCATTGCTGTTTAATATCGGTACACGTTGCTTCTTCAATTAGTGAAAAAGGTGTACTGAAAATGCATAAATAATGAAAAGAAAAGTTGATAACCATCAATTTTAAACATTTTTTATATTCAAGTATATAAAATAAACTTACCGACTTAAATAAATTAACACTGCCACGCAATGTTTGCACTTTCCAAGAGCACCTGCTGCACACGAACAATTACAATTTATTTGAGAATTATTATTTTCACTTATAATTTCAATTTTTATTTCATGCAGCTTATGTATAGCAGACGACTGTATACAAAGTGCTAATAATACGCTTTTATTTAAAATTTTTGAGGTGATACCACAAAAGACAATATGTTTAGCATTGTAAACTCTCTCCCCTTCTCGATAGCAGCGAATACCTGGCCCAATATATTCCAAAACATTGCTAAATTCTATTAAAAAATTAACACTCCCCATGTTTACAATACTTTTTATTCGCATTTAACCCAGCATCTAAGCTTCTATAATTTACTACGTGAGGCGCCACTCGAGGTCTTACCAAGGCGAATATGTTATATAAATAATTTTTTCTTATGGTTGGCAACAACAAATTATAAGATTTAAATTGATATTCAGCGCATTTAGCGCAATTAACATATGTTTGCACAGTGTGTAAATAATATATAATTGTATGAGCGTATTAAACGCATAAATATTGTAATAAAACCTGTAGTTATTGTAATAAGTTATTTTAGAAATCTGAGCGTATTAATTGCACAAAATAACAATAAAAATAAAATTAAAATAATTTGATTGTTATTATAAAATTTACTTATTATACTAATATCTAGCGGGGGCTACTATTTATTTCTTGATACAACGGATGGTGTTTATGTAAATGATGAAAAACGCTATTAGACAAAGACAGATAGTTCGGCCCCCTGTTAAGAGATCTTTTTTGTGCATATATAAAATTTTTATCAAATGTAATTAAATATTTTGTAAATAATTCAATTATTATACTTAAAGTTAAATTTTTAAGCATACACAACTTTTTGTTTGATTAAAGAAATAATTGAACATTAAAAATAAAATGATACATAAATTTTATTAATTCAATTTTTGTGACATTAAAAATTATAAAAATAAAAAGACATTCGATCAATTCTTGTACATTTATATGAATATATTGATATTGATTCATACACTCTCATTCTAACTTTCCAAATCATCAGAATAATAGAATTATTACTTAAATAAACAGCTCTGGATTTTTCTTCTATTGCTTTTTTTGTGATATGTTTCGATTTATTCTTTTCCTGGCGTCTCACTCGTGATCTATTTCTTTGAAATGATCTATCATTTCATAGCATGTGCACACTGACAATGAGAGTATGTGAATCAATATCAATACGTTCATAAAAACGAAAAAAATTATAAAAGACAATTAATCAGATTAATTTGCATGGTTCTTAAAGTTAAAAAGATTAAATAAATAAAATTGATGTATCATTTTATTTTTAGTATTCAATGATTTCTTTATCCAAATAACAAAATAAAAATTTGTATATGCTTAAAAATTTAACTTTAAACATAATAATTGAATTATTTGCAAAATTTTTATTTAATTATATTTGATCAAGATTTTGAAGATGCTCAAAAAGATACTCTAAAGATCTTATATGTGTCTTAAAATATTTCTTAAATTAAATATAGATAACTTTTATTACCTAAAATAAAATAAAATAAAAGTTGTGATAATAAATTTTGCAAAATGTAAAAGGAAGAAAATAAAGATAAGCGATTAAATACATTATTGCTCTGTTTTATTGATTATATTTTTCAAAAATTGTCTTAACTTATATTTAAAATCCTTAATTATGGTTAATGTCCCAACTACTACCAATTTAAGGTTACGCGTGATGTAAATTAATAAAAATATATATTTTAATATGCGAAATTCCGATGGAAATAGATTTATATTATAACACAACACATAAATTATCAAATATTTGCATTATTAACATGTTTTGACATGATTAATAGTTATTTATAAATAATTATCAACCGCACTATAAAACACCCATGTACTACTCGTCGAAAAGTCTTATGTCCCGGCTACTAACATATCATTTGTACTATCTACTAATCATGATTTTTCTTCTTAATTTCATATTAAAAGTCAAATATTTCTAACAATATTCGTTAAAATCACTTAATTAAACTTTATTAAATATTAGAGTAATAAAAGATTACTTTAAAATAATTATTTACAGTTAATTTAAAACAAATTATTTAAAGTTTATTGGAAAATAATTATTTAATGAATATTATTAAAAATTATTGAAAGTTAACTGTAAAGAAATTATTTAAAATTCTTTTTAAAAAAAATTATTTGAGTTTGATGTAAGGAATTATTTAAATATTGTGAAAAAAAGCACTTTGAAATGACACAATAAAACATGTAAACATAACCTCTTTTTGGTTATGTTACGATGAAAACATTTGAAAGTTTAAACACGAAATATCAATCGATCACAACAAAAATAATTATTTTACGTATCAAGCTAATAATAATTCGTAATTAAAACGTTAAAATGTTCAAACAAGCACTTGAAATATTGAATTTAGTTTAGTCAATAGTAGCAACATGTTGCTTTTTTATAATGCAACCACTACTCACCCTTTATTTTCGTGAAAATGTAAAAAAATTTCATAACACAACACTCATTTACTTATAATTATTGCTTTTAAAATTAATAACACAAAAAATTGCACAAAATATGATGTCCTTATTTAATTAAACGTTAAGAATCAATACCCACGTGTTTAATATGCGCGCTTAGTCGAGGCACGCCATTGCGAGTAAAATCGAAGCTTCAGCGTTATTATTTTTTTTCTTAATTTCAGCTACCTCCTGCTGCCCAGCAATATAGTGTAACCTAACCGGGGATATTTAAATAATTGACAATAGTTTTTTTGTTCTATTTATATTAAATATATTATTTTTTGTAATATAAATAATAAAGAATGGTTAGTAGTTGGGTCGTGAGTAGCGATTGGGACATTGACCATATGTCATAAAATTCAAACATAGAATTCGTCTAGTTCAATAGTATATCGACGTCAGAGACCTCGACGTTGGACTTCTTAGACTTCCATCGTTGAAGTAAATGACGTTGAACTTTGAGTTACGCTACTTCGATGAGTTTTTGAATTTCGAATCAATTCAAAATCTCAAGTTATATAAGTTTGATTTTTATTTGAAGTCGGTGAATGTATTGTATGGGAATCCCTAAAGCGAAAATTTCTTTCCGTGGGCCTACGACGGACAGCTGGAAATCGTATAGATTTTGTCATAACATCGATGTGTATCTTACATAACCACAAAATATTCTTTATTGTATTATCATGCTATGTAAAAACTTTCTTTAAATGACATAATATAATCTAGTTAAGTAATTGAATTAATAATAATTGATTAAATCAATAATAATAATTTGCTTTCAACTTGACTTGAACTCGTTTAAAATTAATTCTAAAATTCCGCCCAAATACACGGATAAATACAACCTAAAACCAATTAATAAAAACACGGTAAAAAACTAATTTTTCTCGTGTGAATGAGAACTAATTACTATAGATAATATAATCTAGTTAAGTAACTCGAGTTATTCGTATTCCGTCGAGTAGCTTATATTTTCCCGAGTGCTCGAGTAATTTATATTTTTTCGAGTACTCAATTTATTCGATTCATTCATATTTTTTCGGGTACTCGAGTAAATTGAGTAATTTATACTTTTTTCAAGTACTCGAGTAATTCGAGTGATTCATATTTTTTTCAAGTACTTGAAACGAAAATTTGAGTAACCCTCAAGTGCAAGTACTCAATTATCGAGTCAAGTTTTTTCTTAGAGTTCAAGCTGAGTACTCGACAAAAATATGAACTCGAATAACCAACGTTCCTCAAATAATTCCAATTACTCGAATAACTTGAGATATTTGAATTTTTCATTAATGAAAAGTATTTTAAAGAGTAGACAATTGCTTGAACAATCAATCGATTGGTGACCATTGGAAATCAGCTGTTTGTTTATACAAATAATTATACACAAATTCTACGATTTCATAAGCTAGATTTGGCTGCCCTCTGAGGGCGCCTTTTCACCGCCATGCCTCACGCCGATTCGGAGCCACTGTGGCGACAATCCGGCAAGAGTTTTGGTGCCACTGAGGGCGGTTTGGCCCCGACTTCGGGCCCCCTGCACGCTAAAGTAAAAAGGTTACTCGGGGTATCATCAAATTTTTACGCTATTTCATTAGCATATTTTTATCGTTTGTAACTTTTGAACCACAAAAGCTTTTTTAATGCAACAAAGCTTAAATTATAACACTTAATCTATACTTCATTTTATTCTTTATGCATTTTTTTAAGAGTCTTGTTTGGTTATTCAAGATCTTATAAATGCTCCTTTTTATAATATTTTTAAAAAAATGTCTATATCTCCGTCTATGGAGCCTATTCAAAGAAAATAAAAACACGGATTCACTTTTTTTCGTAAAATAGCATATCCTGCAGTTTCAGCCACATACATTCTCCGAAGGTCAGGAACTCTCTTAGTAAGACAATTATACTTCTAATGTTGTCAATAACTCTAGCCATATATACGTACAATAATTATTCATGTTAATCTTGTTTGAAAAGTCTAAAATATTTTTGTAAAGCGAAAAATACTGCGTGTGGTAGAACCGATGTAAACATGTGTATTTTTCTTTAGTGTGACAGGTAAACCCTATTGAAAATAAGTTAGTACTTTTAGTACGTACTACAAGTACGTACTATTTTGGAACTTTAAGGACAAACTTTTTTGAAAAAGTACATACGTAATATGTAAACGCTTATGAGAAAATCCTGTAGGACATCCTGTAGGATATCCTGTATGAAACCCTGTAAGACATCCTGTAGGATATCCTTTTAGAAATCCTGTAGGACATCCTGTAGGATATCCTGCAGGATATCCCGCAGGCATTTTGCGCAAAAGTCCTGCAGAATTATTCTGCAGGATGCATACAAGATGTATTACAGGATGTCTTTTAATGATTTTGAATAATCAATCAAATTTTATAGAAAAATATTTTTCCACACGGCGTGCGGGGAGTTCGATTTCCCACATAATTTTTCGTGCGGGAAGTGCCCTATACCCGCACGAAAAAAAACGTGCGAGAAAAAAAATCCCGCACGCTGTGTAAGATATAATATTACAATGAATAAAATAAATTTGTTAAATGTTTAATATTATAAAAACGAGGATCTAAAGTTTTCGCGTAAGCATTGTAAGTAAGAAAATTATTTAAACAAAGAAAAAAATACAGAAGAGTAGGGTTAAAATTTTAACAAAGAAAAATACCATTTATTAGATGTTTAATATTGTAAAAACGAAATTCTAAAATTTATGCGTATGCATTGTAAGTGAGAAAATTATTTAAACAAAGAAAAAAATATAAAGGAGTGGGGTTACAATTTTAACAAGGAAAAAACTATTACACTGAATTTAAACAAACGTAATAACATTGAAATTTATTTTAATGTGAATTCTAAAATTTAAATAAGTAAAAAAATTATCTAACTAAATGATGTTTCGATTAAATATGTAATTTATTGATTTATCTGAATTTTTATAGAAATACCAACATTTCTTTTTTCAAACAAATAATGTACTTTAATTTACGTTTTCTTTCAATAAATAAAAAGCTTATAGTATTATATTTGTTTCTATTATTACATCCTCGATTCTCTAATACACATTCAATTTTTTTTTTTGTAATATAAATTTCAATTCAAAAGGATACAATCATTCTTTTTTTTATTAATAATTTGTAAAATACAATCGTATATTATGTAAAAGACCAATCGAACTTTCCACACCTTGTATGGAAAAATAATGTACGTAACACGTGCGGGAAATGGGTAATTTCGCACGGAAATTGTCGCCCTCGCTTTGCTTGGGTGACAAACTTTTGGTGCGAAATCACCCACTTCCCGTACTAGTTACATAATGTACTATTAAAGAATTAAAATTATTTTATTTTTAATAATTTCACAAGTTAATAACTTGATACTTATTTTCTTCCTAAAAGAAGATCCGAAAATAAGACAATCTTCATCTCTCCGTAAATCGAACAGCCTTTGCAAACAAACACGGAATATCTTATATGAGAGCACATGGTTTTTTTGAGTTAAATACATATTTTTTGGAAAGGAATCTACGGAAAAATTGATAAGACGTACTCAGAAAAATTAAACGAAAGATTGGCGAAATAAAGAAAACTGTTAGTGAAAGAAATCGAAAAAGTTGTAATTTTAAAATCAGTCATTCTCCAAAAAAGGAAAGAAAAACTACATATGTGCGAGTAACAATGAGAGTGGCATAAGTCACATACTTCTAATTTCGAGATTTTCGATGTTAAAGTTAAAGTCAATAAAAAATCATAAAAAAGTTTTCATAATCATTGTGCATTAGATTGATAGATTACAACGTTTTTTCTCATAATTCACCTAAATATGAAAGCATTGTTTCGATTTTTTTAAATTATAATAAAAAACATTTCAACATTAGTGACTTATGCTATTTTCATTCTATTTAGAAATTTCAAAGTTGTAAGTGTTGAGTGACGTATGTCATTATCATTTTCAATAATAAAAAGAAAAGAATTCGATTGTCGATTTATAATCATATTTTTTATTTAAACAAATATTATTTAACAAATGTTCTTAATAATTAGCATCAATCAATCAACTTTATTAAAATAATACATTTTTACTATAACACAGTAATAACACAAAAATTTTATTTCATATCAGATTCATTAGAAATTAAGATATTATGATTATTTTCACTAGTATTGAGATTTAAAAAAAAATGATGATGTACCAGTGGAATAAATTAAAATTAAGTGTAACATATCTATTTTGTTGACTATAATTTTCGGGATTCCTTTGTCTTTTTCTAGTTTTTTTAGCAACTTGTTTTCTTAAACCATTATTCGCTTTATTACTTTGTGATTCTGAATCACTACTTGGCATATAATCAGAGCTACTATCCAACGACATAATTTATTTAAATACTAACAATTCAATTATAAAGTATACTCACATCCATTGAGCATTTCACCAATAAAATATTAAACCACAGGCCTGGCAAGTAATTTTGTAGATATTTAGTAAAATTGAATATATTTTACAGCACTTGAAAATAAAAAGATAGTGTTATGAGATAGAGAATGCATAATTTTATTTTATTAAAAGTATTACAAATAAAATGGGTGCCTTCTCTTGAAGTTTTAAAAAGGCAAAAATGATTTTGAAGCTGATGGCAGCAAATTCTCAAATATAAGTTGTTAGAAGCTAATGGCCCTTCTACCAAGTTTTTAGAAAAAAATTTGCACAATTTTAATTTTCAATCGTAGTATATTAAATAAAAAAAAATTATTCCGAAACGTTGAAGTTAAACGTTTTGGAAATTTTTTATTAAATATGTCTTTCATCAAAAATAAAATGAAAAAGATATCATTAAGATCAAGTATAGTTCGTCAATGTTTGAGTATTAATATTCACTCATAAATGAAATAATAAGTTGATCTGGTACATCATTTTTTTTAAAATTTTGATGTGTACCATGATCGCTATCTTCATCTCAATAATCTCTTTTTTCATAAATTATTCGGCAAAGCTTTTCCAAACATTCATCTATCAAAGAGAATATGAATTAAACATTTAATGAATTTTATATTATTAAAAAGAAAGGATTGAATACAGAAGTACTCGACGATTGCTTGATTGATTTTAAAACTTTCTTAAAAACAAAACTATAGATAAATTTAGTAAAAGGTATAAACTTTATGATAATTACTCAATTTATTTCAGTACTTTCGAAAGCTTAAATTAACAAAAAAATATGATATATATGTAGTAAAAAAAATATTTAGAAAAAATGTTCTAAAGAATACTATACTATTTAATACCTAAACTCGCCTAAAATATACTTTTTTAAAAGTAATAATAAAATCATAAATTAGTATTCATCAGTTTGAATAATGACTTAAAACAAAAAATAATAGATATAATATTCAAAAGCTTTAAAGAAACTTTATTACATTCAAAAATAAAAAGATGGTGTAATGATATTTTTATGAATTTAATATTATACGAGCTTAATTTAATTAAAAATAAAAAACGCCTAACGTTGCTCGGTTAAATTTTCATATATTATATTAATATTTATAAATTAGCCAATTTCAAAGTCAAAAAAATTGCCTCAATTTATAAATTTTTATGTTGCAGTTCTGTTTAAAATTTAGTTTTTATATATTTGAAAGAAAAAATTGATTAAAGTTCCAATATGCATAAAAATTGTTTAAATACAAATCATATCATCATGATAAATTAATAATTTGTTTTACTAAATTTCATTTAAATTAATGAAAAAATATGATAGGAATTCATTCTTTTTAGAAGAAGAGAAATAGAGATGAAGAAACAGAGACACAGAAACGGGAATGGAGAGACAAAGACACAGAGATGGAGACGAAGAGACGGAGACAAAGAAACGGAGACGAAGAGACGGCGACGAAGAGACAAAGAGAAGAAGACGGAGAGACGGAAACAGAGAGACATAAACGGAAAGACCAAGACGGAGAGACGAAGACGAAGAGACATAGACAAAGGGACGATGAGACGAAAACGGAGAGACAGAGACAGAGAGACAAAGACGGAGAAACGGAGTCGTAGGAACGGAGACGGAGAGACATAGATGGAGAGACGGAGACGAAGAGACAGAGTCGGAGAGGCAAAGACAAAGGGACAGAGACGGAGAGGCAGAGACGAAGACGAAAAGACAGAGATAGAGAAACGAAGACAGAGAGACGGAGAGACGAAGTCACGGAGATGGAAAGGCAAATGTTGTGCATGTATATGTACGTATGTGTATATGTGTATACGTATGTGTTTATGTGCATGAGTGTACGCGTATGTGTTTATGTGTATGAGTGTATATGTTTATGTGTATGTGTGTATGTGACATGTATATGTGAAAATGTATATAGGAATATATATGTGTATGTGTGTATGTGTGTATATGTATGTGTGTGTGTGTATGTGTGCATGTGAATGTGCGTATGTGTATGTGTGTATATATGTAGGTGCACGTGTGTGAAAAGGTCACACGAGTCAGAAATCACTTTCTCGCACGAGTATCGAACACTATTTTTTGACACGACGTGTGAGAAGCTCCATTTTTGCACGTGTCACTTTGTACAGCATGCGTGAAATCGAGCTTCTCGCAGGGAGTGTCAAAAAAGTCTTAATTCTTCACTCTAATATAATAGTAGTAAAGTAGTAATTAAGAAGAATGAGTTATATATAGATCCTGGTGAAAAAAATCAGGTGACAAAGCACCTGATTTCTTAGGTGATTTATCATGCCAAAACATCATGTAACAATTTTTTATTTTACACACGTTCCAAACCATGTTTAGTCATTCCAGAACAATTTAAAAAAATTTTTGAAATTTTTTATCATAAAAATTTTTTTGTAAAATTAGTCAAAATTTTTTTTTAAAACTAAATTATTGAAAAAATTTTCCAAGTTTAAAATTTAAAAAAATTCTTAAAAACTGTGCTGAATTGACTAAGCATGGTTTGAAACGTGTAAAAACCAAAAAAATCGTTACATGATGTTTTGGCATGATAAATCACTTGAGAAATCATGTGACTTATTACCTGATTTATTTTAACAGGGGAAGTATTCAACATTTACTTATTGATTACAAAACTTTATTAGTAAAAAATTAGAGATAAATCGAAGAAAAAGTATAAATTTGATGATGATGATTACTGAATTCATCTACTTTCAAGTGCTGAAAAAATATGATGTATATAGTAAAATAATAATAAAATATTATTAAGAAGTTTATAATCATTTAAATGGATGTGAATTAAAAAATAAAAAAAAACAGGTGTGGCAGTGGTAGGGACTAGCTGACAGAAGTTATTACTTCTTTTGGTTTAGTATCAGTCTTGCTACTCATAGAATAAACAATTTTCCGTCACGATTTGTTCAAAAATATATTTTATATTAAATAAATATGTATACGCACAATGATGGCCAATATGGCTGATTGGTGAGGGAGTGTGATTTTTGTGTAGTGTAGAGTTGTGTTTATGTATATTGAGAGAAGGTTAAGAAAAAATATAAAAGATTAGTAAATAGAAAGTAGAAGGAAAGTGCTGTAGAGAGTTTGATAAGGCAGGGGTGTAGAGTGGAGAAGAAGAGTGAAAAGTGTGGAACAAGAGTAAGGAGAAAGTGAGGTTAGGTGAGTTATGTAAATAGGAGGGAAATAAACAAATATACACAGAAAGAGTAGGTGAAATAGGAGAATGGTAAAGAGAAATAAGGGTGAAGGTAGGAAGAAAGGATATTAGAATACTAGTGGAAGAGGAGATAGGGTGGAGAAAAGTAACGAAGAGAGTAGGTAAATATAAGTGAGGTTTAAGTGAGAATGTCAAAGAACATAGGTGGAATAACCAGGTTTATTGAAGCTAAAAGTGAGGATAACATTGTTGCAGTAAGAAGAGAAAGAAAAGTGTGGAATAAAAGTGAAAAAGGAGAGTTTGCAGGGAAAGGAAGGAGTGCAGGGTAGGAGAGAGTGAAATGCTGGAAGGTGCGCAAAGGAGAAAGAGAGAAAGAGACAGCCCAGAGAAAAAAGTGAGAAAGAAGGCAACAAATAAGATAAATAGTGATAAGGAGGACTCGGGTGAGGAGAATAGTAAAGAGGATAGCCTGGAGAATACTATTGTTTTTAGAGATTTGAAAGGACAAGAAGAGGATATGGGGGATAAAAAATTAGAGCAGATGATGGAGATCTTGAATAGAATGGAGATAGAAGGTAACAAGTTTAGGGAGGAAATGAGAAAAGATGTGAGTGAGTTAAAGGAGGGTCTAGTAAGAGAAATAAGAGGTATGGAGGAAAGAGTGAACAAAGAAGTACTGAGGTTAGGGACAGATGGAATGGTGGATGGAGATAGATGTAGGCAAAATTATGAGAAGAAAAGGAAAAGAGGAAAAGGAAGTTATGTGGCTGGCTGAAATGGAAGAAAGAAGGAAACAAAAAATAACATACTAATCAGAGGAGGAAAGGTAGAGGACCTAGAGAATAAGGATGAGGCTATGAAGTGGTTTGCAAAGGAATTGAAGATAGAGTGTAAGATTAGAAAGGCATGGAAGGTAGTGAGCAAGGAGAAGTTGGTCGTAGTACAATGTGAGGACTGGGAAACTAAACAGAAGATGATGAAAGAAAAAAAGAAATTAGCAGGTTCCACAGTTTTTCTGGAGCAGGATTTAACATGGAAAGAAAGGAGAAACAGATACCTAATAAGAAACAAAGCCGAGGAGTTAAAGCAAAAAGGAATAAAAGTGAAAATATTCCTCAATAGGCTGGAAGGAGAAGAGGATGTATGGTTTTGGAATGAGAGAATAGACAAATGGTTTCAAAGGAAAAGAAAGAAGGCAAGTGAAAAAGAGGGAGAAGAAGGCGAAGGAATGGAGTAGAGGGAGAGTATGCGAGGAGGAAGTAATTTAGCTGATCAAATGTATTACATGGAATGTAGCGGGTTTGGGAAAAAAAGTAAAAAAGTTGAAAAAATTATAAAGGAATATGATGTGATTTGCCTTCAGGAGACATGGATAGAAGAGAGAGGTATGGAGTTAGTGTATAAGATGTTTAAAGAGTATGAGTTTGAGGTTAGGTGGACAAAAAGAGAGAAAAAGAGAGGAAGACCAAGAGGAGGAAGCATACTAGCAATTAAAAAAGGAGTTGGAATGAAAGTACTGTGGGGGAGTAATGTAACAGAATAAGTAATTTGGCGTGAAGTGAATAGTGGAAGCGATAAGATGATTATAGCTGGAGTGTACATGAGGGAGACAAGGAGAGGAAATCTAAAGGTTTTGGCAAACTTAATCGAAGAAAATAGAGAAAAAGGAGTGGTAATACTGGGAGATTGGAATGCAAGAGTGGCGGAGGATGGAGGTGTGATAGACATGGTGACAAATAGAAAAGTGAGAAATTCTAAAGATAAGATTTGTAATGAGGAAGGTGAAGAATTAATTGAATGGCTAAGGGAGCAAGGTGTGTGTATAGGCAATGGATGCACACAGGGAGATGAGAATGGGGAATGGTCCTTTATAAGTAAAGTTGGAATGTCTGTAATTGATTATGTAATATTAAATGACAAAATGGAAGAGATGCTGATTGAAATGAGAATAATAAAGAGTGAACTGCCAGACCACATGCCGATTGAATGTAAGATACATTTGAAAAAAGAAAAAAGACATAAAGAAAAAGAGGAGGTAAAATGGATTACGGTATGGGGAGAGGAGGATATAAAGGAATTTAAAGAAAAGATAAGAAATATGGAGGTTGTAGATTCATGGAGGGAGTTAAAGGATAAAGTAAAAAAAGCTTTAAAGAAAAAAATAGTGAAGAATAGGAGGGAAGAAGGGATTGAGAATTGGTGGAATGTGGGATGTTAAGAAAGAAAAGATTATATGAATGGAGTATTAGAGGATGTAATGAGAGGAAAACTCAATAAAGAAGTATATGTTATAGAAAGAAAAAAGTGTAAAGGCCTAATAAGAAGAAAAAAGGAAAAAAAAGGTAAAGAAATAATGGAAAAGCTGATGGAAGAGAAGACTGAAAGAGATTTTTGGAAAAAGGTTAATAGTTACAGAAAGAAAAGAACAGAAACTTCGGAGGTGATTAAAGAAGAGGAATGGAGAAAAGCGAGGAGAGAAGAGAAGAGGAAGAAGAGAGGGTAAAAGATATAGTGGAAGGAGAGATGAGAGAAGAAGAGGAGATTAGTAAAGAGGAGATAAGTAGTGTAATAAAAGGACTTAAGAAAAGGAAAGCAACAGGGAAGATGAGATACCGAATGAAGCATGGATAGAAGGTGAGGAATTCGTGTTAGAGAACATGTATAGATTACTGAATAAGATATGGAGAGGGGAAGGTTTTCCAGAAGAATGGAGATGTGGTGTGATTACACCGATTTTTAAAAAGGGAGATAAGGACAAAGTATAAAACTATAGAGGAATAACGTTGATGGATACAGGATACAAAATATATGCAGAAATTGTGAAAAGAAGGCTAGAAAAGAAAGTAGAAGAGAGAAGGTGTGTAAGTGATACGCAGTTTGGCTTTAGAAAAGGATGTGGTACAATGAAGAGTATTTTTTGTCTTAAAACAATTATGGACGGACAACTTAAGAAAGAAAAGGGTGAAGCGGTATTATTTTTTGCAGACTTAAAGGCGGCCTTTGACAGGATAAATAGAGAAGAAATATGGAAGATGATGAAGAAGATGAATATTAGTGGTAATAGAAAGAGTTAAGGAAATCCATGGTTGTACGGAAGTAAGGGTGAAGATTAAGAACAAACTAACAGAAAAGTTCCAGGTAAAAGAGGGAGTTAAGCAAGGATGTCCATCAAGTGCACTACTATTCAACATTGTTTTTGCAGGATTGGAGAAGAAATTATAGGAGGGACAAGTGGGAGGAGTCAAGCTAGGAGAGAGGAGGGTGTATAGCCTGGCGTATACAGATGATATTGTGCTCATGGCAGAGAATGGAAGTGAGATGAGGAGTATGTTGAAAAGATTTAGTGAATTCGTAGAAGGAAAAGGTTTAGAACTGAATGTAGGGAAATCGAAAATAATGGAGATGAGAAAAGGAAGAAGAAGAAAAAAAGTAGAAAGTTACACATGGAGAGGTAAAGAGATTGAGAAAGTAAGAGTGTTTAACTATCTAGGTTTTACAATACAAAGGAATGGAAATGTGAACAAACACATTAAAGAGATAAAAAGAAAAGCAAACAGTAAACAAGGAAAGATATGGGGAATAGGTAAAAAGCTATTTAAGAACGGATGGAAGAGCAGAATGAGGTTATACGAGGTGACGATTGAGAGTATGGTGTTATCTGGAGCTGAAATATGGGGCTGGCATAGATGGGAAGAAATAGAGAGGATACAAAAAAAATACATAAAATGGGTGTTGGGATTAGAGAGAAATACGCCGGATTGTGTAATAAAAGCTGAAACAAAGAGATACAGTGTGGAGATTGAAGCATTGAAAAGGGTGGTGAGGTTTGAAGTTAAAATAAGTAAAAAAGTGGATGGATCTTTGGAGAAATTGGCATGGATAGAGTGTAGGAAGGAATGTGAAAGGGAAGAGAAAAAAGAAAGCGAAAGAAGAAGGAAAGGTAGAAACTGTGATATAAATAGTAAGGGGAGGAAAGAAATGTGGGAAGGTTTAGAGAGAAGGCTTTTGGAGAAAAGAGGGTTAGTGATGAAGGAATTTCATAGGAAAATAGGAAATGGTGAGGATGTAGAGTGAAATTATAGAGAGAAGCAAAGAAATAGAATGGGCAGATACTCGGGAAAGATTAGAGAAATCAAATTACGCAAAGGAGGTGAGAATTATTACAAATTGATGGCTGGAGGAACAAAGTTATTTGCTGGGAAAAGACGCGGGAGGAAGCAGAGATATTAAAAAACAGCAAGATTTAGAATGTGAAATGAATGCAACGCAAACAGACATTGGTTAAAAGAGGAAGGAAGATTATGCAGGCTATGTGGAAAAGAAGAGGAAACGATGAAGCATATGATTGAAAAATGTTAAGTATCGAAATGCAAAGGTGAGGATTGGATTAGGTGTTTGTCGGAGCAGAATGGTAGTGAAGCAGTTCTGAATAGAGTCTCATGGTTAAGAAAATAAAACAAAAAAAAATTAAGAGGAAGAAAGAGTGTAAAGGATAAAAAGTGATGTTGCAAGAAGGAATGGTAGAGTAGAGCAGAAGATAAGGAAAGAGCATAGTAAGTATAGGGAAGATAGTATGGGTGAAAGTTAAGTTGGTAACAGTGTATACTAAAAGTGTGATAAGGTTAGGAGTGAAGCGAAGCACATGGTGATAGTAGAATAGAAGAAAAGGAGCAAAAGATTAAGTTTAGAAAAGAGCATAAAATTAAGTTTAGAAAAGAGCATAAAGGAGATAAAGGAAAGTCTTGGAAAAGTGGAGAAAGGAGTGGATAAAAATAAAGCATGGAGTGGAAGGTTGGAAATGAGGTTAAGTAGAATAAAAGAGAAAGGAGAGGAAGTTCGAGAAATTGAAGAGATGGTAAGCGACCTGATCAAAGAAAATCAGGATAGAAAAAAAGAAATAAGAAGATTGAAAAGAATTATTAGTATTGCAGAAAAGACAAAGGAGGATAGAGGTGAGCAAATGGAGATGGAAATGATGGAAAGAGTAGAGGATGATAGTGATGAGAGCGATGGAGAGAAAGTAGATGAAGAAGGCAGCAGCAGTAGAGGAAAAAGCATAGGGCATATGGTAAAAACGTATGGAAAGGAGAGGTTGTTAGTGCTGAAAAGAGGAGATAAGAGTATGGAAAAGTTAGAGATGTGGGTGGAAAGCAGCATTGGCAAGGCGAATTGGGCACTGGAGGTATTAGGAGACAAGGGAGCTGAATGGATAATTTTTGAAGACAGACTGGAAAGGGATTCGCTGTTAAAAAGATTCAGGAGAGGAAAGCTGGAGAAAGGTATAGTTAGAAGAGAAAGATTTAAAAGTGGAATAGTAAGGAGACAAGTGTATGGTGAAAAGAGAGTAAGGGAAAGATCGGTGCAAGAGAGGTTATGGAGAAAAAGAAGGATCGAGGAAGATTAGGAGGAGAGTGGATTGAGAAGTGTGATTGGGCTGCAAAAGAAAAATGTGATGAGAGGAAGTAGGAGGCGTACTAAGAATAGAAGAAAAATAGAATACATAAAGCTTCAAGAATGAAAAATGAAAAAATAGAAAGATAGATGTAGAATGCATATAGTACACTAATATGATTCTCACACACAGACAGGAACACAAACACATGCACACACATTTACACACACAAATACAGATGTATAAATATGAGGTGTAAATGAATATTATTTATTATTATTATGTATATAGGAGCGCGGTGGCGTAACGGATAGAGCTCTTGCCTTCAACGCGGTGGGCACGGGTTCGAATCCTGGCCAGGCACCTCTGACTTTTTTTCGAAAGAAAATTAGTGTATGTGCTACCCATATCGCGACTCTTAAGAAATCTGACCTCATTGAGTATCGGTTGATTGTTGGTCACAAAAGTGGCTGACCATCCATCGGTAGTCAAAGTTTTCGGTATGGCGGTGTCTGACAGTCTAGCCTGATGTAATGTGTTAAACGGTTCCGGGCTGGGCTCCCTCGACATCTCCATAGAAAAAGGTTAATTATATAAAGGATAACAATATCCTTTATATATTAATCTTTAAAAAAAAAAAAAAAAAAAAAAAAAAAAAAAATTATTATGTATACGCACAATAAATTATCAACTCATGAAGTATAATAATGATAGTTCTGGGTAAAGAGAAGGCCCCCCAAATATATTTGTAACTTTTTAAGCTACTTCCAAGGAAAGTGCATTGCATTTGGGTCTCGGATTTTCTCCTAACTTTGGGATATTATTTCTCCGTATCCATTCGGTCTAACGCTCAATTTTTTCCGGGTTATGAGCAGTTTTGTTTGTTTTGTTAAAAAAATTGCATTTGCTTTATAGTTTCACAGTTTTTGAACTACTAATTCTATAAGGATTTTACTAATTGCATCTTAAAGTTGAGATTGAAACCTATCAATTAAAAAAAAAGGTGTCCAAAAATCTCAAGTTGTTCAAAAGTTATGAAGGGATGAAAATTAAGATGAAATTCAGACTAAAATACAGCATTAATTTTCTATGCATATTTTCAACTAAATATTTGCCCTATTTTTATTCCCTTATAACTTGTAAACAGCTTGAGATTTTTGGACACGTTTTATTTTTAATCGATAGGTTTTAATCTCAACTTCAATATACAATCAGTAAAAACCTTATGAAATAAGTATTTCAAAAACTGTAAAACTATAAAGTACATGTAAATTTTTTAACAAAACAGACAAAACCGCTCATAACTCGGAAAACATCGAGCGTTAGACCGAATGGAAGCGGCTTTTTTCATGATTCTATGTAAGAAAAAATATCTCAAAGTTAGAAGAAAATCCGAGACCCAAATGCAATGCACTCTCATTGTTAGAAGCATGTGGGAATAGTGTAAATAATAAGCATATAAGGATAATAAATATAAAAACAATTGAATTTTTAAAATTTTTTAATGATTTGATAGGAAAAAATTTTATAAAAAATATATATGTTTATCCAATACAAAATTGTAACTCATGAAGTAGATGAGTGCGAGTTATTTAGCAAAAGTTATGCAAAATAATTTATTTTCAAAATTCATAAAGTTATATCTTATCATGTTATAAGAAAATAGGAAATAAAGATTTACGTAATTAACAAAAATCTTTGCTTTTATAAAAAAATATGGTAAATCGATTATTACTAATGACAATTAGAAATCTTTATAATATTGTCAAATCATAGGGTAAAAACATAAAGAACTCTTAACTAATTCATGTAGTACAATGACTATCGTATTTCATACATACACTACAAGGGTTAATTACTTGAAATAAGTAACAAATTTCTAAGTCGGCAAATAAACTATTAGACAATAATCAAAATTATGACGTTGGAAAATAAGCATCTTTTATTATTTGAACGAAATTTATTATTTTTATAATATTTGTACATCATAATATACTGTAAATATAAAAAGCTTAATTTGATGAATATAAAAAACGGTAACGGAAATGGAAATAGTTGAACATTTAACTAAATATTTAAAATATTCATAATATATATAAAAACTTATAGTAGCATATGATAATTATTATATTTAATATGAAGACTGCATATTATAATAATCTTTTTTATGCAAATTTGAAACTTGACTCAAAAATAGCCAAAAATATAATTAATTTTTTTTTCATAGTTTTTTAAAAATATTTAAAAAATTCACAGTTCGTATGTGAATTATAATTGCAGTTCTAAACTATAGTTTAGTTTATGTTTTTCTTGAAACATTGAATCGAGCTCTAAATATAAATCATTTGAAAATTAATAATTCTACTGTAAGCATGTAAAAATATTAGCATTTAGCTTTTCAGTATATCTACCACCAATTTCAAATAATCAATGACGGAAAATATTCGTAAGACTATTCTACACTTTAGGTCTAAGCAGCGTGACAACATGGCTTTTATTTGTAAACTTATTCGCGATTCGACTACGTTTCCCTATTTACAACTAACCTCAGTCTACCATTAGAAATTCACAAAAAAAATTTAGATGCGCGCTTTATACATACTGAACGCTAATGTGGTAACTCAATACCCAAACAGCACATACACAACGATTTGTACGCTAATGTGCCGATGTGCCTTCTCTCTCCTCTCCTATACTTAGCTTTTGTAGTGCGTATGCACTTGCTATTCTCTCTCTCTCTCTGTAAGTAGGCAAACATTACTTTTATTAGGCTTCGCATTTTGTGTCTTTGTTTACTGCAAGTTGCTGCCCACGGGCGTTTTGTTACAGGTTTTCTGCAAGCGCACTATGCAGAGCTTCTAGTGATATAATAAACATCATTTTTTAAGAGCTCTGCAATTAGTCATCGCCAAAAATACTTCCTGGGTGCGGCTCTTTTGAAGTTAGGTTGCCAACAATTTTTAAGTTAGTTTTCTCCTGTCTTTTTTTGCCGGCCATATAGTGAATGACCACACCTGTCGACCCATAACCATCTGTTAAGTGGAATCTGCCTTACTGGCTGTGGCTATCAATTCTAGAAGATCAACTTATTTTTATCAGTACTTGTTGTTTTTTGCGGCATTACAGTGAGTGCAAAACTATTAAGGTGAGTTTTTTTTTGGTGTATTATGTCATTCGGTGCGCTCAGTGATTATGGTGAATTGCTCTCGATGTAAATCCCCAGTATTACGTACTGATACTGCACTTCTTTGCAGTAATTGTAATTCAATTTACCATTTTAGTCCAGTCATTGAAGCATTTCAGCTTGAAATTTTGTCGGTTAGGATAGATTAACATGAAAATTTGTCAGTAGGTAAAGAATAGTCCAAAAAACAAAAGTTATATAATGCCGATGTGGCATTATATAACTTCTGGCTATTTTTTTATAGGCTTCTCGGGGGCGGTGAGAAAAGAAAAAACCATATAATTCAATGTAAAAATCAATTTGAAGCAAAAAGTTTTTTATGAGTTTTTTTTGTTTAATGAATACTTTTCGAGTTATAGGTGACTGAAAACATAGATTTTTAGTGTAAAAAAGCATGTTTTCTAACGATTTTTCATGAAATAACTTGAAAAGTTTTGATTTTATCAAAAAACTCATAAAAAATAAAAATAAAGCTTGTAAGAAACAAAACGATTCCATTTTTAATCATTATTTTATATACAATAAATAACGAATTATAAATTAATGAATATTAAAACTGTTACGCTTGAAACTTTAAGAGCAATATTCAACGTTAAATAACAGAAAAATGGCATACTTTTGTAGGTAAACGTATATAATATTTTTTGAAGGTATTGGGATTACCTTTTAAATCATTTTTGTTTCAAGTCAATAGTATGAAAATTAAAGGAGTTACAAGGAAAATAAAATTATTTTATATAGTTTGACAATAAAATTTCAATATTAAAACCACTGTCATTAAGACAGGTTTTGAAATATTAAGAAATCCTTTTAGCGTTTATCTTATTTAGATACCAACTATGTGTTCTAGAAGTTTCAGCAATTTAGGATGCTTATTTTTTAAAAAAATCAAGTTTATATAAAAAAAAATTTTTTTTCATTTTTCAAAAATTTATCCTATTTTTAAAATATCTCAATAATTAACAGATGTACGTAAAAAGTACTGAAGTTAAAAAATATAGCTTTTTTTCATGAATATTTTGCTTTTTTTTTATTTGTGTCCGATAAAAATCAACTGAGATATTAGTGTTAGAATTCTGTAATCAGAGCCAAGTACCACCTATTTTTGGCCCTTCAAACTAAAAAATCTCAAAAAATAAAACTTTTTAAAAATTGATATTTACATGACTTAAAGATGATACAATTACCTACAAAATCCATTTTGGAGCAATTAAAAAGCTTAAAAATTAGCGGAGTTATCATAAAAAAACCAATTGTACTTTTTCGGTAAAATTTTTGGAGCGCATAAATTCGTTTATTTTCGAGTATTTTAGATACATATATATAAATATTTTACAACTTATTTGAGTCTGTACGGTAGATAGCTTATATTTTTTTCAGTTCCTGTATGTATATTTTGTAAGTGGACATATATATATAATATATATATATATATATATATATATATATATATATATATATATATATACATATCATATAAGTATAAACTCAGGTAGAAGAAAAGAAATGAGACTATGTAGCTTGCCGATTTGAAACAGCTGCCGTGTGCGATACATACGTCTATACAAATAAGAGTTTTATACCTTTTCTCTTCTTTTTCTTACCTGTCTTTATGTGTGTGTGTGTGTGTGTGTGTGTGTGTGTGTGTGTGTGTGTGTGTGTGTGTGTGTGTGTGTGTGTGTATGTATGTTTTTATATTTGAATGTATTGTACATGTAACGTAAATCTATTTTGCGGAGCGTCAGTATCTTTCCGAAATTGAAAGTGTAAACACATTCTGTTTTGATAATATTAATAAAATAGTCAATATTGTAATGTTTCTGATTATTTTAAAAGTGTTAGTGCATTCAAAATGTAACAGATAATTTTTTGACATTTGTGGGCACACAGACATAGAGTATGTATGTATGAATGAGATATACATGTAAGCGTCACGCGCAACCTGCGGTGCGCAAGTAAGCGACTAGAAACGTAACCTATGTGTTACACGAGAGATACGAAGTGAGTCAGAGCGTTCTCAACTTCGGAATAGATAAGTATTCTCTCTTCGCTTCCCAGGTATTTTGTAGCAACGACTTGGTGCAATAAAGACTTTATAAATTCTACTTTCAGTCTTTCACCTTATTTCATCTCCTCATCCAATCAAGCTTCTCCGTAGTTCAGGGAACTACAGTGGTGACCCCGACAGCCGTTCGGGAAGACGAAGACAGCGCAGCGCAGCTAGCAGCGAAGGTCCGGTGCAGGAAGCCAAGGAAGGCCAGCACGGCGTCGCGAGCAAAGGCGGAATTTTGTGAACGCGAGGCTTTCATCATAAAGGTTAGACTTATGATTTCTCGCGTCACGCTGAGTAGAATACTTAATATTTAAAGAAAAATTTTTTATTACAAAGAAATTGTTAATCGATATATGTAATTAATTTCCTTTTCTTCTTTCCAGTGAGATACTCTGTGCGGGAGAGTAGTTACTAACATTATATATATTAAGTAAATTCGCCGAAAATAGCGTATATATACATATTTAATACTAACAAACATTATAAATAATATCTAAGACGCACAGTTAGTGAGAAGCTGGCTTCTTCCAGCTACGCGTGCGAATAAAATATTTTTGTTGTTGCTTTGTGATAGGGCAATTATGGGTTTGGCGAGGTTTAGAAATGTGTAACCAACTCATTGAATTTGTTCATCTACTTGGGCACAAATCGAGGCCTTGCCAATTACCTGTAGTTGTATGCCTTGTAACATTAAATGTTTTGGTTTAATGTATTGAAATGCACGTGTAGACTGGGGGGAGTATAGGTGAATTATCTCTCTCAAAAAGAAAAAAAAAATGTTTCTTTAAAATAGTTGAAAAATTAACCTAAAAAAGAATAAAGGTAAAAACTGTGCGCAAAAAGAAAAACACATACATATACATAGAAAAAGGCAAAACAGAAAAGAAGAAAATCGAAAAATAGTACTCGATTGTGCGGGAAATTGCGAGAAAAATCACAGAAACGCGTAGAAAATTCGCGAAACCGTTAGAAAAGTAAACCGACGCGACGGTTAAATTCAAAGTGATTAGAGGTTGAGTGTTGTGTGCGCGTGAAAAATAACAAATCGTGTAAGTAATTTATAAATCGCGAACGGATAAATGGTTTTAGTAAGGTCGAAGAGACAAACAAATGAATTTTGCTGGCATGTTTGGGCCGAGGTATAACCTCTGAGAGAACACATCCACTCATTACATTTGTGTATCTCCTAGATTGTTCTCGAAGGAGTATGCGGAGGTCACGCATGCTAGTGAATCGCGAAATAAAATAAAGTTGATTTTGTTCGTATATTGCGCACACAATACAAAATATTTTAAAGTTCGGACGATATAAGGGTATGAATTGTAAATAGTTAACGGCGTAATTTTGTGTATGTTTTTGTTTCGCGTAGGCTCTATACACCTATTGCGAGTGACCCTGAACGGTAATTTTAAACAATAACTGTTTATTTATGTGCATATTTTCGTGTTTAATTTGATTGTTAGTGTGACGTAATTATTTATTTATTTATTTATTATAGTGTCGTATTAATTTATTTATTTCGTGTATTTAATTGTTTATACAATCTAGTCAATATAGGACTGATTGATATCATCAGGGTCGGTTAATATATACGGCGTAGACTTACCATTGATTAATAGTACATAACCTCTGATCACAAAATGGCAACCGGCTGTATGCCCACGAATAGTATGATGGATAACGAAATAGAAAAGATTTTATTTACTGTACCGAGCAATACGCCGAAAGATAGTGAAAAAAGAAACGAACGCGACGCGTATGGAAATCAAATTGATAATAATAGGATGCTCGGTAGTCAGGAAATTAGCAATTATAGTAATGCGTTAAGAGCTAGCGAGGTTCAAAGAATAGAGGATTTTTACAAAAATCAGATGTTGGAAATGAAAAAAAATTACGAGACGGAAGTAAGAGTTTTAATTAAAAGAATAGAATCATTAGAGGTTAACCGAGATAGACAAGATGATAGATTAGGAGCGCAAGGTGCGCGCAATCAAGAGCAAATACCGGCACGCGTTGAGCAGAATAATTTTAATAACGCGCAATGGCAGAACCGAAACGAACAACAGGGTAACGTTTTAGTACCAAATAACTTTATGCAGATCCGACAAATTAATTTTCCCTTCTGGAAGCACGACCCGGAAACATGGTTCGACTTGTTCGAAACGCAAGCTAAGCTGCAAAATGTCACAGACGAGAACGTGGCATTCGTGTTGCTCGTAAACAATTTGGATAGAGACATAAGTCGCGAAACATCAAGTTTAATAAAAACATTGAAACCGGGTAGCAGATATAACGGCTTAAGAAAATATCTTATAGATACGTACGGTCAGTCCCAGGAGGAGAGATTTAATAAGTTATTCAGGAAATGCCGGGTGCAGGGAGAAAAACCGTCTGATTTTTTAAGAGAAATGATTGACGTGGCCGGTGAAAATATAAAAAGAGAAACTATTTTAAAAGCGTGGAAATATAATCTACCGCCAAGTATTAAATCGCATCTTGTGGGAGAAATAAATTTATCGAACGAAGAAACCCTGGTAAAGAATGCGGACGAATTATATAAAAATAAGTGCGAAGAAGAGGTCGGTTAGACAGTGAGCATTAACGCGGTAAACCAGGATACGGTAAATAAAAATGAATGCAATGAACCACGCGTAGGTAACGTAGAGATCGACGCACATATCGAGGCTATTATCAAGAAGACGCTCGATAAAGTAGGAAACGGATCTAGAAACGATAGAAGATCGCGATATAGCAATTATCAGAATAATAGAACGAAACGCTATTGTAGATATCACGATCAGTATGGAATAAAAGCATATAGGTGTGAACAACCATGCGATTGGACTGATTTTGATAGAAGGCATGAGTCTGTTCCGCCTAAGCATAGATCGAAATCGCCTGCTCGAGGCATAGAAAGGAGAAATAGCGTTAGAAATGATAAACGACGGACGTCTAACGGTAGAAACCTTATTAAAGAAAAAACGCATTTAAACTCCCGATCCGGTGAGTAGGGGGCAACCTCGTCGGACACAGAGAGCATACGCCTCCACGTTATTGACAAAGCAGCGGAAGAAGCATTTTTAGTGGATACGGATGCGGAAGTATTATTAGTTCCGAAAAGAAAAAATAGTAAAAAAAAGCAACGCATGTAAAATTATACGCAGCAAACAATACACAAATAGATACGTACGGAATAGTTTATAGGGAATTAGACTTCGGGTTTAAGAACAAGATCAAATGGACATTCATTGTTGCAGATGTACCATATGCGATCTTAGGCGGCGACGTCATCAAGCACTATCATTTGCTTCCAGATCTAAACCAACGGAAGCTGGTAGATGCAGAGACTGGTGAGTCGGTCGCAGGCACTACTAAGAAAGTATCATACGTTCAGGTGTCGTTAATTGACCCGGAGAATAGATACGCCGATGTAATAAAAAAATTCCCATCCGCCATAGGGCTTGAAAAGCATAAAACAAAAAGAAATATAGATGTGTATCACCATATTAAAACGATAGGACCACCAGTCGCACAGAAACCACGGCGTCTGGCGCCTGATAGGCTACAAGCAGCCAAAAGGGAGTTTGAGAGATGGTGTAAGGAAGGCGTTTGCCAACCTTCGAAAAGCCCTTGGGCTACACCTATCCATATGGTTCCCAAAAAGAATGGTAAGTGGAGGATATGTGGTGATTATAGGAAGTTGAATACGGTCACAGTACCGGATAAATACCCAATCCCTAACCTTCACGACTTCGCGTTGAATCTAGAAGATAAAACTATTTTTTCCGCACTCGATTTAGAAAAAGCATTTCTACAAATACCAATATACCCGGATGATGTACTAAATACGGCTGTAACAACTCCATTCGGACTTTACGAGTTCCTAGTGATGACGTTCGGATTTAGGAATGCTGCCCAAACATTCCAGCGATACATAAACCAGGCCGTGGGCGACCTGGATTTTGTGTTCGCATTCGTAGATGATATCTTGGTTGCATCTTCATCAGACGAGGAGCATCAAGAACATCTTAAGATCGTCCTAGAGAGGTTGGAGAAGTTCCACCTCAAATTGAACATCGAAAAGTGTCAGTTTGGAGTTAATGAACTCATCTTCTTAGGCCATTTGATCGACAGAAACGGATTCAAACCAGATCCGTCTAAGGTCGAAGCTATAAGAGCCTTCAAGAAGCCCAAGACTAAAGACGAGATGCGTCGATTCTTGGGAATGGTAAACTTTTACAGGAAAAGCTTGCCAAAAGCCGCCAAAGTGCAGAGACATCTAGTTGCTATGATTAAGGATATAAAGAAGAAAGATAAACGTCCTTTGGAATGGACCGCAGATGCAGAACGAGCTTTCAAGACTATTAAAGAAGAATTAGCGAATATAGCATACCTCGCGTTTCCGTCTAAAAATGCAGAAGTTAGGTTAGTTACAGACGCGTCAAATTTCGCGATGGGCGCAACGTTAGAGCAGAAAGTAGATAACTCGTGGAAACCACTAGCATTTTTTTCAAAAAAATTCACGCCCGCACAATCGAGATACTCTTCGTACGATCGCGAATTAATGGCCATTTATGAAGCCATCAGATATTTTAACTACTACTTGGAGGGTAGAACATTCAAAGTATATACTGACCATGAACCGTTGACTCATGCGTTAAATAAAGGTTTAGATAGCTGCACCGCGTTACAAGCAAGAAAATTAGCATACATCGCGGAATTTAATGTAAAAATCTGTTACTTACCAGGCGAAAATAACGTAGTAGCAGACGCGCTATCAAGAGTCGACGATTTCAGGTTTCTGACAATATTCTCATTAGATGAGATAGCAAAAAAACAGGTGGAAGATCAACAGCTGCAGGAGATCATAAATAACCCGCAGCATCAATTAAAACTGGTTAAGTTGCAATATGGTGTAGAGAATACGCCATTTTATTGCGAAATCGCGCAAGATGTGCTCAGGCCGTATGTGCCAGAGACACTGAGAGCAGTCATCTTTGAACTCTTTCACAATAAAGCACATCCATCTGCTCGATCAACGAGTAACATGATTAGAAAGCAATATGTGTGGCCGAACATGAACAGGCAAATAACATCTTGGTGCAGAGCATGCATTGAATGCCAAAGATCCAAGGTTACTAGTGAAAACAAGTTTTTACCTATGAAGTTTAACGAGCCTGATGCGAGGTTCGCTCACGTTCATGTGGACTTGGTAGGTCCGTTGCCACTTAGCGATGGTTACAAATATCTTGTGACCGTGATAGATAGGTATACTAGGTGGCCGGATGCGGTGCCCGTTTACGACGCATCGGTTCCCACTGTCGCACGCGCTTTTTATCATACGTGGGTGTCACGCTTCGGTACACCTGTCATCATAACAACGGATCAAGGCAGGCAGTTTGAGTCCAGCATGTTCTTAGAATTGCTGCAACTTATAGGTTGTAAAAGGGTGCGCACAACAGCGTATCATCCTGCTGCAAACGGTATGGTGGAGCGATGGCACCGTGACCTTAAGACGGCACTTATGTGTCATATGGAAGGACGCGAATGGACTAGAGTCCTTTCCACAGTTTCATTAGGATTGAGAACGCGCCTAAGGAAAGACACGGAGGCCAGTCCAGCTGAGTTCTTATACGGAACAACATTGGCCATACCGGGAGATATGTGTGAGTTCAGAGACACAGATGTGCGAGATCATGCGATGTTCCTATCGGAATTTAAGGAATATATGAGAGAGGTTAAGCCGGTGCCGGTAAGGCATAATCATGCACTGAAAGCATTCGTCTATAAAGACTTACAGAACTGCACTCATGTGTTAGAGAGAATAAAGGCAGTGAAACCACCTCTCATTCAACCGTACACAGGGCCATTTAAGGTAATATCGAGACACGATAATGGCCGAAATTATGTAATAAGAAAAGGAGATAAAAATGTTACGGTGAACGTCGAAAGGCTTAAACCAGCATACCTTTTAGCAAGCGAGATAGAAGATAGTGCAACAGAGTAGAATCAAACCCAAAATGTCAGTATGGAACCAAGTAGTAGTGGTAATAATGGAGCAAATAATGAAAGCAATGATCAACAGACTGACGATACTTACACAGTAAGCGAAGAAAATACAGTAGTAGTTGAAGCACAGATCCATGAGGAGGCTCCACCCGCAATAGCAGAAAATTATGATGCACAAGAGGAAGAAAATCATGCGCAAGGGATAGTTAATGAGGAGGTGCATACGAATGACGAGTTAGATAATAACGAGTATGACGTACCTAACGAAAGGTATTATGACAACACGGGTAGCGTTAGCAATCCGTCCAATATGACGAATAGTAGGGAAACGGTGTTAAAAAACAATAAATTAAGTTCAAACGTAGTACAAAATGATGATGATATAGAAAAAAATAGAAAGAAGAGAAATTCGTTCCAAATATTTTAAGGCGAAGAAATATAAATAGTATTTTAATACGAGAAAATGTAAGTAGGAGTAATAAAAAGCGTAACGTAGACGTAAAAAAAGTTAGATTTTGTACACCAGTTTCTCACTATAAAATAAAATGTAATTAGTTGTAAGCTTTTTGTGGCGAAATTGTATTAATAATGTATTTCTTTTGTTATATATAGGTGAAGCTGATTGGGCTCTCCTCTGATATTTGTATCGCTAAAGAGTTCCGTTAGCCTAACCAAGATGTTTTTCCTGGAAGAAGTGGCCAGAGGCCCATTGTATAAGATTTTTTTTATTGTTGTAACTGACGTTTGCGTAATATGGTACACATGAATTGTTAAATGTTAAATTTGATTCACGAAACTATTATTTATAAAATATAAAAATTGTTATTTAGTATATATTATTAAGGAAAAAAAAATGCAATATGTCAAATAAGCATGGATTCAACGAGATGATTACAAGTGAATGTATGCCAGTGTGTAAAAGTACCGGAGAGCGAGTAAAAAAAAAAAAAAAGAAGTAGCTTATACATAATAATGTAATATAAAACTCAAGAAAATATGTAATAAAAGTGTAAAAATGTAAATAATTTAGATTATAAGTGTAAAAATGTAATAATTTGGAGTATGTGTGTATTGAATGTAAGCATGTGTGAGAATAATTACATGTAGGAATGTAAGAATGGAATCATTGCACGTGTGAGAATAAATGCATAAGTGCATACAATGTAAAATCGCATGAGCGAGAGTAATCGCATAAGAATAAATGCATGAGTAATTATGTAACATGTAACACTATGAAAATATCGAAAGTCGCAATTATGTAAAAAGAGATTATATGTAAATAAGTACCCACTGATTATGTAAAAATATGCATATATTTTTTATGTAGATAACCATAGGTGGTTATTTAGGGGGGAGTACTGTGGGCACACAGACATAGAGTATGTATGTATGAATGAGATATACATGTAAGCGTCACGCGCAACCTGCGGTGCGCAAGTAAGCGACTAGAAACGTAACCTATGTGTTACACGAGAGATACGAAGTGAGTCAGAGCGTTCTCAACTTCGGAATAGATAAGTATTCTCTCTTCGCTTCCCAGGTATTTTGTAGCAACGACTTGGTGCAATAAAGACTTTGTAAATTCTACTTTCAGTCTTTCACCTTATTTCATCTCCTCATCCAATCAAGCTTCTCCGTAGTTCAGGGAACTACACATTCATTGTTTTTACATTTTAAAAGAGTATATTTGCAAACGCAAATATGGTTGGGAAATAAAAATATTCTTCTGACAAATTGGGGATGGATCCATAAAGATAGTTTTTTACAGCCTACAAGAATGCTAAACCATCCTGCACCAGAATAGCTTCTAAGAATGATTTTTTGCAACTATAAGACTACTTGCGGTGCTAATTGCAGTTGCAGAAAATTAGGATTATTTTGTAATGCGACATGTGGAACATGCTCCGGTGACAATTGTCTAAACTGTTCTCCGATTACAGATCCAGGAGAAGAAGAAGAAGTCGAAATTGATCATGAATAGAATTTAAAAAAATTTGTTTAAAATTTAAGTGAAATATTTGTATTTTTTTATTTTGTTCTTATAATAATAATAATAATAATTTTTAAGTTATGATAGTCTTATAATTTTAACCATAAATAGTCATTTTTAAATGTAAAATACTTAAATATATTCTAAATTCTATTATAAGACATAAAAAATATATTATTAATAGAATAAAAGTTATTAAATTATTAAAAGTACTAAAGACTCGTTTTTTTGGCATTTTATCATCAAGGGTTGTTTTTAAGGGTTGAAATGTTACAATAAAATAAAAATCATTATAAACTGTGAAAAAATGTCTAATTTAATATAAATATGTCATTACAAAATACATGTTCAAAATAATTTTTTTCTATTTTTCATCATAAGGGGTAGTTTTTAAGGGTTGAAAGAATGTAATAAATTAAAAATTATATCATAAACTTAAAACGTTAATATTTTTCCATAATTGTATCATAAAAATATTTTTTAATGTTAAAAACTATATATGCTCTTTTTATTAAGTCAAAGGGGTGGTTTTTAAGGGTTGTAAAATTACTCAATATCATTAATTATGTTCCACAATATTAAACAATACTTATTTTAGACATTCCAAGATTATTTTAATTATTTATAAGCGTAAATCGGCATTTTTACTATTTTTCAACTTTAAGGGTAATTTTTACCCCTTTAAAGCAAAAAGCGCACCTCGCCTATATATAACTTTTGATCTGTTGGGTAATATAAGCTTAATCCTAAAGTTTTATGAAAATCGGTGCTAACCGAAAGAATTTCCAGGTTATACCCTATTTTTGCCTCCAATGACTGGACTATTTAAAGTGTTGTGAAGACTCTTGGCGCATTAGTGAAAGTGTTATAGCTTGTTGTGAAAAGGGAAATCTCCATAAGAAAAAATCAGTTGCTGAAGGTTCGCGTGCACTGACCACCGACGATATTGTTTCCGCCTCATCTCGGCCATCAGAGCCCGCTTTGTCAAATCAGCGCGCGTTAAAGAAGGGCGTGTCTTCTCCGCTCCACCCATTAGAACCGTCATCAAGGTGCCGCTATCGCTCCGAATCGAGCTCCTCCCTCTCTTCTTTAGATATTGTCATGGGGGTCGGTATTTTTTAGTTAGCTGCCACGTCTAGTCCTTCGTCATTGGTCTCACTTTTTCCTTCTCCTCCAATTGTTAAGTCATCTCTTTTACTAAATACGACCGACAATATGGCTTCATCTGAATGGTTAGAAAAATTCAAATTGGACAATGGTAAGAAGTTTGAGCAGCAAATGGTCATTTCAAATCAGCTAATGAGAATGACAAATCAATTGATAGAGTCAAATAAACAAATTGTGACAGACGTTAGTGCGCTTAGGGCGGAACTTGATGAGATGAAGTTGGCTTTTTCACAATCCGAAAAGCGATATGACGCTATTTCAGAGTGTCTTGACCAACATATCGCTTCTAGATCTTCACCTGCTGCCTCCTTGTTACGTGACTCGTATGAGGTGCTCTTTACGGGCATTTCTTCTTCAGTTACACTTAGCAATAAAGAAATCGTCAAGGTCATCTTAGAGGCTGTGGGTCTTGACCATTGTGCTACATATTAGCTTGACACTCGTGAGTGGCTACCGAACATCTCAATGGAGGTTGATCAGGCTGAGACCTTACACCAAAATGCTTTTAGATCGTTCCTGGATCATTTCTCGTCTGATGCAGTACGCGATAGTATTAGTAAGGCTTTTCATAAATTGCGCGATTTCACGGTTTCTAAGCTTTTTGGCACTGGAGGAAATAGTAAGGTTTTTGCTCGCCCTATTTGGCCCAAGCCTATCTACATATTGCTTTCCAAAGCTACTTCCAAGGAACTATTTCCAAGCTACTGTTTCCAAGGAACTTAATTACTCGAGACCTATTGTTAGAAATTTGACGGTTTGTATGCGTCCATCAAAGAATGCGCGGCTTATTCCAATTACTGTTGAGGCTCAATTTTCGTCATTGGGGCTTAATGCTGGTAAGAAATGAGGTCTTCATGGCTTTCATGCGCAAAGCACTTGCTCTTTTTTAAATGTTGCTTCTAATATTGATGCTAACGCCGAGTGTTCTTCTTCGTGTAATTTTTCGTCTTTAAATTTAATTTCAAATTCTAATTTCAATAATAATATTCTTTCAATTCCTGAATCGGAATTCTTTGAAAATATTACTATCTCACATGCTAACGTAAATAGTATAAAAACTCATTTCTCAACTATTGAGAATTATATTACTTTTAATAAGACTGACATTTTTGCAGTTACTGAAACGTTCTTGACAGAGCTTGACGACTCCTCTGTCATATCTATTAACCATTACAATTTCTTTAGGTTAGATAGGACGAGTAAGAGCGGTGGTGAAGTTGGTTTTTATGCACGTGACTTTCTCAGAGTCAATGTTTTGTCACAGTTCGATCCAATTTTTGACAATACTGCTGAGTATATCATCGCTGTGGTTTCTCTTAATGATGGAAAATTGATTTTTGCCGTCGTATATTTGCGACCTAAGGCTCTTTTTGCTGATAGATTTTTTAATTCACTATCAACCTTTTTACCAACATACAAAAATGTAATTTTAACAGGTGATTTCAACATAAACGTATTATCTAATAATTGTTCTGCCGATTCATTTCGTTGATTAATAGATTCTTACGCTCTCTATGTTGTTCCTTCAGGTCCTACACATCACACTATCACTTCTGAGTATTCTACCCACACATGGATTGACCTGTTTATTATTAACGATAGGAGTTCCTTAGTTTCTTATAAAAAGTCATCAGCACCGTTCATTGCGGGTCATGACCTTATAACGATTGCATTTAGAGCGTTTAAACCTACTGATACGACGAAGAAACTTTATTATAAAAACTTTGCTAAAATCAATTATGTCATGTTAAATCAGTCAATTTCACGAGATCTTCCCAAACTTTCGCATGAGAGCCATTCTTCTTCTTCTACAGGTTCCCCTTTAGAAGTCATTGATAATTGAGTCTATGGTTTTTCTCCCGTCCTTGTTTCGTCCTCTGATAAATGTGCACCACTCAAATCATGTAATCTAGCTATTAAGAAAGAACCCTGGGTTACTGATATTCGAACGAAAATGAAAGAGCGAGCAGCTGCTCGATCTGGCTCAATACTGGCCATTTTTCGTTAAAGAAGACTCAGAGGAGAAGTTTCAAATGCCCTCGACTCAGCCAAAAACAGGTATATTTCTGAACGTATCTCTACTTCGGTGAACTCATCTATTTGGTGGATGACTCTCCACAAAATTGGACTTGCTAATAGAATTTTGCCTTCACCACTCCAATACTTTTTTTCTAAGACGCTTCTTGGTCATTATACTTCTATTTCTTCATCAAATGTAGCTTTAACTGATAATGAAATTGATGAAGTGCTTGAATTACCACTTCGTAGTGATCGTCTGATTTTTGAATTCGCCACTGTTGATTGTTCGCAGGTCAAGTTGTTTATAAGTCTTGCATCTTCTAAGGCAGTGAGACCTGATGAACTCTCTACAGACATGCTGAAATCAACGTGTGATGCCATTTCACCGCTCCTGACTTCCATCGTGAATATGTCGTTGTTGGCTGGCATTTTTCCTAGTTATTGGAAAAAAGCATTCCTTTTACATTTGGCAAAGTCCAGCAAAGTTGATTCACCTTCACAAACTCGTCCCATAGCAAAGCTTTGTGAGGCGTCTAAAGTTTTAGAAAGGGTTGTGCATATACAGTTATACTCATTTGTCGAATCTAACGCTATTCTTGATGCTTTACAGGCAGGTTTTCGGAAGGCAAATAGTACTCAAACAGCACTATTGAAACTGCTCAAAGATACGCGTTTTGCGATCGACAAGAGGATGGTGAAAATTTTGCTTCTTTTTGATTTTTCGAAGGCGTTTTATACTGTGTCTCTAAGTTTCTAATATTTGTGAAAAGCCAGAATCTGACATAGAAAAAGTGCAAAATCTTGGAAATGAAATTAATGAAAATTTGATTATATTGTTAAAAATGCAGTTTATATCCAATGGTAA
Organism: Anastatus disparis; assembly: GCA_017163975.1. Taxonomy (NCBI): domain Eukaryota; kingdom Metazoa; phylum Arthropoda; class Insecta; order Hymenoptera; family Eupelmidae; genus Anastatus; species Anastatus disparis. The sequence goes on along the minus strand of JAFFSR010000286.1, from coordinate 2,914,622 downwards.
ATTATCCAATTGGTGTTTATTTATTCCTGTTTTGTAACAATGTAAAATAATTTCTTTAATTGTATATTTTCTATTTTTACTTGTAAGCATATCTTTAGTAGCGTTGAAATTAATTCTTTTAAAGATGTGATAACAGTTTTACTTGAAAACTCGAAACTTTTTCAGGATAAGTTTCCTCAGAATTCACTTTATTTACCTTTCTAACTCTGATCGAGACCCCTGCCTAATTTTTTAGATTGCATGTTTCAAGGACCTCCAGACATTTCTTAACATTTAACTATTTATAAAAAAAACACAATGTAATTGTGAAAATTCCCAATCTTTATATGTTTGAATTTTCATACCACATTGACAATGCCTTTGAATCGCATCATTAATAAATAAAATTTTTGTAAGCTTTTTAGTGAGATTAGCTGCATTAGTTCCAGCCTTTAAATTGGAAACAATACTTGGATAAATTGGAATAGAAGGAACAAGTATTTTTGTTAAAATTAAATCTTCAAGAATGCTACAATCTGGATTCATTAATAAAAGAGGTGTACCTTTTTCTGGTGTACGTTCTAAGATGCCTAAGACTTCTAATAGATTTAAAATACTTATACTTATTAATCAACTTTGTAAAATACTATCTATACACACTTACAATGAGACCTGAACTGTGCCATTGCTTGCATTGCATAGAAATCTAAATGACTCCAAAAAATGTATAAACTATAATTAATAATGCTTTTATTAAGCTTGCTTTCATGTCTGTCTGTCTGTCTGTAATCAAATCTTGCACGCTCGATTTGAGGCACTTTCTGTCGATGGGAATTTCTGAAATTTTACACAGACCTTGGTCTCCAATGAAAATGCAATAATCCGTTGTCAGGTCGGCGATGACGGGTGTGCAAACTCATCTCCGAGGAAGTTTAAGTGGAGAGGCTATCTTTAGGTGGAGGCGAGTTGTTTTATTGTAAAATTTTCTTTTAATTATCGCGATGAACTGTATAAAAGTAATTTCAAGGAAGTAAATTAATTAATTTAATACTTTTTAATGTATTTTCTCCATTATAAAAGCGTGTTTTTAAAATGTCTTTTTTTTATTTTTTATTTTTTCTTGTATAGATATAAAAATTGTTCAAGAATTATTCTTTCTCTACTTATGTCAAGTTCTGCTTCTTCTTCTGTAAGATACTGAAAATAAATAATTTAATAATCTTAATAAACATAAGTATTACTATTGATTTGTATCACCTACTAGATAATAAAAACCAAAAATATTTTATAAATTATTTTGAAATATTACATATTTTTTCATTAAAAATAAAAATTTTTAAATAATTTTAAAAAAGTACATTCATGAACATTTTAATCCCTTAACTGTCATGACAATGAAATGTATAAGGTACTTAATTTTTAATAAAATTACGATATTAAAATGTTAACCATGGTAGTTAACAGTTTAATTGAATACTTTTTGTGATTGTTTATAAAATAATCTAAAAATATTCATTTAAATTTTCAATATTAAAACAGAATTCATAGTTCTGAAAAGTAGAATATTAAAAAAAAATTAATAGTTCAGAAATGTAAAAAATAAAATTATCAGCTTCAATGTAATGTAATGTTTATTTTTTTTTTAATTTCAATTATAGCTAAACACAAACCAGAGGCATCCCTCATTCTTGTATAACGGTTATCTAGCTTCTTAGGCCAGTCAATTTAGCTAAAAAATGGCTGATATTTGCAAAAAAGTTTAACAGTAAACTGACTGCACAATTATGTAAAGTAGGTTTGTGGGAGTAAAATATCCAAAATGGCCCCAACAGATGTTGTCCGTTTTTGTTTAAACAATGTCTAAACATTGAAAATTGACATTTTTTCTCTTTATCTGCAAATATTTCTGGAGCTATAAAAGTTATCATATTGGTCCAATGAGATAAAATGTAGGTTTTTTGAAGAACTTTAAAATGAATTTTTAACCATTTTGATTGCATTTATAGTTTCCGAGAAAAATGCAAAAAACCACGAAAAAGAGTTAAATTTAAAAAAATTCATAACTTTTTTAATTTAATGATTTAAGAATTGGGCTTGTGTCAATAAAAAGTTCTTAATGTGTACAATAAGCATACGCAAGCAGAATCCTGTAGGACTTATAGTTTTTCCATAATAACACTTATAAGTTATAAACAATTAATTTTTAGTAGGCCACTCTATCTCACACGATTAACTTTTTACAATGTTCAACATCGATTCTGAAAGTTTAGATATCCCTCTACAAAATGTATATTTCAGATTTTTGATTAAGTGATTAGAAAGTCCTTAAAAATTCACTTAAACATTGGATCTTTCGCTTGGGCGCATGAATTAACGTTAGTAGTGGGAGAAACCAAGCAGCTAGGCATGCTAGGCATACTACCCGTTATACATTTCCCCTTCGTTATGAGTTTCCCCCACTACTAACGTTAATTCATGCGCCCAAGCGAAAGATCCAATGTTTAAGTGAATTTTTAAGGACTTTCTAATCACTTAATCAAAAATCTGAAATATACATTTTGTAGAGGGATATCTAAACTTTCAGAATCGATGTTGAACATTGTAAAAAGTTAATCGTGTGAGATATAGTGGCCTTCTGAAAATTAATTGTTTATAACTTATAAGTGTTATTATGGAAAAACTATAAGTCCTGCAGGATTCTGCTTGCGTATGCTTATTGTGCACATTAAGAACTATTTATTGACACAAGCCCAATTCTTAAATCATTAAATTAAAAAAGTTATGAATTTTTTTAAATTTAAACCTTTTTCGTGGTTTTTTGCATTTTTCTCGGAAACTATAGATGCAATCAAAATGGTTAAAAATTCATTTTAAAGTTCTTCAAAAAACCTACATTTTATCTCATTGGACCAATATGATAACTTTTATAGCTCCAGAAATATTTGCAGATAAAGAGAAAAAATGTCAATTTTCAATGTTTAGACATTGTTTAAACAAAAACGGACAACATCTGTTGGGGCCATTTTGGATATTTTACTCCCACAAACCTACTTTACATAATTGTGCAGTCAGTTTGCTGTTAAATTTTTTTACATGAAAAAATCTAATTTGACTGGACTATCTGTGTTAAATAAGTTTCAAAGAGAATGTTCCTTAGTTTTTTATCTATGTGACTATGTTGCATTTGGTTGCTAGCATACAACATAATATTAGCAGCATTTGCACATACAAGGAATATATTCTGACTAAATCTCCTTTGGGTGTTGGTTGAAATTTTGCAGTAAAGCCAAAATAAGCTTTTGTAGTTTATACAAATGAGCTTGGAGTTCTTTCATTTTATTATTATCTTCTAAAATTCATTCTTTTAAATTTTTAACTTCTCCATCTACTAGTTTATAAATACCTAAGAAAAAAGAACAAAAATTTTCCACATGAAAATTTTTTTAAAATAAAGGAAATGTCTTAAGACAAAATTTACCAATGACTGCAAAACGAACAATAACTCCAGTTATATATTATTCTATCATTTCTATTTTTATTGCAAATCTTTTATCTTTTTGACAAGAATTCATTGCTAACTCATTTTTAATTTTTGATTTATTTTCTTTATTATCGTAATTAGCACTTAAAGTATCTTTAACTTCAGATCTGATACTTATGCTTTTTCTGGGCTAATATTATAATATGAAAAGACATGATCAATTATACTCTTGAATGTTCAAAAATTCAAGAGTCACTAATTGGAGAAATCTGATCCATGTTAATAATATTTTTTGACCATTGTTGTTTTCCTATAACTGATATTTAACCAAGAAGTTCTCAGTGTAAATTTTGGTGGCGAAGTCAATGGATAATCTGGTGGCAATGCCATCAACAATTTTAAAGGTGGAAGACGAGAAATATTAACTTTTTCAGATTTATCTTTACTTTAATGATTGTCCTTGTACACTGTAAGTCACTTTCAGGGTTTATTTTAATGTAAAAATAAAAATTCAGTAACCTGTAAAATGATTCACCTTATTTACTTTTGTAATCGTAATCATAAACGTCGAACATCATCATATGTTATTTGGGTGTCTGTGTTCAATAAATGAGAGAATGATTTCAAGTTACCGGGCTTCGACATCACCTCTTTTTGGGGTGATTAATTAAAACCATCATAAGCTGTATCATTGAATCAGCCAATTTAATTGTGATCAACGTGATTAATCATACAATTATTGCATGATTAAGAATCAATGATCTTGTACATGAAAATGATTTACAGTGTATGTAAGAAAATAATTTTCTGGTGGACTTGTGAATATTTTCAAGGTAACTTTATGATGATCTTTTTTTACTTTCTTGAGCGCTAAGTTCATTGTTTTTCATTCTACATTGACTACAATGAAAATTTAAATTAAGTAAATCTTTCCTAAATTCAACTTGATTTCACATATGATTATAATCTATCAACAAATAAACTGTATTTTTACTAACTAAAATTTTAGATAAAGCTTTTAATCAATAATTTTTTTATTTATAGCTTTGTTAATTCTTCTTTTTATTGCTAATCTTTTATTTTTTTCAACAAGAATTTATTGCTAATTGATTTTCAACTTGTGCTATATTTTCCTTATTATCCTGGTTGGCACTTGAGGTATCTTTAACTTCAGTTGATACTCCTGCTTTTTCTGGACTAATATAATATTTATAGGCATAATCAATATTATGATACTCTTGAATGTTCAAAAGTTCAAGATCTTCTGATTGCATAACCTATATATACTATAATAATAAACTTCTACCGTTTCTCTATCTTCTATTTTATTTCAAGTTAATATATAATATAATATAATAACGACACTTAAATACACTACTATTACACTACTGTATTTTATTTTATATATATATATATATATATATTCTAGAAACAAACATTGGAGGACTGAAAACGGAGAAGAATTTTCATAACGCGAATATGATGATTTGAAATTTTAAATTATGTTTTTTCGAGATTGAATAAACTGATTGTAATAAAAATTTTTTTAAATTAAAAATAAAATAAAAGTCTTTAAATATCAATTTGTATTTTTTTAATATTTGGTTGTATTTTGATGGGATTCAATTTTAAAATTTTGGAAACTCTAATTTAAAGTATAAGAGGAGTGCCTCGACGTTTTCGTATTCGCACCTTAACTCGCTAGCGAGGCGTTGCCGCGCCTCTTGATATATAGTACTTTTTTACTCAGCTTAAAAATGTTGTATTTAGCTTCCGCTAGAAGGTATAGAAAATGCAGATTTAGCTCATGCAGTGCTATAAAATACATTTTTCATTGCAAGAAATATATTAATATTGCAACTAATAAAATCATTATCATAAACAAAAAAAATCATGTTTTATTTGATTCCTTATTTATTTATTGAGCAATATTTTTTCGTTTTCAATAAAGATATATTTCATTTACAAACAAATAAATTTGATTCAATTACAAAGACTTAAAACGAATAAATTTTTATTAGATTATTTAAATTATTTATCAAATTAAAATAAAAGATATTCTATTTGATACCTTATTTATTTATTACGATGTAATATTGCTTTCTCATAGAGAAAGCATTGCATCGATAAAATTTTTTTCTTTTACATAGAGAAGCATTGTATCAATTTCCTGTCCATTCTAAATAGTAAAATTGAAACTTTTATTAAAACTATAAGTAATAAATTTGAAAATTTGAGAACATTTCGTAACAATGAGTTCAGTGGAGTAGACAGGGGCATCTTGGACCTTTCATCCAGGGCGACTGGCGTAACACCGGCCGTTTCGGATCTCACCAATGAGTAAACGATTCACACATTTAGATTTATAGTCACAATTGAAACACAAGTACCACATACACACGCAGTAATTAATGTTGAATTAAACAGTCAATGTTGGGCTAGAGAATTACGCTTGTGCCGTTCTTGATGCCATACTCTCGACAATCAAGCGTGCGGATATAATTTCAGTTAAGGAAATCACTAAATATGATGATATGAACGGGGTGTCTGCAGAACGTGCGATCGGTGGCGGTCCGAGGGGTGCGTTCTCTTTGCTAGTGAGACTCTCAGAGGGGGACCTGGCGCAAAAGGTATTTGAAGCTAAATGATAATTCACAGGTTTTTCGACGGCGGATCTTGATCTCTCCCTCCTCGGTGAATTGTCCAACATCAAACGTCACAGTTTGATATTTATGAATGAATTCTTGCCTAAAGATATATATGTTAATTTAAAAAAATTAAAAAAGTATGGCTTTCAATTTATTTGGCACAGATGTGGTAAAGAGAGGACGTTGTTCTGGCGAGGAAGGAGAGAGGAGAGAGGGCACACAGTTTTAGTAATAAAAATAATTTTGATAAATTGACTGTCCAATAAAAAATCAAATAATGATGCAGTATAGTTTTTGAGCAACAAAATATAGCGACAAACCAAATATTAATTAAAGATAATGAAGTAACATCGAATGTAGCCTCTTCTCAATGACTTCGCCAGGCCTCCTCTGGGGGTTGTACAGGGAAAGGGTTGAGCTGCGAACGTACTTTCTGAATATGACTTTGTTAAAAGCTCATATTGGGTAGGTGCGTGAGTTTCAAAGTGGTAGTGCTTCTTACGACATATTTGGAGTGGCTGAGACCTGACTGATCCGTCTGTTTTGGATGACATCATTCGGGTCAAGGGGTATAAAGTGTTAAGACAGGACAGAAACCTGCGTGGTGGAGGAGTTGCCTTGTATATTAAAAACAATTTAATATGCACTATTTGGGCTACTTCGGATACTCAAACTAGTCATAGTAAAGGTAAACCGGAGATGCCTGAATATATTTTCTGTTCTGTGCAAATGGGCAGCTCTTAACACGCGTTGGTTTCTGTTATTTACCTGCCTTCTGATTTTTCGTTTATTGAAAACACAGATTTTTTTAGATGTTTTGAGAAGTGATGCCTCTCATTACTCTTATAAAATAATATTGCGAGATCTGAATACCGATCTCCTGCGTGAAAGCAGTGATGCTAAATTTCCTAATAAGTCGTTGGCTGAGCTTTTGTTAAAGTTGGTGCAGTATGGTGACACACATCACAGTCCGACGTTTTGCACGTGAATTGACCTAATTCTTGTTGACGATAACGACACAGTACTTAACGCATGAAACTTACCGGCTGATTTTCACAGTCGGCATAACTTAAGGGGGCCAGATACTATTAGAAGCTGAAAAAATAAACATGTATAATTTGATATAAATTGTTGGTGTTTAAAAATAACTGATTTCATATAAAAATACATTTAGTTTCAAACATTTTTTGGTTTAAAACCTTTTCTTTATCTTGAGAATTGAAGTGGTGGTGCTCGTTGAAAGTCTGGAGCAAAAAACTCTTTACCGCAAGGTTTCTTCATGAGTTTTCATTGGATTCACTTGAAATTTTATGGAGATATTCAAAATCATAGTAGAATCCATATAAGTAGAGCAGATTTTGATTTAATTTATTTCTATTTATTTATTAACTTATTATTTATAATAACTAATGAAAAAAATTTTTTTTAAATTGTTTTTTTTTCTAAAAATTTTTTAATCGTTTGAATTTTTCATGAATGTTTTACACTTATATGGATTCTACTATAATTTTGAATATCTATAAAATTTCAAGTAAATCCAATGAAAACTCATAAAGAAACCTTGCGGTAAAGAGTTTTTTGTTCCAAACTTTCAACGAGCACCACCACTTCAATTCTCAAGATATAGAAAATATTCTATATCAGCTTCTAATAGTATCTGGCCCCTTAAGGAGATGTAAAATGGACACTACACATGTACTTATATATATTGACTATCTTTTTATTTCATCGAAAAATTTTCAGTAAAGAAATGCCTTAGCTTGTAATATGTACCATGAATATTATTTAGCTAAATTTTTAAATAAGTTTATTTATTATTTATTGAGAATTTTGGGTTCCAATATTTTTTATCAAAATTTTCCGATTTTGTACCAGAAATCCAAATATCTTAAAAACTAATAAATTAATTTATTAGAAAATTTAACCAAATAATCATCATGAGAGAATTCTTTCTCAATTTAGTGAAAGTTGCTTTGCCTTCAAGCTCATTAATGTTAATCATCTAGTCCTTGCCATTTCTCATTTTTCATCACAGGCTTGTGGCGAGAATGGCGTCCCGCAGAGCATGATACTCGAAGCTTTACCGTTTATTAAAAAAACATCTTGTAACTCCGTTCAATTCCTCTTGTGCATGGGGGGTCTTTCCTTGCCTTTGGAAGCATGCACGCATTGTGCCGTTAAAAAAGTATCCTGCATCAAAATTGCACAAGGATTTTAGGCCGATAGCAATCTTATGATTTCTTTCAAAGGTTCTTGAAAAGATTGCCCATGACCAATTGCAACAGTATATTACGACACATAGATTACTTGACTCGATGCAGACTAGCTTTATAAGGCATCACTTAACACAGACTGCCGTACTTCAACTTACAGACGATATAAAATCGGGTTCATATGAGAAACTCATTCCGTTACTACTTCTATTTGACTTCAGTAAAACATTCGATACGATCTCGAACTCCAAACTACTTGCAAGAACGGGGTTTTTCAGGGCTGCACTTGAGTACATTAGCTCCTATTTATCAAGTAGGTAACAAATAGTTTTCACGCATTTAAAAGAGGAATCCAATTGGCTGACAGCCGATTTCGGAGTTCCGCAAGGTTCATAGCAGTAGATAGGCAATAGCGGTTCTAATACACTGCAAAGCCAGCACACTTCCCCCACCCCTCTAAATTACTAGCATACTTTCTCATCCCCTCTGCATTACTGGCGCACTTTCCCCTTTGCATTTCTAACGCACTTGCGTTTCTAACGCAGCGCGTCGATAAGGTAGGAAATATCCCGAGATACGGATATTTTAATTATTTTTTAATATATGAATAAATTAATTTCATATTATTTGTATTAATTTTTGATACATTAAAATTTTTATTTATTAATTAAATTTTTTTTAGCAAAAAAAAAATTTATAGTGAATGATTATTAATTATTTTTAATAATTATTAATAATTAACAATATTTAAAAAAGTAATTAAATTAATAAATAAAAATATAAACATATTCGATAAACTGAGGATATTAAGTTTCCAAAATGATTTAATATAATGACTCCGTGGTCGAGTGGTATAAGTGCTTGCCTCTCGACTAGAGGGTCACAGGTTCAATCCCAACCCAAGTCGACTATTTTTAAAATTTTATAAATTATATTTCAAATTGAAAATTCATTTTATCCGAATTAAACAAGCACTATGAAAGTTTTTCAAATTTATATCTTAAGTAAAAATGAATTTTTCAGTTTCTCGCGTATACACGGGGAATCCCCGATCTTTGAAGTATCGCGGCCTTATAATAGTTCACTACTTGGACGCTAGATGGCGTATGACTTTCCTTAAAAAAAGAAATGAAGCTTAAAATATGAAGGGAAGCATCAATCAAGGGTTGAATATCCACTTGACTTTCGATAATTTCGAAAGTTGGACAGAATTTAAATTAATTTCAGCATATAGTCTAAGAACGAGTATCAGCTCACCAAAGCGGTCTACCGGCGACTGGCCCTCGCTCAAGCTTATGCTGCAGAGATGACCTAAATCGTGGGAATAGCCAGCTTACCACCATTAGTGCAGCCTCCAAAAGTAACGGTGGATCAGGAAGTTCAAACTGATATCCAGGCAGCGCACGAATGGGGCAAGGCTGAACAGGTGGCCAAAAAGAAGGTGGCAACAGCAAAAAAAAGTGAAGTAGGGAGCCCCACAGTCTTCTCTACTAAAGTCAGGTTTGAGTATTAAAAACTCTCAAACTCTGATTGAGGATGAAAAGGCTGAGTTAGCCAAGCGTCTCTGAAAACGCTAGGCTTAGCCAAACGTCTTTGTAGGCACTTGCCATTTTTTCAGGCTGATCTCTATCTTGAGATCGGCCGCATGATGAAATTTTTCAACTTTTCTAAGTTTATATCAAGAATATTGCAATTATTCAAAGATGTGGAACTTAGAATATTTTCTAACTACATCCAATTGAATTTCGTTAAGAAGTTTGGTTGATGTATAGTTGGATTGAAACTAACAAGGAGAGCGCCGCACCTCCAGGAAATGGATTCGTCTGAAACTGCAAGATATGATTTTTTGATGAAAAAAAATTAATCCGTGTTTTTTCTTTTCGTTGGATAAGCCCCCTAGACAAGGATGAAGACATTTTTTTAAAAATATGGTTAATAAAAGCCTTTATAAAAACTTAAATAACCAAAGAACTGAGACTCTTACAAAAAAATGCATGGATCATAAAATAAAGCACGAATTAAGTGCTTTAATTGAAGCTTTGTTGCATTTAAAAAGCTTTCCTTGTTCGAAAGTTATTCTTAATTAAATATTACCACGTATTTACTTAATATTTTTAGCATATAAAATATGATCAATTTTTCACGTTATTTCATTAACATATTTTAATCGCCTGTAACTTTTAAACTACCAAAGATTTTTTAATGCAACAAAGCTTAAATTAAAGCATTTAATTCGTGCTTCATTTCATCTTCTATGCATCTTTTTGTTAGAGTCTTAGTTCTTTGGTTATTTAAGTTCTTATAAAGGCTCTTATTCACCATATTTAAAAAAAATTTCTATATCCTTGTTTAGGGGGCCTATTCGACGAAAAGAAAAAACACGAGTTCATTTTTTTCATCGAAAAATCATATCCTGCAATTTTAGCCGAATCCGTTTCCCGGAGGGGGGTGCTCTCCTTGTAAGTCCTCAGATGTAGTTTTGCCACTTGATCGCTAGGTGGCGCTTTGCTTTCTACAGATGAAATAGCGAAGTTCAAAGGATATAAGGATCTGATTTCAATGGTTAAGTACGATCAATCAGTCATTCCAAAATGAGTCCAAACAATGTCATCGACGAAGCTATTAGAAAAATCCCAAGTCTCCCACGTGTAAGGGACATAGGAGATAATGAATCATCAGTTAAGATTTTGGTAACTATAAATATTTAATTTAGTAGTCATAATTTATAGAACTTTAAATATTCTTGTTTTGTAAGATATTGATACCATACTTTCATCGACGACATCGATTCCTCCAAGACCTTACCTCTTCTACCATCATTGCCTTCATTATCATTGTCATCTTCAACACCCTCATCATATATAGATCCGGACCTTTTGGCAATTATTATTACAGCCCGCTTCACCACCACCAATGACACCATACCATATGCCGGACCTGTATATAGATGAGGATGTTTCATCAATGAGGAAGGAGGGAACTATCAACATTGATGACGATAAGTTCCTCCAGAAGAAAAAAAGGCTTCACCAACGGATGAAGGGTACGAGAGGCTTTGTCGTCCACGAATGCCATAGACGTCACGCTTAGGAGCGAGTTCCTACTCAACCCAAGCGTGTACCAAAGAGTGGATGAAGAAGGCGAAAATGTTTTTTTATTTAGTTTTTAGTGTATTTATGTTTATTTTGTGTTTTATATTTTATATAGTGTTTTATACTGTGTTTTGTATTTTTTAATATGTATTAGTATTATGTATTTTCTAATTTTATATTTATCGATAAATTTTAAGATTCCATGATGTTTCTTCTCTAACCATTCGCTTACCGACTGTTCCACAGCGAGAAGTTTCTTCCACTTACAAGGAGGTTGAAAAAAGTATACCAAGGGCTTCTCTACGGAAAACATGGCGGCCTCTTTTACAACAAATAGGTTTGAGGATCTTCTGAAGCCTTGTATGTCTAATACGTGTTCCACCATCTCCTTAGACTGCTCTCTCCTTGATGTTGCTGCTAGCTCTCTAAACTGAAAAATTTAATTTAACAGAGCTTGTAAGCTTTCTTTTATACTCTCATCCCTTCTTTCTTAAAGTTTCTACCTCCATCGCATCCCTTATCTCTGCAAGTTACCACCTCCATCGTATCTCCCTTTCTTTAAGTCAATATTACAAGAGTTGATTATTTATTTATTTACAGACGTCTTGATAATCGAGTAGAACTGTTTAATAAAAGGAAAGTCGCAAAGAGCACAATGTGAGAGGGATCTTCACAATCAAGTAATAATTCTACAAGGATAAGATGCAATCTCCTAAATATTTCTCGCCTACTGTCAAGCTGCTTTAAGATTCGTTAGAGTATCACAGAAATCAAGCCGATATCAACGACTTGGAATCTTGGAGAAGTCTGTGTACTAATGCTATTGATGCCTTACATGCTTTGATGACTTCTCAACTATCCAATCATCAGAAGAAAAATTACCAGACTTCTATGGTTCATCTGGTCACCATCCAATCCAAGCTGCAGAGTCTTCTGAAAACAGAAGGTCGTGTACAAGATCCAGTCGAGAACGAGTTGTGACCTGTCAACAATCAAAAGAGCGTTCAATGGCTTCCAATCAGCGTTCGAGACTCGCATACGATCTGGTGATTTCCAATCTGGGCAATCTGGATATCATCACATTCTTGGATGATGCTCGAGCAGTGTTCGAGTCAAAGATCATCGATGCTCTCAAGGAATATGCAGCAATCAAAGTCAACGCTAAGCTGTCGACAGAATATACGGTTCAGAAGGATGATTCGATAGTAGCTGAAGTTAAATATTTCAAAACGAAGAATGCTGCTATCTTCCAGGTCATCCAATGGTTTGACAGCAACACGAAGCAACCCATTCTCCAAGAAATGGAAGAGTTTGAACAGAAAGGATCTGGATGGAGCTTGCGAGATATATTGAGCCTTACTATTAACATTAATAAGCTCAATCCAATGAGAGGCAACTCTTACATTCAGTTACCGAAATCTATCCAAGATAAGAATGCATGTGCGAATGTGCAAAACAACGACGAGCAGTGTTTCCAATGGGCGATCTTATCTGCGCTATATCCAGCTGATCAGAATCCACAGCGTGTCATGTCACCTCTCTCAAAAAGGAACGTGAAGTCAATTTATTGCTTATTCAAGATATCTACGTTGATGACCATAAAGAAGTTGGTAGCAACAACGAGGACTCGCTAGCCAAATTCCATTATGTGTGGATCAAGAATTTGTCACGACTCGTAAGGAAACGAGTAACAAAATACGAGCATCGTCATTACATCTGTAATAGGTGTCTGCATTTCTTCAATAACTAAGAGAAACTTCAGAATCATGAAATGGACTGCCAGCAGGTAAACAAATGCAGGATTCTATTTCCTTTGGAGGATGATGATATGCTGTCTTTTCGTAACTTCAAGAACAAGACTAAAGTCCCATTTACCATCTATGCGGATTTTGAGTGTTTTATAAAACGTGTGGAGAATGATGTTAAAGTCTAACAATACCATTAGGCCTACAGCATCAGCTACTACGTAAAGTGCAGCTTTGATGCTAAAAGGTCCAGCTACTTCAGCTACAGGCAAGAAGAAGAAGATACGAAGATTCCAGCTTAATGAGTCCAGCTTAAAGATACGAAGATTCCAGCTTATCCTCTAAGTTCGTGGAAAAACTTGGAGGATAAGCCGATGAATTAAATTCATTGTATACTCATCTGAAACCCATAGATCTCACTAGAGAAAAGAAAGCAGAGTTTAAACCAGCGAGATCTTGTCGCATCTGCAGCAAACCTTTTGCTCCTGCTGCTATCGAAGTTCGAGATCATTGTCATGGTTCATCCCAGTAATATTCCACAATTAAACTGGCTACAATTTACACTTCATTATCAAGGATCTTACTACAGCTGACAACTTCAAAGAAAAAGTACAATTAATTCCAGAAAAATAGGAGCGTTACATTTCATTCACCAAATGTGTAGAAGGGAGCGATGTAAGTTTCCGTTTTCTAGACTCCTTCAGATTTATGGCATCGTCTTTGGAGAAATTGGTCTCGTACTTGGATAGATTCGATATAACAACGCAGATCTTCCAAGAATCCAACTACACAAACAAGCAGATCAAGCTGTTGGTGAGAAAAGGAGTCTTCCCTTACGATTATTTAAGCTGCTTAGAAAAGTTGGAAGATAAGGAGCTCCCGTCTAAAAAAGATTTCTATAATAAATTGAACGAGAGCAAGATCAGCATGGAAGATTACAAGCACGCGAACAATGTGAGGGAGACTCTGAAGATTAGGACGCTTGGAAAGTATTCTGATGTCTATTTGAAAACAGATGTACTCTTATTGGCCGACGTCTTTGCAAAGGCTATAGCGGGATAAGTGGGTCAAATCGGCCCCAGCCGAAATCTTTACTGCTCGTTGCTTATTCGATAGAGTATCTTTAAAGGTGCTTTTGTACAAAATTTCAGATCCCAAGCTGCCACCGGGGCCCCAAAAATGCCCAAAACGTATTCTTTCTTAAATAATTTTTATCGTACGCTGTTTACAACCGAAGAATCTGAAAATATGCAAACAGCTTTGTAATTATATTAAGAATTTTCCAGATTTTTTCCAGATTCTTTCACCCCGAAATTCTCATTTTTAATGATATTTTAAATTTCTTATCGTTCTTTTAACTATAAAGATAATATTTGGCCAAAACCTATATAGCTTTTTTTAATGTAATATCAGCCGTACTTTCCAACGCTGGGGTCGCAGAAATCATTTTCTTATCGGAACATGCTTAAAAATCGAAAAAACAGCAAAAAATGGGATTTTTGCGGCTTTTCCATGGGTTTTACTCATTATAACCTCAAAAACACATATTTATACTAACTAATTAGTGAGTTTAATGCTTTAGGACTTGTAACTTAGATGAATTACACCTCAGCGAGTCGTATAGGCCCTGAAAACTCAAGAACACAGATTTTGCGGAGTTTTCCCGTTTTTTTAGACCAAGCTTTGTGAAATCTTTTCTAAAAGCCAATACGTTAATAACACTTTGCTTATTTATATAAGCCCCCTCCAACTCTCCCTTTATATGTTTATTATATTACAATCAATATTTTGTATGTGTACGTTCATGTTTTAAATAAAACTATTCATCAAGTCTAGACTATCATTGAGTTTTATACAAATATTGAATACTATAACTGCAGACTACTGAGATTTAAAATTACCAAAACAAGCTTTATTTGTCTGAAGTATATTTATGGGGGCCGCCTAATAGGATGAGGAAGTGAGAAAGAGGTTGTCTAGAATAACAAGATAAAAGATATAGAAGTATTATATATTGTTAATCGAATAATGTGGCTAAGCATAAGGACCGTTGGAGCTAGACTGAATTACAAGTATGTTATTCTAAATTGTAGCGCTCCAAACATCTTTTATAAAATTCATTATAATAGTTTTTTACATTTAAAAATAAATTTACATGATCTCCAAGTAATTCCACTAATAGCTTCAAAAATCAATTTGAAAAGCATAACATTTGCAGTGAATTGAAATGACATATTTTCGTGTTAATGTATTTAGAGTGGACCGGTGTATATCATATAAAAGATTTGGCTAATATGGTTCAATATTTTTATGATTCATTTAAAAATTCATGTTTAATTGTTATTGAAAAAATATACATTTAAACACACATTAACTAATATAACAATACTAAAATACATCTATATGCATATACCAAAACATATTTTGGTTTCTTCGCTAAGAATAAATTATCTAAAAATACTGATAAATGGCATAAAAAAATTCTTTTCTCATGATTAAAGTCACAGAGTCCATATAATATTATTATATTGTTATAATAATAATAATAATTTAAATATGAAAACAGAATTTTGTTATGCCATTCGTCAGTATTTTTAGATCATTTATTCTTAGCGAAGAAACCAAAATACGTTTTGGGGTATGTATATAGATGTATTTTAGTATTGTTATATTAGTTGATATGCGTTTGAATGTATATTTTTTTGATAACAATTAAACATGAATTTTTAAGTAAATCATAAAAATATTGAACCGTATTAGCCAAATCTCTTATATGATATACACCGGTTGACTCCAAATACATTAACACTAAAATATGTCATTTCAGTTTACTGCAAATGTTATGCTTTTCAAATTGATTTCTGAAGCTATTAGTGGAATTACTTGGAGATCATGTAAATATATTTTTAAAAGTAAAAAAAATAAGATGTTTGGAGCACTACGATTGGGAATAACATATTTGTCTTAATGTATTTTGATTTAACCAGTATTTCTAATTTCAAACCATTCCAATAGGTTTATGGGTGCCTTTTAGAGTACTGAAATTGAGTTCATCCGAAAGTTTGAGAATTTCACTAAATAAACTTATATAACACTTTTTCTCAAAATCAAAGCCTTTAGTTTTTAAATGAGGTTGGAAAATTCATGAAAAGTTCTGAAAAAATTCGTAGACATGTATTACAAGGCAATAAACAAATTCCAACTATTGAAAAAAGAAAAATAACATTATATGCACTTTTTCAGCTTTTCCAGATTATTAATGATTCACTTACATTACAATAATTATTCAAATTTTTTTAGGTGCTTAAAAAAATTTTAATATAATTTGGTTAAATTGTAATTTTTAGACTTAATAAAAGAGTGAAAAATTTTGTTTTGGATCTTTGTTGCATTCGATAAAATAATCTTACACTTACTTTATCATTTATGTAATAGTATACAACTTTAAAATTATGGTAATTAGATTTAAACTAAAAAACTAATAAGTTCTGACACTTTTGATAAAAAATGTTTTCGATCTGACATTATTTAATTAAAAAATTATTCAAAAATTAAGATTGACATTGTAATTATTTTTAAGAGGCGGCCGTATAGCTCTGTCCTTGTCTAATCTAAATTTTCGTTATTAATAATAAATTAGATATTTTTATACGAAAGTAAGGGCATAGCCCAATAGATTTAAGGACGAGCAAACGATCCTATTCTATGAAAAAATATAAAATTTTCATTATTTTTCGAGTGAGGTCTGAAACGGAAAAACAGTTATCAAATTCAATTATTTTTCCGTTTCAGACCTCACTCGAAAAATAATGAAAATTTTATATTTTTTCATAGAATACGATCGTTTGCTCGTCCTTAAATCTATTGGGCTATGCCCTTACTTTCGTATAAAAATATCTAATTTATTATTAATAACGAAAATTTAGATTAGACAAGGATAAAGTTATACGGCCTCCTCTTAAAGTTCTATACTATACTTTAGTGGTGTTTTCATGTGAGCACTTACATTAAGAAAACAAGAAGATAAGAATCAGTGTTTATATATATAAACAGAAATGAACAATATTGCTAGCTATGTAAGGTACGAATATTAATCAGCATAAATGTATTGATCTATGCATTAGTTAAAAGAAGCTACTTCAACTTTTAATCACTCATTCTAAACAAAACATTAAAGACTATGAAGTGTATTCAAAGGTTATAGATATATAAATAGTTAATGAATAATAGCTGTTAAAGCAAGCGCTTGGGTTGTGTTCCACCTGCCGTTCGTAAATGCGCACTGTAAGGGTGCAGGCAGATGAGTAGAATAGAGACTGCCGAATAGAGGATGCGTATAGAAACAACCAATCAGGGCCATTCGGCAAGTTTCATGCGGAGAATATAATTCTATTCCACTATAGAATAGAAAAGCAAATAGCGATACGAAGTAAATAAACAAAAATTTTATTCAATTGTGATTACAAATTAATGTAAAAAATAAAAATGTAAATATGAATCAACTTAATTGGTATAATTGGTATAAAAACAAATTGCAGAAAATCGCTCTGTATGAGTTACAGCTTTAAAAGAGGTTATGTTTATGTTCACGCGACCTAATACGCAAGCATATTCTTTCCATTCCACAGATTTTTTTCCTCCTATGGTCACATGGAGAGAAAAAATAGTAGAATAGGCAAAAAAAAATTTTGAATTTACCAATAAAAACACAAATATATATTTGTTTATTATTGAAATTATCTTTAAATAACTAATTGCGTTATCATTGCGTATTTTTCCTATGATTAAGGATGTATCTTTTTATTGAAAAAATTATTTAGCCTTTATTAAAACACATTTCGTTTATTCCATTCTATTCGGAGGTTCTTTATGACGCCCATGTGACCATAGGAGCAGAAAAATTTTGGAATAGAATTGATTGTTGGCTGTTTCCATTACCCATCCTCTATTCGGCAGTCTCTATTCTACTCATCTGACTGCACCCTAAGTTACGCGGCCGTCTGCAACACGGCCTCAGACGACCGCGCAACTTACAGTGCGCATTTATGAACAGCAGGTGGAACACAGCCTTGGAAAGGAAAAAGAGAATGATAAAATCTTTTGTTTCATACTATCACTTACAAGTTCATTGCTATAATCCAGCAACTTGAATTTTGTATTCTGACTACAATTTTTACTTCGAATCTTTTAATATGAAGGAAGGCAAGCACAAATATTCTCAGAACACTGAAATAAAATATCAATAATTCACAAAGTTGTGCATTAAATAAAGAGCACAATGAGACAAAATAAATCCACAGCTGATGCGTTGTGATTGTAAGGACCGTCACATAGTAAAAAAGAACAGAGAAACTTTCTATATGGAGCCGGATTAAAGTGGATTTTCGATGAATTTTTGTATGGATTACTTTGCCTAAAAATTCAGGTAAATTCGAGGTCTTTCAAGGATATCGCTGTAAAATATCGATTGTAATATAATAAACATATGGAGGGAGAGTTGAAGGGGGCTCACCCATGCGCAGAAGGTTAAAGCAATATATGAGGATGAGCAGTACGTTTGTAGGAACTGTGGAGCTGTACATTCTGTTCTTGCTACAGGTGTTATAAATACGTGCAGTAATTCTCCACTGGTTATAGGCTGCGCAGATGGTCTGCAGGGCTTGTGAGTATGCGCAGTAAGTCTCTATAGGCTATAAACATGCGCAGTCGGTTCCTAGTAAATAAGCAGAGTGTAATTAATGTATTGGCTTTTAGAAAAGATTTTACAAAGCTTGGTCCAAAAAAACGGGAAAACTCCGTCAGATCTGTGTTTTCTTGAGTTTTCAGGGCCTATACAGCTCGCTGAGGTATAATTTATTTAAGTTGCAAGTCCTCAAGCATTAAACTCACTAATTACTTAGGATAAACACGTGTTTTTGAGGTTATAATGAGAAAAAACCTTGGAAAAGCCGCAAAAATCCCATTTTTTGCTGTTTTTTCGATTTCTGAACATGTTCCGATAAGAAAATGATTTCTGCGACCCCGGCGTTGGAAAGTACGGCTAAAATTACATGAAAAAAGCTATTAAGGTTTTGGCCAAATATTATCTTCATAGTTAAAAGAACAATAAGAAACTTAAAATATCATTAAAAATGGGAATTTCAGGATGAAAAAATCTGGAAAAAATCTGGAAAATTCTTAATACAATTACAAAGCTTTTCGCATATTTCTGGATTCTTCGGTTGCAAACAGCGCATGATAAAAATTATTTAAGAAAAAACACGTTTTGGACATTTTTGGGGTCCCCGTGGCAGCTTGGGGTCTGAAATTTTGCACAGAGGCATCTTTAAGCATACTCTATCGAATAAGCAACGAGCCACAAAGATCCCGACTGGGGCCGATTCGACCCACTTATCCCGCTATAGCCTTTCAGAGCAACTTGCATGGACGCGTAGGAATCGGATCCGGCGCATCATTATACGGCTGTAGGCTTGACATAGGATCTCATGTTGAAACAGGAGCTATTAACAGACATCAATATGCTCATGTTTGTGGAGAGAGGAATTAGAGGAGGAGTCAGCCATTGTTCCAACCGTTACGTCAAGGCTAGCAACCAGTATATGGAGGATAATCCGGCTGAGGAAGATAACTACCTCATGTACTCCAACGCCAACAATCTATATAGGTGACTCAACATCTACCATACGGAGATGTCAAGTGGGGCAACACTGATTATATCAACAAGCATTCGAAGTCATCTCAGAGATCCCTGATAATTCAGATATTGGATTTATTTTCGAGGTGGATCTACAATATTGTGTAGAAATTTACGATGCCTACAAGGATCTGCCTCTTTGTCCTGAACACCAAACACTATCTGGTAGCAATCAGAAAAAATTGTTGACGACTCTTCATAACAAACAACGTTATGTGATCTACTCAAGAAAATATACAAGATGGTGCAGTTCAAACAAGGTCCATGGTTGAAGACGTACATGGATATGAACACAGAAAAATGGCAGCCATCGAAGAATGAGTTTGAAAAACTATACTTCAAACTCATGATCAATGCTATCTGTGGTAAGATCATGGAAAACAAGCGCAAGAGAGTCGATCTTAAAGTCGTCAACAAATGGAGTGGATGCTGTGGCGCAGAAGCTTTAATTGCAAGTCCTAATTTCCACAGTAGGTCAATCTTATACTGGTTCAGTTGGCCAGGACTAAGATTCCAATAAGAAAGCCAATCTACGTAAGGCTTAGCGTGTTGGATATCTCGAAAACTTTGATCTATAACTTCCATAATGGATACACGAAGAAAGAGATCGGCAGCAGATGTAAATTACTGTATACTGATAGAGACAGTCTCATCTACGAGATTAAAAATGAGAACATCTATGATAGGATAAAGGACATCGGAAAGTTTGATAGCTCAGATTATCCTATAAACAACCAGTTCGGACTTCCTTTGGCAAATAAGAAAGTCGTAGGACTTATGAAGGATGAATGCGGAGGCAACATCATGATTAAATTTATCGCTTTACGCAGCAAGATGTATGCCGTCCGCATTCAAAACAAGAAGCCAATCAAGAAAGCCAAGGAAGTTCAGACTCCTTTAGTGAAGACCTATATCGACTTCGAGGACTACCGTAACTGTCTTTTTGATCGACGATGCAATGCTATCAAAATGACATCAGATCGAAGAAGCATCGTGTGCAGACAGTTACGGAGAGCAAGGTCGCGTTAAGTTCTCACGATGATGAGAGTTGTCTACTTCCCAACACGACTGACACGCTATTTTTGGGCCACTACTCTGAACTAAGCGAGCAGGAAGCTCTTGAGATGATGGAGGAGTGGGAAGAAGATGTGGTGGGGGTAGTTCCAGAGAGGGGAGAAGCCCTTCATAAAGAGCAGCGGCAGAGACCAGAGCTTATTCAGTCGCTTGATGAGCCTGAGTGCAGAAAGCCTCTCAACAAAAGACCAAGAGTTTGAAGAGCATCATATTATGTAAGTATTATAATAAAGTTTTGTATATTTATTAATTATAAAATAATGAAATACTTTTCTCTTTTTCAGAATGGACTTTGCAATGCTCAATGGGATTTGCTCCAACACTTTCCTTTCCAAGAAGAACTTGACAGAGCTGGAGAAGGATCAAACATATATGGTCACTAGGCTGAGACAGATCGGCACCACATTTGGTTTAAGAGTAGTAATCACCATTAAAGAAGAATTCCAAGTCTTTTTACCGGATTGAGTATCTAAGGCGCTGGAGTAGAACGATTAGTTGTTTAATGAATTAGCAGCTAAGGCTAACAAATACGCCTTATTTATATTGTACCATGGAGACAATAAGATTGACTTCTGTTAATTGTAAATAAAAAAAAATGAAATAAAGAGAAATTTCATGGAGGGTGAAACGAGTCATAGCTTAGTCTTATATAGTGAATTCATTCATTATAAAAGGCTAACAAATGATGATTGCATTGATTGTTCCTCACAAGTATAGGCGAAGGTGGGGTCTTACCACTTTCTCCTTATATCTTTTTAATTATCAAATTTAAGAATCCAGCTATTCTGCCGTGTTAACCTTTTAAGGACGGGACTGGTCGATATATCGACCACCAATTTTATCAGGCACTCCACGTGATATATTTTTTCATTTTATGCACAAATATTGTTTAAAAAAAAAGTCGAATTTCAACGTCAAAATCCCCGTCCTTAAAAGGTTAAGTAAAAGCTTACATAAGTGACATTTCGATGAAAAATAAATTTTTTCTATCAATAGATCCGATAAAAAATAGCCTACTAAATGAATAAAAAAAAAGTTGTTTCAAATTTTTCGCTAAAAAACGAGGAAATAAAGATTACTTAAGTATTGAAAAATTAAAAATTGGATGGAACAAAATTGATATTATTTCACTTTATCACTTTTATTTATTTTACACTTATGTAAGTTTTTACTTAACACGGCAGTATTGTGGGAACTATCGAAACCAAGCCATTTTACATAGACTTGATTACCACGTTTTTTCAAGATTTTTTCTACAAGATATACATGTGGATACATTGCTTTCTGGAGTTTCTGTTCGTAGAAATCACCAGTGAAAGGTTGATCACGATAATCTTTAAGATGATAAGTCACTGGTTTTGTCGCTGCCACTTTAGTTATTGTAAATATCTCCGTGGACCAATTAGGTGTATACCCCTTCTCAAATAACTGCTTCACATTACTTACTCTAACTTTATCACCAACTTTGGATTTTGACTTTTTAGTTCGAACAATTCTTTTTATTTTAACGTTTGAGAACTTCTGCTTCGTTAGTAGCTGTAACTTTGTTAAGTTTCATACTGATAGTTCGATGTTTCCTATCATTGTAAGCTGCTATTAGCTTGGGTAAGATATTAGGCCATTTATAGTTTCTACGTAAGTTAAACTCTACCCACATCTTATTTTTCAGTGTGCGATTGAAACGTTCACAAATAGATGCTTTAAGATTGCTATATGTGGAGTATAGATTAATCTTGTATTTTTCCATGAGACTTTGAAAATTCGTATTATAGAACTCTTTACCTATATCTGTTTGTAAATTCTTTGGTACTCGTCCTTTGTGCAGAACAGATTTCATAGAATCGGCCACATCTTGTCTAATTTTGCGTTTAACAGAAACAGCCCACGTGTACTATAAAAATACATATATTACAGTAAGCATATACTTAGAACACTTATTCTCTCCAGAATAAGGTTGTATTTTTACTAGATCTGCTAGCCATGTCTTATCCAAACTTCGCACGTCAAACTTTCGACGTGGATAATTACGACGTGCTGGCTTGTGAAGCTCTTCTACAACTCTTTGACGTTGTCCGATCTATGGTTATCGATTGACTGTTTTGCACTAACAGTGATGATGCCTCTTTTATAGTCTCGATTTCCGTCTGGCTTTGTACGAATTTCTCATCAAGTTTATTTCCATGCATCTCTACGATTTTATCTAGATTATTAAAATCACTTTACTAGATATTGAATCTAATAATCTATGAACTTCCAAACATACGAAACGTTGTGAAGTATCTAAATTTACAGCTTCATTGAGTTGATTAGGTGACGCGAGATTACAAAGTCTCTGATTCTCCAAGTCATTCTGACCATCAGATGTGATTTTATATCCAACACCTAGAGGACCACCACCACCCTCGCTTCGTTTAAGATTACGTCCGAATACGTTGACACTCATTTTGATAATGTTCAAGTATTCACTTGTGTCTCAGTATATATAGCCAGCTTTTCGTAGTTTTTCAATGAATAAATGAATTTCAATTGTATGACTAGGGTTTCCAGCTTCTCTCTTGGCTGTGAGTAATTATAACCGATTGAAAAGTTCATTAGTATCATCCCAATATATGTGATCTATCAACAAATCCCTTCTAGCAGCTTTGTATCGAGGCAATAGTCCACCACCACGTTTAAACATAGGAGCAATGATATTATCAAATTTCTTACTTCTGTGATCACGAATCTGTTCATCGCTTCTGTAACGTCTACTGGTAGCTTCAGAAATTTGTCGACAGTTCTCTATATCAGTTGAACTCACATTTTTCTAATTAGTCTGTTTCGCCAATACCAACTCTAGCAAACCATCAGTTCTCGGATATTTTACATCTTTAACTTTCACATATCTATTTTCAAAGTAAATAGATGAGTCACCTATTAGGTATTTGTCATCTTCTATAAGAACACCATAAATTTTATCTAAATCCTTGGTTTGATTTTTCATAAGTTTGAGAATATACTTCTTATTATCCTTTCCACTATGTTCATCATCACTGAGAGCAGATTCAAATTCTGTACCCGTATGTGGTCGAACAGTTTCATTCAGAGTTGGTTCATCGAACTGGTAAGACTTATTAATATTGTCGTTATTTATACTCATGGCATCAGTAGCTTGTTCCTCGGCTTCAAAATTTTTTTCAAACGTCTTGACAAGTTTCTGTAGGGAATCGACTATTGGTCTGGAAGTTTCTGCAATTGCTTTTTCGAAATTATCCTTTCCATATTTCAATAGATTGTATCTATACTTAAGAGGAGGTCACGTATCTCTGTCCTTTTCTAATCAAAGAATTGAGTTTTCTACAGAAACTGATAACTTCAGCAAAAAATGAAGAGAAAGCCGCAGCTCGTAATCAAAAAAGCAATATTTTCTTTGATAAGAAAGAATTAATTTTATTGCTTCGTTTTCAAGAAAACCTTGAAAAACTTAAATCATAGAGGTTAGGGAGGACAATTTGGTTTTTCAAGGTTTTCTTGAGAACGAAGCAATAAAATTAATTTTTTGTTATCAAAGAAAATATTGCTTTTTTTGATACACGATGCGGCTTTCTCTTCTTTTTTTGATAAAGTTATTATTTTTTGTAAAAAAATCATTTCTTTGATTAGAAAAGGACAGAGATACGTGACCTCCTCTTAACTGCATTTCTTGCTTTGATAAGTTGATGCAATATATCTTTTCTTCGGCGAATGTCGGCCATGTTGTCGATTCGACGTTCAATTGGAGGAGATTAAGAGACATAATAAGAAAATAGAAGAAATAGCTCTTAGTGAAGGGGTTTATTTACAGCCAAGTAGGAGTGGACTTGGGCTTCGTCTAAAACCTTAGTATAGTAAAGGTTTAAAAAAAAAGGATCGACAAAGTAAGATTGCCTGAGAGAGCTCTTACTGACGCTGATATCATCAAGTATGCCAAAATTTTGAAAATTCCAAACTTCTGAGGAGTTTTTATACGAAATGCATTACCGGAAAGAGGTCCTCGTTATCGTGAATCGGCCATAGTTAATCTTGATGACGCAGATGGACCAGAAACTCATTGGGTAGCTTATCGAAAACAAGGGAGTAGCGTAATTCACTTCGATAATTTTGGAGATCTTCAGCCACCCTTAGATTTAATGTTGTACTTGGGTGTTGATGAAATCAAGTACAACCCTCAAAGATACCAAGACTTCAATACATTGAACTGTGGTCATCTTTGTCTAAAGTTCTTGTGCAGAAATCTATGTATATGAAGCAAGAAGCATGCGAATATTAACTTATTATAAATTTAACAGTCATCATGCAAGATTTATTGACGTTAAGTCTTTCGGATACATCATCTATACTCGAAGCACAATATTTTCAGCCTATTGAACTTTCTCTCGATAAAAATTATGTTCTTGGTTTAATTGCCTTTATGACCTTCAATTTAATACCTAACATTGATAAGGGTAGCAATCTATTCCATATTGGTAAAAAAGAAATGATTTTACCAACAGGTGGTTACGAGATCGAAGATATAGAGAATTATCTCAGCGAGACATTGACACACAAGAATATCTCAATCAGTATGAAACCTAACAATAATACTCTGTAACGGGCGCGTTTTGCTAGATGCACGGTCGCCAGGTAATTTTAATCATAAATTACCAAAATATAAATAATAATTACGTTAATAAGTTCTTGACTTGCATTGGTCACATAATCTATACAGCAGGCAGAATTAAAACATCAGAATCGACGATCTCCTCTAGATGCTTTACTATTGGAGATGCGATGATTGATATTTTAATTCTTATGTAAGGCTATATAATCGACGACTTCCTCCAGATGCTTTACTATTGGAAGTGCGATATTATATCCTTATCATAGATGCAAATTATGCTAGTACAATAATCGACGACATTCGCTGGATGCTTTACCATTGAATGTGCGATAATGTGTACTTTGACGATAAGATGCTTTTTTATTTTTATTATCTAAAAATAAGTTTAAATTAATAAATTTAAAATCATCATAACTTTATTTAATAAAATATATCTTTTTATAGAAATTACAAATGAAATGAGAACGTTAAATTTAGCTAGTCTCTACATGCTATCGTGTAGAAAGTCGGATCAAGAATGAATCTCTTTAGCTAGATGCTAGTCCTTTTATATTATTTTTACAACCTTCTATTGAATTCTATTTCTTATAATTTAGGAAACAGAACGTTCCATGAATTTAATTTTATGTAATTCTAACAAAAATGTTTAATCAAATATATTAATAAGAGTAACTTTCTGTTTCCTTTACATTTCTAAAAACAAATATGTATTTTACTGATAATTAATTTTCCTAACGTATTTATTTATTAATTAAGAAAATAATTTTAAACCTTTTAATTAATACAAATATTATTTTTATTCTACTTGCATAGAGATTGAATGTTCCTTTCCACAAACACATGATTATATAAGCATACTGTATTTAATTTTTATTATAAATAATTAAATATTTATAATACTTTGTTCAGTTATAGAAATAGAATATTCCATTTCTATGCTTTTTATACTATATAAATTCTGGAAGTTTTCTTCCTTATCAACATCCATTGATAATTCAGAGTTCATGATTGAAATGTAGTTTGATTTGTTTTTAAATGTATTATATAAAAGTTAATAATTCAAAATTATGATATGAGCCGTTTCAACTCTTTACAGCAAAATCAAATGCAATCGTCCGTTAACGCTCTACGAATAGAGTGTAACATCACCTGCAGTTGGTATATAAACAGTCAGCGAGTTCACACGATCACGAGTTCTTCCCAGCAGTACCACCAGGATATAAGATCATCGAAGTTCCTTCACTGGTCATTTAATCTGACTTATTTATTCTTTTGTTGTTTACAAAAAAATAGTAGAAATACTAAACACAAAGTCAGCTGTAACGTATGACGAATCAATTGAATATTACGAGATACACGCTCATCAACCACACTCAGCATCCAACTTCAACAACAGCGATGAGATTCGTATTGCCATTCAATATCAAGATTTGTGTCTTCTACTATCATGCAGTTCACTACATATTCGTGGTAGACTAGTATAAGCTGATGGAGCTGCTGTAAATAATACTAAATTAGTCAATAACGCCATCTGTCATATGTTTGAGGAAATACGCTACGAGATCAACGCAGTAGAAATCGATAAGTGTAAGAATCTAGGTTTGACTACTATAATGAAAGGTTGGGTCTCGCTCATTCCCAGTCAAAACTTGATTATTTAGAACGCAGGAAGGCTTGATGTCAAAGAAACGCAGCAGTTGTCTAACAATGCAGGTTACTTTGACGTATCAATTCCTCTCACTATGATTCTCGGCTTTGCTGAAGATTATCGTAAAATCGTGATTAATGTTAAACACGAGCTCATTCTAACGAGTTCGAGAAATGATTTGAACACTGTCGTACAGACAGCACCAGACCCTGCTCGACCTCACGCGTTTGAGAATTTCAAGATTGAATTGACTAGAATAGAATGGCTCATGCCTTACGTAGTAGCATCAAGTGCGTACAAGATTCAACTATTAAATCATATTGAGAAAAATAAACCGATCAATATGAGTTTTCGTAGTTGGGATTTGTACGAGTATCCACTACTTCCCAC
Source organism: Anastatus disparis (assembly GCA_017163975.1). Lineage (NCBI taxonomy): Eukaryota > Metazoa > Arthropoda > Insecta > Hymenoptera > Eupelmidae > Anastatus > Anastatus disparis. The sequence continues at coordinate 2,887,040 of JAFFSR010000286.1, read as the reverse complement.
AACATCTATGTACGTTTGGACTGTCAAAACTTTCAATCAGCTGGAAAAGCCACGATTCTTAATACTAGATTTTCAAACGAATTAAAAAAGTCAGAAAACTTTCGACGCGAGTCGCTTTGATCATTGCTATATCAGTAATGTAAAGCTGTTTCTCAATTCTCAATACTATCAGTATGGAAATTGGAATTTAGATATTCCTCATAATCAATACGCAATGCTATACGATATGTAAGCCAACTTTCAAAGTGCTTACTATTTTAAAGATATCGAACCTATGCTAAAAAAGCAACATTGCATCGACTACTTATCTTTAATCGTGATCGATTGTTCTAAACGAAACGAATCGTTAAAGAGTGCCCCTGTGGACGTTCGACTGGAATTTGAATCGAGGTAATTTTCCAGCCAGAACTTCTGCTTACTGCTTAATCTTACACGATCGTGTAGTTCAGTACAGCACCACGAGCGGTAACGTATGAAAACTTGTATGAGTGACGCGGGAATCATTATAAAAAGCTGACTCGTCAGTAAAAGTCTTTCATTCAGGATGGAGTATTTGGTAGATATGCAAGGCTTCAACCAGCCAGACAATGACTACATTCTTAAAGAATTGGCTATAGTTCCTCTCAAAGATGATTCTTATCCTGTTGTACTCTTATTCAAGAAGCCTTATCCTTGGCGTCGACTATCGGATAAGTATAAGAGAGAAAACATATGGTTAGAAGAGCATTACTATAGACTATCTTGGGAATCAGGAAATATTCCATACACAGATGTAGTAAAATTACTTGAAGAGGCTAGTAAAGTCTTTGTTATTGACTCCATCAAGAAAGCATGGTTAGAACGCTTTAAGTTCAAAGTTCACGATGTAGCAGAAATGGGTTTTCCACCGTTAGACAAGATCAAACTTGTCACGGTTTGCCCGCATCATAATGGAGCATACAGAGCTAGTTGCGCCCTTCACAACGTAAGACTCATGAAAAAATTCGTCACTAAGAGTATTTCCGAGAAAATGGAGTGTGACTAACTATAAATAACAGATACTTTTCGATTTTAGATCGATTTTAGACCGAGTCCAAGCGCATACAGCACGACATATTCAGCTGTATGCGCTTGGACCCGAAGATACTGGGTATACGCGCTTAATTAACAATTGAAAAATAACATTTAAAAATAAAGTGATTTGAAATTACTCTTCGGGATTCTATTAAAGAGTATCTAAATTTTACTTTAAAACTTTGTCAACCTAAATAAATTCAAATTTTAGTATCGTTTCAGAGCTTTGAAAATGGGCATCTTAGTGATTTTTAACATCTTTATTTGTTAATAACTCGAAAATCGTCAACTTTAGAAAAAAACCATAAAAATACTTTTTTGTTTAGAATCACTCGATTAATCTAAAAAAACTTTGTCCAAATCAAAATAAACAACTTTTTGAATTCGTTTGAATAAAATCGATTTAAACAAATTGGGACCACTTTTTCGCCAGGTAAACTGCAGATCCTTATTCTAGGACCTTTTACAAAGGTCATCCCGTAAAAATTTTCCCTTCGAAAATTTTTTTTGCTCACCCGCCAATTTTGCCTTGACTAAATGGAGATAATATAATACAATACATGACATAAGTGCAAACTTTATTTCTAATTTTCAAAACGATTGCAAATGTCATAAAATAATTGTGAATGATATGCGCTTTTTAACAAAAATATATTTAATATTGTAATATTAATATGAGAACAAGATTTCAATGTACTCGCATGCTCGCATGTTCTTACACAGTGTAAAAATAGACCACATAGCTCTCGCAAACGTGTGACTTAAGTGCAGATTTAGATTACATAGTGTTAATTATGCCAAAGTCAAGGTTCTTGTTATTAAATCATGATTCTAATGTTTGTATTGATAAGTTTTACTTACGAAATATAAATTCATTAACTCATATGTAATCTCAAGTTGATATTTTGACCTTACTTAATATAGCTGTACCTGCGAAATGACTTATTTATCAAAACACTTTCTTTTATTAAAGTAATATAATATTTAAAAGATTTTATCACATATAAAGTAGTGAAATATCAACAAGATCATGAAAGAAGTGTTTAAATATCTAATATAAAATGTGGATTTGTGCAAAAATATAATGCAAATATTTGTAAATCTTATTTTACTGACTTGATTGCATAATATAAGTAATAATACAAAGACTGCAAACGAGCTGAAATTAGCCAAAAACGTCCAAAAAATGAGTTTTTTGCATTTTTAACTATGGCGCACCTCCAGGAAATATCTGAAAGAATTCAAGCAAATATTTTCAAACAAAATACAAGTTTTTTTCTTTCAAGGATTGGCCCTGTACCGCATTTCCCGTGAAAATAGAAAGGGTTTTAATTTTTTTTCCATCCTTTTAGGTTATATAGCATCATAAAATCTTTATGAAATAATTCTACAAGATCCGTAAACATTTAAACTATAAGCACAACTTTCTTGTGGTTTTTTTATTGACTAGATTCGGAGAAAAAAAAAATAAATAGTGATAAAGTCATTTTTTTCATACTGTGGACAGGGGGAGGGGGGTCGCGGTCAGAAAATATGACGAAAACTATTTATTTTCGATCTGAAACAAAGTTACCAGGTCAAACAAAAATTTCAGAGACAGAGCAATTTTGATTATCTTAACGGGGGGTACCCTTTATACTTGAAGTCTCTTATGAGGATGTGAATGAAGGTATTCGTATTCTACAGAGGGCGGCCAAGGCGATGTCGGAGTGGGCTATCGATGCTTCTCTCACATTGAATGCAAGCAAAACTAAGGCGATCATTTTTGGCAATAGTCGATTTATTAACGACTTTTATGCTGATGAGCCAAGGATTAAGCTTGAGGGTGGTGTCAGCATATCTTTCTCTGATGCTGTTACGGGTCTCGGTGTTGTGTTCGGCTCTAAACTATTATGGGAGCTTCACATTAATATGTTAATGAAAAAATTTATTAGGACCATGTACGATGTACGGTTTTTTCGTCAGTATACCACTGAGGCTCTGCGCAAACAACTCGAAACCACCTTGCTGTTTCCATATCTCGACTACTGCTCAGTAGTTCTGCTCGATACTTCACAGGAGTTGAGAAGACGATCACAAAGACTACGGAATTTATGTGAGATATATGTATTAGGCGTGAGAACTTGTGATCACATCTCTCCACGTAGAGCTGCGCTGAGTTGGCTGCTGGGTTGGTTACTGATTCAAGGAGACAGTATTTTATGGCTTTACTGAAATACAGCGGATACTCATTTACAAAGGATTTTGCGGTGCCCTTCATGCGTACTGAGACTGGAAGGAATTCCTTTCAAGTTCAAGTTCAAGGGGCGCATTTTTTGAACTCCCTGCCTGCTGATATAAAGAATCGCTCAGCAGGTTCAAATCGGCTTTGAGGAGGTACTTGCTTGACCTCGAATAATCTTAATTTTATTTTTTCTTTATGTTAATTTATTATGTAACATCCTTTATATAAGCTTAAGGTGTGAGAGTATTCATTGTCTGAAAGGTTGGTGAGTAAATATTTACTTGATTCTATTGTTTTGACAGCGTTTCGTGCTATAGCATACGCTTATTATTTTATCTCATTATTTATTATTTTTAATTGTTTTAAATTTTAAATATTATGACTGATAGATATTGTGTGACTGATTTTTTATTTATAGGATTTTTGCATGTATTTTATCACTTTTTGTATTAATCTGTAATATCACTTTTTCGTGGCTTACTTATTCAGTATTATTAGGTTAAGTGTTTAACTGTGATATTAACTGTGCAATATTAACATTTATATTTATACATTGTTCAGAACTTCAAGGGAAATATTTATTTTTAAATTTATAAATTGTATTAGATTTTTTTATATTTTGATACAAATAAAAATAATATCTATCCATCAATAAAATTTTTTTTTTCTAATTTATTACTAATCTGCGTATATTTGTACTCATAGAGTCGAAAAAAGTGGTTTCCAGAAATAACTTCTGATGAGGTAACGAACAGTTAAGAGCATGACGAAGCTGTCCGCTTTCTAATAATATTTCCAATCTTAACTTATGAATAAACGATGCGTTTAATCGAGTTTTTTTGCTACAAAGAAAAAATTTGTAAGATTAAACTCTAGTGCGGACAACTCAAGAAATTCACCAAAATATTATATATACAAAGTTATAATAAAAACTTTCAATATATCGTATTTTAAGGTTAGGTTTGTCGATTTGATGTCTAATTTCCAATCCAAGCTCATAAAAAAATAACAAGTCTAAATGATTTTTTATTTTAACAAAAATTATTGTATTAATATAGCTTTAGTGCGGACAAGTAATTATATTTGTTTAATTTAAGAATTTAAAAAGATATTGATAAAATAAAAAAAGCAAAACTCGATTGCTGCAGCTCCGACATGCCGTTAAGAGTGATAAAGAAATAAATTAATTTACGGGTTATACTGTTCAATGTATTTATTATAGTAAACACAACGTTTTGACTTCACATATGGAAGTTCTCTTCAGGTAACTGTTAACAAAATAAATAGAATAAAATAAATACAAGTGCCAAACAATTTTTCTCGGGTTCACAAGGCAACCAACAAAATATCTTACCTAAGTATATTTTTCAAGTATACATTATAACAAGAAAGTGAAACAGTCTTTTAGTCGATTGTAGTAAGAATTTATACCTAACTAATCAACATTATCTTTTCTGACGTGAACATACATTACATTTATAAAAGCAATTACACAATAAAACTGACAAAATATTAAAGTTCTAATACGAATATAAAACAACAGTATAAATCTACTTCAAATATTTACAAATATACGGTCTGAAAACGGAACTCAATTTTTGTGTATCGAATTGTCTATTAACATTATTTTTAATGAACAAAAAAATTTCTACCTTGTTTTTTAAAAAGTACAAATGTAACTATTATGATAATATCAATGATACAGATGTAATTAATACTAGTACCTTTTTAAATATAGTATCGAATTTAGATAAAAAAACAAATAAAAATAAACATACTGATAATGAATTACTAAACATTGAAGATATAAAGAAAAATTGGGTACATAATTTGTCATCAATTGACATTCCCCCGTGTATTAATTTTGTATTACATCTAGGTAAAAATTTTAATTTCACACTTGGTGATGATAAAAAAATGTTCTTGAATTTTTTGAAAAACATTAATAGATCTTTTGATAGCAATATTGATAATAATAATAATATAAAAGTTGAATTGTTGGATTGTTTAAAGAACATCTTAAGAGCATGACGAAGCTGTCCGCCTTCTAATAATATTTCCAATCTTAACTTATGAATAAACGATGCGTTTAATTGAGTTTTTTTGCTATAAAGAAAAAATTTGTAAGATTAAACTCTAGTGCGGACAACTGAAGAAAACCACCAAAATATTATACATACAAAGTTATAATAAAAACTTTCAATATATCGTATTTTAAGGTTAGGTTTGTCGAGTTTGATATCTAATTTCCAATCCAAGCTCATAAAAAAATAACAAGTCCAAATGATTTTTTATTTTAACAAAAATTATTGTACTAATATAACTTTAGTGCGGACAAGTCATTATATTTGTTTAATTTAAGAATTTAAAAAGATATCGATAAAATAAAAAAAGCAAAACTCGATTGCTGCAGCTCCGACATGCCGTTAAAGAAGTTAAATTCTGACCATAGTTTAGTTGACTAAATTATTAAAAATAATATTGATAATAGTATAAAATTTTTAAAAGAACATAAAGAGTTGTTCATTAGTAAGGCTGATAAAGGTGGTTCTTTTATGTTAATTAAAAAAAATAAATATATTAATAAGGTAGAAGATTGCCTTAACAGTGGTGACCTATATGAAAGAGTGGATCGTTGTCCACTGAATTCTCTGATTAAAAGAACTGATTTGCTTCTTGGTAGACTGAATAAGGTAAACATTTATGGTGATGATAAAAAACAATTTTTTACAGTTAATGATAAAAGTAATTTAACCCGTTGTTATGGATTAACTAAAGTACATAAGCAGGGTAACCCTATGAGACTGATTATTTCTGCTATTGGTTCACCTACATATAGTTTATCAAAGTGGATTTCTAATTTTTTAAATAGTAATTTACCAAAGTATGATAATAATTTGAAGAATAGTTTACAATTTGTTGAACAAATAAAGCAATTGGTCATACCTACAGGATATTGTTTGATTGGATTGGATGCTGTTTTATTGTTCAACAATATTTATTTTGATGCAGTCAAAAGAGCAATAGAACGTAGATGGCATCTTCTTATGTTAAAGACAAACTTGTCTTTAGAAGAATTTTTGGAAATAGTATCTTTTATAATGCATAATAACTTTTTTGTCTATAATGGGAAATATTATAAACAGAAATTTGGTTCAGCTATGGGCAGTCCTTGTAGTCCTGTACTTGCTGACATAGTCATGCAAGACATTATCAATACTTTATTAATTACTTGTCCACACCCAATCTTATTTATTAAAATTTACGTGGATGATATCATTGCCTGTGTTCCTACTGACAAGGTCAATGAAATACTTGACCACTTAAATCAAATTGACGATTATGTCCAATTTACATTAGAACGTCCTATTGATGATAGCATAAATTTTCTAAATGTCTCACTTTCTTGGAATGAAAAAAGAAATATTTTGACTAATTGGTATAGAAAACCAACACATGTTGGGCTATACCTTAACTATTTTTTACATTCTCCAAAATCCCAGAAAATTGCTATCATATATTCTTTGGTTGATAACGCTATTAAGTTGTCAAACGTTCAGTTTCATCAAGAAAATTTAAAATACATCCTTTTAATTTTACAAGCGAACGATTACCCAAGAACTTTCATAAAAAAACACATTGAAACTCGTCTTAAAGAGATACAAAGTACCAATATTGTAAAAAGTATTGATTCTGATTGTAGGGGAATTTTAACATTGTCTTATTTGAAAGATATTGATGCTCCTATTAATAAGATTTTAAATACAGTGAATTTTAGAGTAATATTCAAGTCTACTAATAAGTTAAAAATTTTAAATGACAATGGTAAAGATCCAATCGGCAAAATGTTTAATTTAAATTGTATTTATAAAATAAATTGTATGGGTTGCTCTAAATGTTATGTGGGACAATCTGGTAGAATCCTTGAAAAACGTATTTTGGAACATGAAAGGGATTGTAAAAATAAGTCAATCACTTCAGCTTTATATACGCATATGTCAGAGACAGGACATACGTTCGATTTCAACAGAGACTGCTTCGCGATCTTGGATAAAGAAAATTCTTATATTCAACGACTGGTTTCTGAGATGGTGTATATTACAAAATTTAAAAATAATGTTAATAGACAATTCGATACACAAAAATTGAGTTCCGTTTTCAGACCGTATATTTGTAAATATTTGAAGTAGATTTATACTGTTGTTTTATATTCGTGCTAGAAACTTAATATTTTGTCAGTTTTATTGTATAATCGCTTTTATAAATGTAATGTATGTTCACGTCAGAAAAGATAATGTTGATTAGTTAGGTATACATTCTTAATACAATCGACTAAAAGACTGTTTCACTTTCTTGTTATAATATATACTTGAAAAATATACTTAGGTAAGATATTTTGTTGGTTGCCTTGTGAACCCGAGAAAAATTGTTTGGCACTTGTATTTATTTCATTCTATTTATTTTGTTAACAGTTACCTGAAGAGAACTTCCATATGTGAAGTCAAAACGTTGTGTTTACTATAATAAATACATTTAACAGTATAACCCGTAAATTGATTTATTTCTTTATGGTTTCCAGAAAATGTCTCTGTGTATGTGTATATGTGTATGTTTGTATTCAGTTAGCCAATTGTATCTCGAAAACTACTCAATGAATTTACTTCAAATTTCGCATAGAATTTAATTTTTGTCTAACTTGGGGGAAGCTATTGGTTTTCTTAGCGTTGTTTTAATTTTAGACTCATTAAAAAAAAATTTTGATTTTTTATTCTGTTGTTATTTTACGTAAATTACTTAAAGAATTTGCTTAAAAACTTGCATTGAAATTATTTGCAATCGCTAAAATAAAAAAATTCTGAAAACTGATTTTCTTAGCTTAGTGTTAATTTTAGAGCATTTTGAAATTTTTGAGAAAAATGCTCGTATTCGTTAAGCCACCCAACAAGCAAACGGTGTCAAAGAGAGAATTAAAAAAGAATTCTTTATGTATACTTTCGTAAACGAAAGTATCAATAAAGAGTTCTTAATGATTGCTTTGTTTATTCGCGAATGTCCGACCACTTTAGTTTTTAAAGTATTCACAAAGTATTCTTAAACAATTCTTTTGATTAAATCACATTCTCAAAATACTTTTTTTAATCATCAAATTATAAATAATCCTTCTATTTTACATGATTATGAAAAACAAAAAATGTTATAATTGATTAAAAATAAGCTATTAAATTAAAAAAAAAAAAAAAAAATTATTTGTTCGAGATTCGAACCACGGTTCTTGAGGATGTCAAACAAAATAAAAAAAACTGTTGCCCATGACTTAGCCTACTTGGCTACCAACTCATCTGTTAATAAATTCTCGAAACTTGTACATGTTCATTGGTATAAGCATAAGAAATGTTAGTAATTTGTTAATTAATTATTCATGGTTAGTAATATTAGCCAAACTACATTTTTATTTGAATAATTTAAGTAAAAATTTATTAAATATTTAAGAGATATCTTAATTTAATAAAAGAAATTTTTTGTGAAGTCATGGTTAATTTAATTTAAATTGAAGAATGTTTAGATTTAGATATTTGTTTAAATTCTCAAAATGAGAATTTATTTAAAACACACTTAAAATATTTATATATTTTGTTTCATAAAATGTTAACAATTTTTTCGTTTAAAATAGATAAAAAATATTTAAATTATTAAATGATTAATTAAATTGAATTTTTACAATTTATAAAATTATCAGGGATTTCAAGTTTTCAATTTTGAATTTCATGAAAATCAAAATTAAAAATGATTTTAAAACAATCTGAAAAGCGATAAAATATCTATTACATCTTTCGATTTTTGAAAGTGACTAGGTTACTAGGAAATCAGTGTTTCAAAAGTAAACTTTTTGACTACTTTATGAATACTTTGGATTATGATTACTTTTTCAAAAAAGAATTCTTTATGAATACTTTCTTAACCCTTTTAAAATATTCATAAAGATACGTTGAAGAGTTATTTTTTATTTAAATTTTGTGGAAGAATACTTTGTAAATATTTTATGAATACTTTATTAATATATTTTATTAACTTCAGAGCGGACATTCATGAATTCTTAAAGAATTCTTTTTTCCAGATGTGTGCTTATTGGGCACTTAGATCTCGAAAACTATTCGATGGATTTGCTTTAAATTTTCCATACCATTCATTTTTTTGGTAAACTAGCTTGGAAGCTATTGAAAATTGGTTTTCTTGGCGTAGTTTTAATTTTAAAGCCATTAAAAACATTTTTTCTAAATTTCGATTTTTTTATTTTTTTTTTCTATTTTACGCAATTCATGCGATAAATTTGCATAAAAATTGGCATGGAAATTATTTGCGATCGTCCAAAAAAAAAACTTTTGAAAACTGATTTTCTTAGCATAGTTTTAATTTCAGAGTATTTTAAAAATTTTGAAAAAAATTTTATTTTTTAATTTTTTTGGTATTTTACGTAAACTACTCAATGGATCAGCTCCAAAATTTGTATACAATTTATTAGAAACTATATAAAGTAAACAAGTTTTTGAAAACAAATTTTCTTAGTGTAGTCACAATTTTAGAGCATTTTTAAGATTTTAAAAATAATTTTGATCTATCTTTTTTTCATTTTACATAAAGTACTCGATGTATTTGTATAGCGTTTATTAATCATGTTTTGTTATTTTGTAACTAAAAGATGTATTTAATTTACTAGCTTACTTGAAAGTTTCCAAGAAGCTTGCATGGTGTGTGGATGTTGATTTGGTAAATAACCCTAGTTTCTGCCAAATCATGTACATAATTGCATATGAGGATCGATTATATATAATCAATAAGTTTATATGATCCATAATTTATATAAAAGTTATTCGCGACTATCAGAAAAAAACAAGCTTTAGAAAAATAATTTTCTTAGCGTGGTCACGATTTTGGAGCATTTTAAAGATATTGAAAATAATATTGATTTTTTATTTTTCAATTATTATACATAAAGTTCTAAATGAATTTATTACAAAATTTGGATGGAAATTATTAGAAATTACTAAATTATTAACTAAAAGGAACAAAATTCCTACTATAAAGCTATTAAGTTTGGGAATCGTGACGTCACAAGCAAAAACTTAACATGCTTTGATATACACGTATATATAACCATTTTCCTACTCTTACAGCTTCTATTTGTTGCTGCTTCATAAGAAGTTACAAGGGGAAATTGGCATGTCGGTCGATTTCTGATCCCAATAGCCAACTCTATCTACCTTTCTCTCTCTCTCTCTTGAAAAGAAATTTTTATTTAAATTTCAGATATATGTAAGATATTGGAAAATATTGCTGATGAATCATTCTTTACATTAAAATAAGATTTAAAAAAATAAAATCACTTGATGAGCTCTATGATAAAGCATTGCGCCAAAGCACTTGACAGCGTTTTTTTTCATTAATTTGTACATATTTGGACTCGGAGAGTCAAAAATAATGATTTTCAGATAATGTCTGTATGTATGTATGTATATGTATGTGTATTTATTACGCTAATCAAATCTCGAAAACTACTCGATGGATTTACTTCCAGTTTTGCATACAATTTATTTTTTTGTCCAATTGGTGTGAAAGCTATTAAAAATTGGTTTTCTTAGCGTATTTATTTTTTAAAGCCATTGAAAAAAAATTTTTTTTTCATTTTTTTTGCATTTTGAAAATTAAAAAAAAGATTTTTATTTTACATTTTTTTTCTGTTTTACATAAACTCAATGGGTTTGCTTCAAAATTTGTAAATAATTTATTCGCTATTGTTAAAACTAATTACCTTAGCGTCATACGATTTTAGAGTATTTTAAAGATTTTTATGTAAAGTATTCATTTTATTTGTGTTGCGTTTACTAACCAGGTTACTTTGCTTCCTAACTGAAAGATATATTTTATATGCTAGTGCGATCAACTTATAAAAATATATAAAAAATATAGTAATTGCTATCGACATTTCATTGTTATGTTTAATTAAAACGAAACACTATTATAACGTAAAACAAGAAGAATTTTTGTCTTTTAAAATTCCGGTCCTCGATGTATATGCTAAAATTGTTGAGTATGTCAATTTGTACAGTAATTTCATTTACGTGCTTCTCAGCAAGTTCAGAAGTATCTATAGTCTATCGTATAAAAAGCAGACAATTTTGTCAAGCCTGTAGCCCTACATAACCATGAAAGTCCATATATTTCCTCCTTATACCATAGACTCTGCCTACGATCCACTCTTCACCACTACACTGTTAAAATAAGCATGAATTTTTATGTATTTTTTAGCATCATTCACTCATGAATTTTAATGTACTTGGAAATGAAAGCTCATTTTATATATTTTTGCCTTAACGGCATGTCGGAGTTTCCCCTTCTTAACGGGATATCGGAGCTGCAGCAATCGAGTTTTCCTTTTTTTATTTTATCAATATCTTTTTAAATTCATAAATTAAACAAATATAATGACTTGTCCGCACTAAAGCTATATTAATATTAATTAATACAATAATTTTTGTTAAAATAAAAAATCATTTGGACTTCTTATTTTTTTATGAGTTTGGATTGAAAATTAGATATCAAATTCGACAAACCTAACCTTAAAATACGATACATTGAAAGTTTTTATTATTACTTTGTATGTATAATATTTTGGTGGATTTCTTGAGTTGTCCGCACTAAAGTTTAATCTTACAAAATTTTTCTTTGTAGCAAAAAAACTCAATTAAACGCATCGTTTATTCGTAAGTTAGGATCGGAAATATTATTAAAAGGCGGGTAGCTTCGTCGTGCTTTTAATAATATTTTTATTTAAATTTTATGAATAAACTCTGCGTCGAATCAAGTTTTTTCGCTATAGTAAGAAAATTTGTAATATTAGTCCCTACTGCAAAATCTCACGTGAGATCTCATGCCAAAATCTCATGTAACTTAAAACGTATAAAAATGTCAAAATAATATAAACTTTTACTTTTACAGTCATTTGTATGCATTGTAGAGCATATTTCTTCTCAATAAAACATTTAAATGCAATATTATAATTGAATTTCAATTGATCTCAATTGCGGACAAGTCAAGGAATTCACCAAAACACTATACATAAAAATTTATAAGCAAACTTTTGATGTGTAGTATTTTGAGGTTAGGTTTATCGAGCTTAATATCTAATTTTTATTCAAAATTCATAAAAAAATAACAAGCTCAACTGAATTTTTATTTTAACAAAAATTATTGTATTAAGGTGGTTCGTGCGGTAAGAGAGAGAAAGCTAGCTGTGAGAGAAAGAGATAGCGCTCACATGATCCAGTTGCGCATGCGCAGCAACGTAAATGTGAACGAAATATGCATCGTTTATCTAATAATTACATTTTCAAAACACTTTATCTCTTTAATAAAACGATGAATTTACGTGTACGTTTTGTTGGAAAATGTTTATTATTAGTTCCTTTATATATGTTTAAATTTTCAATTACAATTTGAATTTAGTTTATGAGATATTGCGATTAACAGCTACGAAATGTAAAAATTCCAATATATATAGATATACTTCAAATGTAATTTGTAAAACTTTGAACATCGATTAATCAAAAACGAAACGATGAAATGTTCTGAAATTTTAATATGATATTCACATTGCCTTCATTGAACTATACCTACAATTTCAAGAATATCTTGAAAAAACACGTTAGTCGCACGAACCACCTTAACATAGATTTAGTGCGGACAAGTCATTACGTTTGTTTAAATAATGAATTTAAAAAGATATCAGTACAATAAAAAGATCAAAATTCGATTGCAACAACTCCGAAATCCCGTTAATATTCATTTCATTTACTACAAATTTTGCTGTATAATGAACATGAATTTTTCAAAGACGTACACTTGGCGGAAAGGATATTTTTCCGAATGTCTACCTCAAATGGCAGCACTGCATATTTTACCACAGACGTAAGAGAACTTCGAATCATGCATTGAGTTTCGCATCATGATCATTTTGTTTTTTCATATAGGTTATTTAAGAGCAGGCCGGATTCGCTGTCCTTGTCTAATTGGCATTTTTGTTATTTACTCAAGTACTAATCGGTGTATCTGCAAATTGAAGGTTAAGCGCAATAGATATTATTATTACAAATATTTATGCACAAGAAAAAAAAAATCTATCGCTTTGTTTTTGAGAAAAGTAAGGAACGCGAAAATATTATAAACATAATCTTTTACTTCGGCGTTCCTTACTTTTCTCGAAAACAAATCGGTAGATTTTTTTTTTCTTGTGCATAGATGTTCATAATAATAATATCTATTGCGCTCAACCTTTATTTTAAAGATACACCGATTAATACTTGAGTAAATAACAAACAACTCAATTGTTACTCGGTCGGTATTAGGTTCTACTCCGGCCTGCTGTTAAGCAAAATTCGAATGATAACAACTGAAATTTTATTATAACGATAATTTAAATAACCAATATTAGATTTTATATGATTATTGGACTGAAAAATAAATATTTTATTTCATAAAATTATAATTCATATTTCGAAAAAAAAATAATATTGTTTGTTTACTACAATTATGTTATTGTAATAAGTAACGATGATACGAAATATGTTCCATGATTTGGAATTGTCTTATGTCTAGTTAAATATGCGATGTTGCCATTTGAGGTTAACATTCGGAAAAATATCCTTCCCGCCAAGTGTACATTATATTTCGGGCTTGATTGCACGAAATTTCCAATAGTTTTATTTTCAGTAAATTTAATGTAGTTCTAAATTTTTCAATACAAAGTTTTCAATACGAAATTTCAAGCAAAATATCAGAAAATTTTTAACGAATAAGTTTTTATTCAAAATGAAATGCAAATACAGATTTTTTATGTAATGCACATTATATTTCGGGCTTAATTGCAAAAAAATTTCCATCTTTTTTTTAGTAAATTTAATGTGCATATGATATTTTTAATGTAAAATACATTAAAATTTAAGCAAAACATAAGGAGATTTTCAGCAATTTTTTTACCACCGAAAATTTAATACAAAATGTTTTGTCGTGAAGGCTTGCTTGCCCTAGATGTCAAGTAAGTCGAATTAAACAATGAATAAAAAATAAATAAAAAATGAATTAAAAAGAAAAAAATTTTTAATAAAAACTCAAAATTTAAATGAAAGAAAACCCTTAAAAAGAAAAATAATACCCTTTTTTTTAATAAATTTAACTCTAAAATCCCACTAAAAATTACACTTAAAACTTATTTAGATAAAGAAACTAAATGTCAATAAAAAACAACACTTGTGGGGAGAAAACCAAATGGCACAAAAAAAATCCAATTATTTAACACTACCCTTAGTGGAAATCGGTTTTGCTAATGACTGTTAATAATTAAAAATAATTGCTAATAACTGCAAATAACTGCTAAAAGCTGCTAATAAGTGCAAATAACTGCTAAGAACTGCTAAAAGCTGCTAATAACTGTTATTAATAGTTTGGTTTGAGACAGAAGTAGCGGTTATTTGCAGTTATCATCAGTTATTAGCAATTATTAGCATTCATAAACAGTTATTTGCTATTTCATTAATTTATAATTTAAAATAGAAGTACTTATAACAGTTATTAGCAGTTATTTGCATTTATTCACAGTTATTTGCAATTTCTTGGAATTATTTACAGTTATTAACAATTATACGCTTCTTAAAAAATTTTTTAATTTTTTATATATAGGAAAAAATTTTCAAGACAATAAATTTTTATGAATAACTATTATTAATTATAAATAACGGCAAGGTTCTGCAAATAACTACAAAAATCAGAAAATAATTGCAAATAAGTGCAAGAATCCGCAAATAACGATAAATAACTGCAAAAATAAAAAAATAACTGCAAAAATCAACTGCAAATAACTGTTACTATTATATTAATTTCTAAAAATTGTATTGTACAAAATTGTTGTGCTTCTAAATGTTAATAACTGTTAATAATTGCAAATAACTACCATTAACTGCAAATAATTGCTACTTTTCTCTCAAAGCAAACTATTTATAACAGTTATTAGCAGTTGCTTATAGTCAATAGCAAAACTGATTTCCACTAGGGACAGTAACTGAATGGATAAACACTAAATTTCTTAACTATAAGAATGAAAAACGGTGATGTCGCACGCACACACTTAACTTCTAGCAACCGCAACCTTTCTTCGCACGCTCGCACAGACTGTGACGCACGCATTTTATGTAATGAGAGTGTAATGAGGTTGTAATGAGCTCGAAGTAGATTCGAGAGGGTCAGTACACCCTAGTAAGCTTTGGTAGCTGTAGACTCGAACTAACGTCGAGAGGGTCAGACCCTTGTAATTTTTATGTTTCACTCGAACTGGTGCCAAGAGTGATAAACTCTGATGAGTTTGTATTGTAATAAGTGTACAGTTGTACGGTTGATTGATCTATTAAAATAAACCTTAGTTAAGGTATGTTTTTAGTATGAATCTTAACACGTGAATGATTTGATTCAAACTCAGCTAAGAGACACGTGGTATCTCTATTGGCGTTGCACAAAATACTGAATTGCCGAAAAAAAGCATAAAGGCATGACCACTGATCTATCTCCCCAGGCGCGTAAGAAACGCGCCAGGAAGGAAGGACCAATGGCTGTAAAGTGCTGCCACGCCCCAAATATACGTGTTACAAAGGAATACAAAATATGGATTTTCAAGATAAAGTGCATTAAACTTGAATTTTAATTGCAAAGAATTTCCAACAGTTTTGTTTTCAGTGCATTAAATAGAAACACAACATTTCAATGTGAAGTACATAAAATTTAAGCAAATCATGAAATTTTCAGCAAATTTGTTCCTAATGAAAATTTAATGCAGATGAAGATTTTTAATATAGAATGCATTAAATTTCAAACTCAATTGTAAAAAATTTCATTCAGTTTTGTTTTTAGTAAATTTAATGCAAATTAACATTTTTTGCTATGATACATGAAATTTAAAGTTAAATTGCAAAAAATTGCTTAAGCTTCTTGATTATGCCGATAGAAGGACGCGCATTGAATGCGCCTTTTGTCTCTAAGCGCTGGAAATAGTCCTTACTTACTAAATAAGCTGACTGCTTTGTGCGGGCACACATGCGCAGTGGCTGTCTTGTTACCATGTAAGTGCGACATTATAAGTAAATATGAATGTACATGTATGCGGATACGTATTAAGTATGTGTTATACAATAATATATTCAAGTATCATGTCAATAAAAATGTGAATTTCATAGTATTACCGTCAAATAAACAAAACTTTCTCAAGAAATTTTAGGCATATTGCATAAAATGTTAAGTACACTCGACGGTAACATATTCTTATTCCCACATTTAAAAATTAACCAATAATAATAAGCGGACTAACGGATCCCGGACAAAAAAATCCAGTTGGATTCCATAAGTGGAAAATCTAGCTGGGCAACCTGTATTTGAGCTGGATTTAAATGGATTATCCAGCTGGAATTGCATTTTTTCATATACAATACTTCCAGTAGTTTTAAGTTAGATTTTTACCCAGTTTTCCGTGCTGTACCTTGGTTTCCTATGAATTATTTAGTGGATTTCTTTTTACCTTTCCGTATACTTTGAAGCAGAATCCCACCTTTTCAATTCGCTTTTTAGGGGTTTTCCATCTATTTTTGTCTGGACTTTCCAAGGAACACACATACCTCGATGACGTGGATTCCTGTCCACACCGAAGTAGTAATCGATTCGAAACTTGTGTATTCAATGAATTTCTAACTATTATTACCTAAATTTACGCGTAATATATCTCACCTATTTACAACTGGATTTTTATATGGATTCCCGTCCTTGATGTACGCAAAATTCTGTTTTACTTGTAGATGTTTACTAATTACTGAGTAGATTCTTATTTCGATTTGAGGCCCCATTTTGAATTAGATTCTCATTCCATTTGTGGATTTTCACCTTTTTAATTGGATTTTCAGATAGATTTTCGAGGCGGAAAACTATAGTTTTCCCTATCAAAAAGATCCAGCTGGATGAGCCTGGATAGTCGATGGATATCCAGCTGGATATTTGGATGGGTAATCTATCTGGATTTTCCAGCTAGATAATATCTATGTATCCAGGTAGATTACTCATCTATGTATTTAGGTGGAATATCCATCCGAATATCCAGCTGGATTATCTATGTAAACCCACTCAAAAACGTCGGGCTCGTTGCGAGCTTGAAGCGAACTCGAATCGGTACTCAATTTTGGGCTCAATTTGCTCGAATTGAGCTCGATTTCAGGCTTGATTTGCTCAATTCAAGTCGGAGCAAGCTCGAATTCATTCGAAGCTAGATTGATGAGAATATATGACAGATTTTAACGAAGTTTGAATCTCACTCCGAGTGCATTCGAACTTGTTTCGAGTTAAGCTGAGCTCGATTCGAGCCAATCAAGCCTGAAATCGAGTTCAATTCGAGCAAATTGAGCCCGAAATCGAGTACCGATTCGAGCTCGCTTCGAGCTCGTAACGAGCCCTACGTTTTTGACTGGGAAAATTTAGATCAATTACCCATTTATACATCTAGGTGGATTTCCCATCTGATTATACAGTTAGATTATCCATGTTAATATCCAGGCACATTAACCACTATCTATTACAGATATATTATCCATCTAAATATATAGCTGAAAAATCCAGGTAGATTACTAATCTAAATATCCAGCGTGAATTCCACCGACTATCCAGTCGTATCCAGCTGGATCTTTTTGATTTAATTATTTTGAAAATCTAGCTGCATATTTTTGTAATGATATGTATTGCGCGTAAATGTAGGTAATAATAGTTAGAAATTCATCGAATACACAAGATTCGAATCGATTACTACTTTGGTATGGACAGGAATCCACGTCATCAATGTATGTATGTTCATTGGAAAATCCAGACAAAAATAGATGGAACATCCCTAAAAAGAGAATTGAAAAGGTGGGATCCCGCTTCCACTAAATAATTTATAGGAAACCAAGGTACAGCACGGAAATCTGGGTAAAAATCTAACTTAAAACTACTGGAAGTATTGTATAGGAAAAAATAAAATTCCAGCTAGATAATCCATTAAAATCCAGCTTAAATTCAGGTTGGCCAGCTAGATTTCCCACTTAGGAAATCTAACTGAATTTCCCAACTGGATTCTTTTGTCCGGGGAATCATTCAGTAATATCACGTTATTTCAAAATCACGAATAAAATTTAATATATTTTTACATAAAATATTGAGCATATTGTACAAAATTTCATGTAACCACATGAAAAACTGAAGGGCGCAAGTTGCTGAAAATTCTATTCAGATCTACATGAAGTTTTATTTATTCTATAATGATATTGAAGTTAGTGCATTAATTTCACCTAACAAAACTTGCTTAAAATTTCATGTATTTACGCATTATATTTAGAGCATAATTAGTGAAAAATGAAGTATCTACATGATTTTCATTTCATGTACCGCGATAAAATTTTGCTTCCAGCACTTTTATATTAAATTTCATGTACAGTACCGGGCAATAATTCTGAGCAGGTTATCAAATTTTTGCTCCGACTTTGAAAAAGCGTATCTTCTTCAATTTTGATCCTAGAAAAAATTTTAAAAAAGCATTTTAAAGTATTCTTTAAATGCTTTCTTTTTAGCTTACTTACATTTTTTTAACGATACTTAAAAAAAAATAGTCGTTTCGGCAATTTTGAAATTTTTTTCATTTTTGCATTTTTCTTCAATCAGCTGTAGTTTTTTAAATAATTGAGCTAGAAAAAATTTCAAAAAAGATTTGGAAAGGGCTCTAAAAATGCTATTTGCAGCTTTTTTTACAAAAAAATTTTAATTATTTTTTGTCAACTTTTAAGCATATAAAGTTATCGATCTAATACTTTTGCAGTTGTAAAAAACACTTGAATAATTAAGTAAGCTAAAAAAAAAGCATTTAAAGAATACTTTAAATTGCTTTTTTTTTAATTTTTTCTAAGATCTAAATTGAAGAAGATACGCTTTTTCAAAGTCGGAGCAAAAATTTGATAACCTGCTCAGAATTATTGCCCGGTACTGTATGTATTGTTGACAGTGTAGTTACATACATATTTAAGCAAAGTTTTAAAATTTAATTTATTATATTTAAAATTTATCATCTTATATGGAAATAAATTTTATGAATTACAGTAAATAATAGTAAATGATTGTAAATAATTATTAAAAATTGGCAGAATTGAGATACAAATAATAATTATTTACAGTAATTCTTATACATTTATCATTATACAGTTATTTACAGATTTTATCATTATTTACAATTATTAACAGTTATTTACATCAACTCACAGTTATTAACAGATTCTTAAAGCAATTTCCAGATGATTTCAATATTTTAATAGTATATTAAAAATTTGTATAAGAAACTAAAAATAACTGTAAATAATCGTAAATAAATGTAAATTAATGTAAATAACTATCAACAATTGTGAATAACTATAATTAACTGTTATTTATAATTTATTTATTTTATATATTCTCTGGTAGAAATATGAACATAAAAAATGGTGTACATAAAAATTTAAGATTATTAGTAATAATGATGCCAAAGAAATGTCCATAAAATGTTTAAAAAAGCGTTTCCATTTCTACTGATCATAAAATGGTAAAAAAAAAGTTTTAATTACCACCAGGGTTATATTGAATTTTATGAAATATATACAAGATTAATAATGTAGTTATTATTTTTAATTGAATGATCAACATTTTAATGTATTTTTAAAGTAAAATTAGAATCATTGCGTGAAAATATACTTGTATATTAATATATCAATTGCTTAGTATTTTTTTTTTATTTTAAAATTCTTTATTTTGAGTCGTGTCCCCCTTTATAGGTATTAGCGACTTGGAACTATACATAATTTTTTACATTATTTAAATTTACATTATAATTGTGTTTGTTTTTTTACACTGACTTGTACAATATTGCGCTTTTAAAAATTTTCTTCTAGAGTCAAAAGCAGCGCAGTTACAGAGGAAAAAAGAAAAAAAAGTCGATTTTTCTATCTTAATTTGTTTATAAACATTTTTCCACAACTTTTTGAGATGGCGCACATCGATATTCTTACTATTGGGATTGAATGTGAGCGTGTGGAGGGGGCGATATGGCCGACTTTAGCTAATCTTATACATAGTTTTTGTATAGGAAAAGGTTAGCTTAAGTCGGCCATATTGCCCCCTCTACACGCTCACATTCAATCCCAATACACATTATCTACTATATATTTCTGCTAAAAATCGGCCTGTAGCACGTTTTGCAGAAAAAAATCCTAATTTGACTGGGCTAGTAACAGCGCTCTTTCTTTCAGCCTACTACGGAGTCGGATCGGCACTTGAGCGGCGCCGGTTTAAGGTGGCTTAAGGGGAATCCTCATACCGACATAGGGTTCTACCTTATTTACATTTAAATTATGAATTTTAATAAAAATTCAACTATTCATGACTGAAATTCGTAAGAGAGGCACATTCTTAACATGTCAAAGAATTTATTGCAACGTTAAAAGACAATATAAAGGTAAAAATGAAGGCGAAAACTGCTTAATACGATTAACTTTTCAATGTAGTTCTGAATAATCCTATTATGCAGTTTTTGTCTTCATTTTCACTTTTATTCTGTCTTTTGACGTAGCAATAAATTCTTTAGAATGTTAAGAATGTGCCTCTTCTATGAATTTTAGTGAAAAATAGTTAAATTTTTATTAAAATTCATAATTCAAATGTAAATAAGGTAGATTTCTGTGCCGGTATGAGGACACCCCTTAAGTAATCTTTTTCTAAAATGAATTCAACTCCTAAAATTTTCATAAAAATATTCTTTAAACTTTTATCTTTTGATCTATATTTGGAAAAATATGGGTTGACGAACTATTTTTTGAGAAAAAGTTATTATAAGAATGTTAATAAATGTACGTGCTCTTATGGAACTGAATCGTAAATCCGATTTTACTCTATTATAAAAAGATACAATGTAAAAAAAAATTATATACCTATAGTTCATTTCATGGAGATAACATTTGTAAAAGAAAATGAGAACTTGACGAAGAAATACAAGAGAAAATAAATCTAAAAATATGTGAAATAGAATTTGCTACACATGATGGCACCTTCTGCGCATGCGCGTCAGATACAGACGCTACACTGTAAAAAATTGCTTTGTAATGTTAATACTAGGTAGTAAATACTTTAATATTCTGAGTACAGTAATATTAATAACTGAAATTAGTAATATTAAAGTTGAAAAGTAAACTAACTATTCTCAGTAACGTAATTTTACTAATCTCGCTTAAATATACTATTTGGTTAGTAAAATTTTGATTCTCAGAATAGCAATTTCTGTAACCTACTCTCAGAACAGTAATTTTAATTTCACTATAAATATTAGTACTTTCTAAGACTGTTCTCAGAGTAAGTTACAAAAATTGCCACTAGGATAGTAATTTTACAAAGCAATTTTTTACAGTGTATATGTAAGGCTAAAATATGTGGAGAGTACGCGTAACTAACAAAACAGCAGAGATGTACCAAAGAAAAACTTGTAATGAGAAACGAAACTAAAAAATTTTTTTATTTTTTATTACTTTTGATTACTTCAAATTGTTTTCTTATCATAAGATATAATCAATAATATTATTTAATTAGCTATAATAGCTCTATAAATAAATCCATTTTAATCTCGCATACACGGCCTCGCTTGATACGGCACCAAGCGCTTGAGCCATCTAAGCAGATGTATAAATGTGGACTGCAAACGAGCTGTTGCGGCACGTTTATGGCTCACGTTGGCGTACTTACGGTGCCGGTCTCACAGCCTATATAAGCTGTAGCGTTTGACACCACTATCGACAGGTGGATGCCTGTAATTACACCGATATCTTTACAGTGTAGAATATTGAAATTAGAAATTGATATAAGTTATGGATATAGCTCCAGCTTCTTTTTTTTGTATAAGTTAGAATGAGAATGGCACAAGTCACAATGACAAAAAAATTTAGTTAGCAATATATCAAATTATTTTTTAACATTAAAAAGGGAAATTTTCTAAAATATTGTGCCTTCTTTGCTCTTCTTTTTTAATATTAAGAGGAGATCACGTATCTCTGTCCTTTTCTAATCAAAGAATTCAGTTTTTTACAGAAACTAATGACTTCATCAAAAAATGAAGAGAAAGCCGCATCTTGTAATAAAAAAAGCAATATTTTCTTTAATAAGAAAAAATTAATTTTATCGCTTCGTTTTCAAGAAAACCTTGAAAAACCAAATTGTCCACCCTAACCTCTATGATTTGAGTTTTTCAAGGTTTTCTTGAAAACAAAGCAATTAAATTAATTTTTTCTTATCAAAGAAAATATTGCTTTTTTTATTACGAGATGCGGCTTTCTCTTCATTTTTTGATAAAGTTATTAGTTTCTGTAAAAATTTGAATTCTTTGATTAGAAAAGGACAGAGATACGTGACCTCCTCTTAAAAGCAAAGAAGACACAAAATTTTATTCTTTCTTCATCTACTTTCTACACCCGCTGTAGAAATCGAGAAAATTCATATAGAAATCCACTATATTGTCTACAGAGAATCTGCAGAGCATGAAGAGAAATTTATGCGGAAATTTATTACATTTAATGCATAATATTTGAAGTGTTTATACAGAATTTTTAAAAATTTCTTGCAAGACATTTTCACAACTTATGCATAAGCTCTGCAGAAACTCTGCAGGGAAATCTGTAGAAATTCTGCAGTTATTATGCAGATTATTTCTGTAAGGGAGTTGATTATGTGTCTGGATTTGAATAATATTCTAAATTTACTTGCGTACCTAACGATAAATTAACTATGCTGCATCTTTTATGCTTGTTCGCTTTAATCGTATAATTTCAAACGTAACTTATCCTACTTTTAACTTTCTTTTCACCTTTTTTTCAATCATTTTAGATAAAATTAAAAAAAAAGAATAACAAAGTGAACGGATATTAAAGGCGTTCATAAATTTTCACTTAAACGCATTATAATCAATACGCATAAACTTTAATTATTGTGCCTCTTTACCAGCTAATCTCCATGTTAAACTTTAAAAATAAGAAATTTAAGAAAATTTTTTTAATAATCGTATTGTAAAATAAAGAAAAATAAAGCTGCTCAGAGATGATATGACATAAATGTGATATATTGGAAGATGATATTATAAATTATTAGTTTTGTTTTGTGTACTTACTGTAACTATATGTTGTTGTTGCTGCTGCTGTTGTTGAAGAGTAAAATGTTGTTTTGAAAGTAAATCGGATTGCGTTGGTACTTGTGAATATGACGTATTGTTTCCATCAAATGTTGGTGGTGGTAACATTACTGGTACTAATGGAGGTTGTAGATTCATAGCTGCAAGTGCAGGTACATTTAAACCTAGCGGCAAACCCATCATACTCATCATCAAACTTGGATATTGATGAAGTTGTTGCAATTGTGATGCAGCCATTGCGTTAAATGCTGCTTGCATTTCGGACATATGTTGAGCTAACGTCAATTGAGCTTGTTGGTGCTGCTGCTGTACAAGGTTATGTTGCATATTGCTCTGCGTAATAGGCGTAGTTGAATCTGTACTTGACACTGGTGTGTTACTTAAAGCTGGTGTTGTATTAGGAGTGGTAGAAGTAGCTTCAGGAGTTTTATTTACACAGTCTTTAATATCAAGTACATCATCTTTTTCTTTGTTTTCGAAAATGTTACTATCTTGAGACTGGAAAGATGTTGGTGATGTAGTAACTGGAGCAGTTGTAGCTGAAGAAGACGTTGCTGCTGTAACAATCACAATTTTTTTCTCGTATTCGCATTTAAATTGTTGTGCATATTTTTCTAGAAATTCTCGAGGAACAAGATCACGATGCACTTCCTCACAATGTGCTTTTAGAACCCATACGCTACTGAATTCTTTATTGCAATGTTGACAGGTACTTCGTTTTATTTCAGGAATTATTTCGTCATCCATAAGATCTTCTAAATCTTGTTCCTTTTCCTGACAATTTGGATTATCAAAAGTGTGTTTAGGCTGTTCTTGTCTTTGATTTTCTTCTTGTAATCGATATGCAGTAATAACTTCTTCTTCTTTTCTTTGTTTTTTTTGGTGATTTTCATTAAATTGCATGACTAAATCAAATCCAAAGCTTTCCAATAAATGTTTATACATTTGAGACGTTTTATGTTTTGGTTGATACAAATCTTGAGAAGATATCAAAGATTGGGAACTTATTTGACTTATATTTTTATCTTGTGAACCTGAAGATGATACTGATGGTGGTGGAGTTTTTGATGGAGATGTAGTTAATTGTTGAGATGTTGCTAATTGTCGGAATAAAGCAAGAGGATTACTGAAAATACAATACAATTGTTGATGATTCAAAAGTTGGTCTTGATTAATAAATATTGCATTGCATTTACTACAAGATAACATGTTATGTGAATTACTATCTAAAGTATTATTGTTTGATGAACTATTTGGACTTGTAGAAGGCTGTTCAATTAGAGGGCGAGCTAGATCCAATTGTCCGCCAATAGCTAAATCGTGAATTTTACTTGCTCGAGTTTGATGAAGAACACTCCTTTTATGAATATCTAAGGTACTTCCTTGGGAATAAGCGACCTTACAAATATTGCACTTGTACGGTTTTTTGTCTTGATCATGTTGAGGATCATTCAAATCATTCGGACTCAAAGAAGATCCAACAGTTATAAGTATATTATTATTTCCTTGCTCTTGCATAGCTCTTTTTAGCTTATGTAAATGACTAACACTGTTGTAATGAACAAGAAGTATATTTTTTTGCGTAAAACTTTCTTTGCAGACATCGCATTTGTAGGGTCTATTGGGATCTAAATATTTTTCCATTGGATATGGCATTTTTTCACCTTTTCTATGTAGTAATGTCTTATTGTGTCCAGTTAAATAACATTGTCTTGTAAAAGCAACTTTGCAGCGGTGGCATTTAAATTTTCTTCCAGGATCATTGTAAGAGTCTTCTGCTATTGACTGACTATTAAGGTAATCTTCAAGTAATCGTTGATCTTTATGTACTTGAGATAAATCATTAATATCAGAATCATCTTCATCGATTTTGCCTTCATCGTCTAACATTTGTTCATTACTAAATATTCCTTGCCGACGTAAAGCCTCTTCTGTTACTGCTTGTAAGAGGGGATGAGCATTCATCAAATTCTGCTTACATTGTATTAGCTCATCTTCATGTAACTCTGTATGAGCTGTTTCCAAATGACGATGCAAAGCTTGCACTGATCTAAATGAACGGCAGCATAGAGCGCATTTAGTAGCATCTCTCATAGCATGATATTGCGAGTGTTGCTGAAGTTTTTCTAAAGTTTTGAACGCTAAACTACATTGGCCACATCTGTACTTATATACGTGCTTTTCACTTACAGCTAAAGATGGTAAAGATATGGAATGTAATTCCCTGTAATGTTGTTGAACATCTTCTAATGAACGAAACATTCTTAAACAAATATTACATTTCGTAGTTTGTTCTCCATCTTCACTACAAGTTGGTTCAATACTTTCTTCATCCTGGCTTTTTTTGAATAAAATATCGGATGGGATAGGGCATAAAACAGATGTACTCGAATTTCGAGGATTACTGTTTAACCAATGACTTTGATCGACAAGAAGTAGCAGCCTTTGTAAACCATCAGAGTTAACTGAATGAATCTGCATCACATGCTTCTCCAATGCAGATCGATATTTAAAACAGTCTTGACACAGTGGACATAAAAAATCTGAATTTGAATTATGTTTTAAATTATCTACTCCATCCTCGTTGTCATGAGCATGTGTAATTCGAAGATGATTTCTTAAATCTTCGTTTGACAATGACTGAAAAGAGCAATATGGACAGTTTGTTTCTTCGACTTCATTTTCTTGTTCTCGCACTTGTTCTTGTTCAATCTCTTGTTTAATTTCACTTCCACAGTCACTTTCATCCTCTCGACGTTCTGCAAAAAGCAATTTCGATTGTTATAAAATTTCAATTTTATTTCATATTTACATTCTAATGAAAAATTAATTTTGATTTGTTTAAACTCAAACAAAACGAATCAACTTAAGAACATATATGTTTTGAAAATTTACTTTCTAATTATTTATTATTTAAGTGAATAAAATTTGTATTCATAACGCTCCAAAAATAGTGTCGATTATTTATCGCAAAAAATCACTATTAGGTATAGTTATTCGATTAGACAAAAAACAATTACACAAAAATTATATTCCACTAAATAATACAAGCTTCTTATAGAATAATATTATTGGGCAAGGGCAAGAAGGTTTTTAATTGATTAAGGGTGGGATATACACTAATTCCACTTCAGACATGATAAGATAAAAATATACAAGGAGAGTACCGCACCTCTGGTAAACGCGTCAAGCTGAAACTCTCTAGGATATGATTCTTTAACGAAAAAAAAAACCGTGTTTTTTTTTATTTTGTGCTAAAATGTCCTAGAGACAAATGAATTAACATTTTTCAAAAATATATAATCGTAAAAATAAGTGTTTATAAGCAGTTCAATAACTAAACACTCACAGAAGAATCATAATCCTACAGTTTTAGGCAAATCGTAGGTGCAGTACTCTATTTGTCAGTAGAATAAGTAAAAAGACTTTAAATAGGTAGATTCCATGAAAACATGCTACGAAACGGATTTAGTTAAAACTGTAAAATATGATTTTTTTATGAAAAAAAATACAGCAGTATTTTTTTTTTTTTTCATCGAATATGCCTCTAGATAAAACATTTTAACATGATATAGACAATTCTTTGAAAATATATTAAAGGAAGCCTTTATAAGAACTTAAATAACCAAAGAACTAGTACTCTCACAAAAAATACATTAAAGATAAAATAAAGCACAAGTTAGATGCTTTAATTTAAGATTTGTTGCATTAAAATTCAAAAGTTTCAGGCGATTAAAATATGCTAATGGAATAGGTTAACAAATTGAGCATGTGTTATATGTTGACAAAATTAACAAATATTTAGTAATTTTTAATTAGGCATAACTTTTGAATTACTGCACCTTTCTGTTGCAACAGAGCTGAAATTAAATTTTTGATTTTGGCTGTATTACACCTCTTATGTAATTTTTGTAAGAGTCGTAGTTATTTGGTTATGTAAGTTCTAAAAAAGGCTCTTTTTCACAATATTTTCGAAAAAATGTCTATATCCTTGTCTAGGAGGCCTATTCGATCAAAAGAAAAAATATGTGTTCATGTTTTTTGTCGAAAAATCATATTTTGTAGTTTCAGCCAAATCTGTTTCCCGAAGGTAGGGTGCTCTCCCTATCAGTCGGATGCGCAAAGGTTTTTAGTTAGGCCAAGCGTCTACTTCTTCCTCGTATACACTGACTAATTTTCCTCAAAAAACTTATTTTATAAGCCATTAAAAAAATTTTCATAATGAAATAAAAACTTCAACGGCTCCAAACTATACAAGCCTGTTTCAAAACTACACAACTCCAGACTACACTGTAAAAAAAAATAGCGAGAAATCCCGTCATTGGTCGACGATTTCAATGCGACCATGCACCGTCGATGTTATTTAACATCGTTGAAGCGCGACATCTAACTGATTTAACCTAAAAATCTTGTGTTCAGTTTACGTGAAATCACGCAAAGCACGTTAAAATGTCGCCATTGAACGAAGTTAAATAACCACGACGGTGCATGGTCGCATTGAAATCGTCGACCATCGACGTGATTTCCCGCTATTTTTTTTTACAGTGTATACTATCCTCTCTCTGAAGTCCAAGCTATACTATTCTATCAAGAAACTCTGGGCTATACTAGTCTAACTCTAAACTCCGAAAGTGAAAGTCTATGTTACTTCGAATAAAAATTAGTGATATAAAATTTAAATATGCCACAAATTTTTTTTCAATTTATAAAATTTAGTTAAATATAAGTTATTTACAAACACTTTTATAATATGTCTTTAAGGGAACCCTGTACCTTTCTATCCTTTTTTACTTCAAAAATGTATGTTTTTGGAAAAACTGGTGATTATTGATAAAAATTAAGAATTGTCCGCAATTTGTACAGTAATATTTTTTCCAATGAGGAAAAATTAATTTTAATGCTTTGTTTTCCAGAAAAGCTTGACATACTTAAAAAATCATAACTTAAGAAGGGGCCGAACTATCTGTCTTTGTCTAATAGCGTATTTCATCATTTATGTAAACACTATCCGGTATAACAAGAAAAAAATAGCAGCCCCCGCTAGATATTAGTATAATAAGTAAATTTTGTAATAACAAACAAATTCTTTTACTGCGTAGTTTTTGAATAATTAGAGACCTACCAAAAAAAGATAGGTTATATTCTAGATGGCTAGTAGGTCTCTAATTAGTCAAAAACTATGCGGTAAAAAATTTGATTGTTATTACAAAATTTACTAATTATACTAATATCTAGCGGGGGCTGCTATTTTTTTCTTGTTATAAAGGATAGTGTTTATATAAATAATGAAAAACGCTATTAGACAGAGACAGATAGTTCGGCCCCTTCTTAAGCTAGATAATATGATTTTTTAAGTATGTCAAATTTTTTTAAAAACAAAGCATCAAAATTAATTTGTTCTAATCAGAAAAAATATTGCTTTTTACTGTACGAGTTGCAGACACCTCTTAATTTTCATCAATAACTAGTTTTTTCAAAAACCTACATATATTAATTAGAAAAGGATAGAGAGATCCAACGTTCTCTTAATAAATTTTTTGTGTGAAAATTTTCACTATATATGTATATATATATATATTGTGATGACCTTGAGGATCAGGAGGTCTCACGAAAGTTAAATTAATAGAAAATTATGGAGTTCGATTAAATGATTAAAAAAACTTTATTTAACTAATTACACTATTGTTGCACGCACGCTCAAAATGGATGCCAGCTTATAGCGTACGCGACGCCACTTGCACTGATCACGTTATTATTAACACGGCGAAAAGCAGAGACTACAACAATAAATTCAGTAAAAAAAAATATATATATAAGTTAAAAGGGATACACTCAATAAAATAATAAATCGAAAAGAAAAGCACTAAGGGAATTTTCAACTAGTGAACGCGCACGATCGCCCGACACACACATCGCGTAGTTAGATGGATTACATGATTTTAATTAACACTAGCGAACTGCTTTCGCAACAAAACGAGGCTTTGCTACGCAAAAATACTAAAAGAAAATATCAAATATCCTCACGCACTTACTCAACGGATTAAGATATCCTTATTAGCAAAAACTACAGCATTAGTAGCAAAGTCGCACGCAAAGTGTAACGGCTCTATACTCTACGTTGACGACAGAAGGAATGACGCAATGGAGTTTCCTTCGTCTCTACTCAGCTTCGTCTCTCTTGCTGTACGCTGCGCGCGCCGCAAGAGAGAGACAAACGATCCTTAACGGACCCAAGTTCAGCTACTCGAGTCAAGCTGCTTGCTATCTATGCTCAGTGCGTTAGTTTTACGTGCTTTAGATATTCACACGTGTGTGCCAAACGATCTTGGGTTTATACTCCTAGATATTTGACTCGCGTGGTCTGCTTTCCGTCATGCTACTGGTTAGATGCTCCCTTCTGTCGTCTATATGCGTATAACTATATATATATACATATTTGCGTAAGAATCTACTACTAACAACATTGAAAATTATAGACATAAAAAATTTTATTTTTCTGAATTAGATATTCAAGCTCATATGGAAAAAATTTCTGGAAATAATTGTAAATAAGTGTTAATAACTGTAAATAAATGCAAATAACTATAAATAAGTGTAAAAAAATGTCAGAATTAAGACACGACTAACAGATATTTACAATTATTTACAGTTATTTACGATTATTTATAGTTTTTTACAGTTTTTTACAGTTATTTGCAATTATTTACATTTTCGAAAATTTTCATAAATTTATTCAATTCTTTTATATATGAGTGATTCTCCCAAACTTTAAAATTCTTAGGAAACTCTGGAGTGCTGAATGACAAACATTAATGCATAGCTTCTCAACGGGATGTCAGAGTTGTTAGAATCGATTTTTGCTTTTTTTATCTGATTGATATCACTTTAAATTGACTATTTAGACAAATATAGTGACTTGTCCGCGCTAAAGCTACATTAATTCAATCATTTTTGTAAAAAAAGAAAATCACTTAAAGTCGTTATTTTTTCATGAACTTTGAATGAAAATTAGATATCAAGCTTGATAAACCTAATCTCAAAATACTATACATTGAAAGTTTGTTCATAACTTTTTATGTGTAATATTTTAATAAATTTCTTGAGTTATC
Organism: Anastatus disparis; assembly: GCA_017163975.1. Taxonomy (NCBI): domain Eukaryota; kingdom Metazoa; phylum Arthropoda; class Insecta; order Hymenoptera; family Eupelmidae; genus Anastatus; species Anastatus disparis. The sequence goes on along the minus strand of JAFFSR010000286.1, from coordinate 2,856,355 downwards.
CGCACCCAGGATTAATCTTATAAATTTTCTTTCTGTAGTGAATGTATATGATTTGACACACCGTTTACTCATAAACTTTGAATAAAAATATTATTAGGAGGGGATAACTACGATATCCTCTTAAAGAGGCACACGAACCTAACACGATTCAAATTAATAGTTTTAGAGCCAAGAAATATATCCTGGTATTTATGTGAGAGCACATAAAAAGTTATTCTAAATATTTTGTAAAACTATCGAAACGTGGGACCATTTTACGTGATAAATCATATAAAAATGCAAATTTTTCGAAGATTTATGGAAATATTTAATTTAATATATTGAATAATCAAAAAAAAATCATAAGAAATTATTTTTTGACTTTATTACGAAGAATTTGAGCCGGGATAAACTTATGTGCTTGATGAAAACATTGACGTATCTTAAATTTTACCAAAAAAAGACTACATATTTTCTGCAGGCTGCTGCTCAACTTTTTGAGCAGGCACACAAGTTTGACTTGGCTCAAATTTTTCGTAATGAATTAAAAAAATAATTTCTTATGATTTTTTATTATTATTCAATATATTAAATTAAATATTTTCATAAATCTTCGAAAATTTTGCATTTTTATATGATTTATCACGTAAAACAGCCCCTTTTTACGATAATTTCACAAAATATTTAGAATAACTTTACTATGTGCTCTCACAAAAATACCAGGATATATTTCTTGGCTCTGCAAACATTAATTTGAATCATGTTAGGTTCGTGTGCCTCTTCAAGAAGCTGAGCTATAGTGTTTTTAATTCAGCACTCCAGAGTTTCCTAAGAATTTAAAAGTTTGGGAGAATCACTCATATATATGAAAATTTTTAAAAATGTGAATAACTGCAAATAATTGTCAAAACTATGAAAAACTGTAATAACTATGAATAATTGTAAATAATTATAAATAACTAATATACACAACTTTAAAAACGCTGCCAAGGTCTTTGGGCAATGCTTCCTCATAGAGCTCATTAAGAGGAGGTCACGTATCTCTGTCCTTTTCTAATCAAAGAAATGATTTTTTTACAAAAACTAATAACTTTATCAAAAAATGAAGAGATAGCCGCATCTTGTATCAAAAAAAGCAATATTTTCTTTGATAAGAAAAAATTAATTTTATTGCTTCGTTCTCAAGAAAACCTTGAAAAACCAAATTGCCCACCCTAACCTCTATGATTTAAGTTTTTCAAGGTTTTCTTGAAAACGAAGCAACAAAATTAATTTTTTCTTATCAAAGAAAATATTGCTTTTTTTATTACGAGATGCGGCTTTCTCTTCATTTTTTGCTAAAGCTATAAGTTTCTGTAAAAAACTCAATTCTTTGATTAGAAAAGGACAGAGATACGTGACCTCCTCTTAAGTTGGTATTCATTTTATTTTTATTTTCAAATGTGTCTTCAATGTAAAAAAAATTATTCATCAGCAATTTTTCCTAATATTTTTTAAATGTGAGCATATAAAATTGATCATATTATCTATTATGAAATGTAAAACTAAATATAATTAATCTATGTGACGCTTACAGTTTATTTAATTGCATTATAAATATTTTTCCATAAATCATGTCATATTTTTCTCTTCTTTCTAATATTTAAAGTTTTCATTAAAAAAATCAATAATATAAAATCTATAAGGATGTAATAGATAAATCTTAATCTTGAGCAATAAAGATTGTCAATTTACAATCTCGATCCAAAAAAAATTTTCTTTTGAAACTTACACTTATTTATTGAATTATAAGCTTAAAAGTTTTTTTTATCCAGAAAAGCCTATGTTCAATTTTTAATTTTCAACAATTTTTTTCTTAATTTGCGTAAAAATAAATAACACACAACTCTTGTAAGAACATACAATGTATATAATAGCTAAATCACAGCTAATAAAAAAAAAACAATAATCTAACATCAATAATGTTGTAATATAAAAATGTATCTCAATCATGAGCAATGAAGATTGTCAAGTTACCATTCCGATCTCGAAGTAGCGCTTACGCAGTCGTCATAATATTTTAATAAATTACTGAAAAATCAATTAGGCAATGAAAACGAATCTGGTCCATTCTAAATATAAATTTTATGATATTTAACATATTAATCCTCCATCAGTGATCATAAATTTAAGGTCATATGCTGTAACTTGGATCACTAATGTTCAGTTTATGTTTTCTTAAGGCTCTAAAATTAAAATTACATTAGGAAAACCAATTTTCAATAGCTTCCGAACTAGTCAATGAAATAAAAATAATGATATGGGAAATTGGATGCAAATCTATCGAGTACTTTTCGAGATCCAAGTAACAAAATAAATATAAACATTATTTTCAAAAATTTAAAATGTTCTAAGACTAAAACTGCGCTAAGAAAATCAGTTTTCGAAAGGTTTTCTCAATTTGGCGATTGAAAATAATTTCCATGAAAATTTTTAAGAAAATTCATAGTGTAGTTTACATAAAATATCAAAAAAATGAAAAATATGAAATTTAGAAAAATTTTTGAATTGGCTATTTCATTAAAACTACTATAAGTAGACCAATTTTCAACAGCTTTGGCACTAGTTAATCAAAAAAATAAATTGTATGGAAAATTTGAAACAAATCCATTGATTACTTTTCGAGATCTAATTGATTAAATAAATACAAACATTTTTTTCAAAAATTTCAAAATGTTCTAAAACTAAAACTATGCGAAGAAAATCAATTTTCAGAAGTTTATTTCGGAGATCGAAAATTATTTCGATGCAAATTTTTAAGCAGATTCATCGGATAGTTTATAGAAAATACCAGAAAATGAAAAATAAAATTTTTTTTTTAATGACTCTGAAATTAAAACTATACTAAGAAAACCAATTCTTGATAGCTTCTCATAAAATTAGACAAAAAGATAAATTCTATGCAAAATTTGAAGCAAATCCATCGAGTAGTTTTCGAGATCTGGTTGGCTTACTGAATACACACTCACACACACACACACACACATACAGACATTTTCTAAAAATCACTTTTTTCGACTCCCTGAGACTAAATATGTACAAAGCAACTGTTATTCATAAAATTCTTATTTTTATTAATTTCACTTTTGTGACATATGTATCTATTTCTGTTTATATATATATATATATATATATATATATATATATATATATATATATATATATATACACAAATACATGTATGCATATGTCATAAAATGAAGGAAGTGAAATAAAGGTAAAAATTTATCAAAAGTATATTGTGAAAGTTTTTGCAAATGATTTATACTTTATTAAATTTATTAAACTATTATTGAAAAAATCTGTTGAATTAGTTCATCACTTCCCCAAAACATTTATGCAGTTATCAACATAAAGAATGTCTGGCATATTTAATTTTTATTGGCATTACAACTCGCGCCTTCTGCTAGCTGTAAAATGGCTGCTTAGTGTAGAAGGGCTTATGAAGAGTATCAAGTTTTATTTGATTATTTAACTTATTATTTTAAAAAATGCAATCATGGATCGATCAGAATTTTGAATTAGTAAAATAATCAACTAAAACTAAATATTCTTCATGGATTTCTGCATATTTTTCCTACATCGAACGGCCATGTTGTTTACATACATATGTAAGAAAATCATATTATTTGATTTGCGCGCGTAATCAGGCTAGTAAACTAGACCTCTTATTATCTAGCCAGGTCGGTAAAACAGATCCTTAAATATACGGAAAAATAATTAAATTTACACGTGGCAATTAGTAGATTAATTAAGACATATAAATAACAATGTAATAAAATATCATAGAAGTAATCTAAACACATCTAAGTGAATGATAATATTGAATGTTGTTTCTTTGTTATTTACAGGTAAGGTCAACTTTTAGATTAAACATGTAATTGTAAATATTGTATAAATTAATAAATACTTTCTTATTTACAGGGAAATTAATCATTTTTTTATTCTAACCTATAAAAGAAAAAGAAAATTTGAATATCTGAATAAAAATTTATTAAAAAAGTAAATAAAAGAGAAAAAAATAAATAGAACATTATGAAACAGCATTCTCGTTGTATATCACGATAGACAAATTACAATTTACATTCAAGTCACTGTCAACCGCAGATGATAAATCCAACGTATTGTGTGTAACCAGAGTAACCACGCCAGATGGCCGCATTTATAGATTTCCACACGAGTACTTAAATGTATACAAGCACGAAGAACTTATAAAAGCACCTTTATTTATTAAAGTAAAAAAAATTATTGAGATCAAAAGTGTGGATTAATTTAACTGGTGAATTAAGAAAAATTTATTATGATGAAGATGGAAACTTACAATTCGAGGAAGAATATTTAGAAGAAATAATTGAAAAACAAGAAAATAGTGACTCAGTGGCTAATGTCTCGAAACAACTATTAGTAAAATTACTAGAAACATTACTTGAAAAAATTCAAGAAAAATCTAAAGAAAAAAATTTAGGAAAACTGGCTGAAGAATTCATAATTGAAGAATACGATGGTAAAAATTCAAACGCGAATCAATGGATAGCTGATTTCGAAAAAGGATGTGCACGATTTGAGATAAAAGACGGAAAAAAAATAGAGATTTTAAAATCCGTTTTGGAAAAAGGTGCCATAGATTGGTATAGTTGTACACTTTTAAAGCTTACAATTTAAACGAATTTGGAAGAGTGGAAGGAAAATTTTTGCAACACATTGGCCAGTAAAGGTTGGTCTCCAATAATATGCATTATCATATAAATATCAAACCGGTTCGTTATTAGAATATTCTATGAAAAAAGAAAAACTTTTATTGCAAGTAAGGGAAACTATTAATAATGGAACATTCATAGACCTCATTGCTACAGGCTTACCAAATTACATAATCGATAGAATTAATTGGGAAAAACTCACAGACTAAAGACTTACACGATGAAATAGGTAAATTAGAACATCTAACTTATAAAAAAATAAACCATACGTCAAAGATAAATATGAAAAAACGCTTCGCATAATATGCAAAGAAAAAGAAAAGCGATACCTTTTTATCCGTAGGCTGAATGCTGGTTCAAATATGAAGAAAATGAAAATAACAAAATAAAACAAATAAACTCCTTACCATTGAATGTAGAACTAAGTGGTGAGGATCCAAAAAACTAATGATATCATCATTAATTGAACTCAATATTAAACTAAATGACATTTTATAAGTATCTGCTATATATGATCCAGTATTAAATATTTCATTAATAAATGCAAAGCTAGTACAATCAAAATATAGCAATAACAAAACAGAAAAAACAAACTTGAGAACAATTAATGGTGTTTATAAAACAGATGATGAAATCAAAGAGCCTGTATACACCAAAGTCACCAATCACTGCACCGATAGAGTATGTTATTCTACTCAAAAAATAAGGAGACACGTATTTTTTTTTTTTTTTTTGCTGAAATATCAAAATTGCATAAGATATGCACATTTAAAAATTGTATACAAAAGCTAAATGTTCAAACTGAGAAAGTTGACAGTAACTTTAGAGGGCTATCGTTTTACCAATTTTCAATGAATCTTGGTAAACCTTATTTTGTTTTATTCTGTTTTGAGCCCTCTTCAATCCGGTGCAAGAAATTTAAAAAATAAACAAAAAATGACTGAGGTATATGCATTTTACCAAAACTAGCACTTTTTATGCACATACATTTTTTTCAAAAAGACCATCTTTTCATTTGCTAAAATGTTTTGAGCTGATAGAGGACTAAATTACACATCTAATTTTACCTGTATGAACCCGTATTTTTTGTTTGGAACGAGAAAACATTTCACAAATTTTATTGTTGAAAAATGCTTGTATATACGATCAGAAGTCTTACGCAATCTCCATTCAAAAGCTGTCGCATACTTCGCTCATCATTTGTTTACATTTGCATGTATGTATATATATATACATTTGCATATATATATATATATACATATATATATATATATATGTATTTGTGTATGTGTGTGTGTGTGTGTGTGTGTGTGTGTGTGTGTGTGTGTGTGTGTGTGTGTGTGTGTGTGTGTGTGTGTGTGTACATATACATGTGAATTCATAATATAAAAATAAATACTTGAAACTGAAAAAAAAAAAATTCCATTCGTGTATAGAAAAGCTAGTTATTATCATGACTATTTTGAAAGGTACTTCTTGGGCTTATGAATAAGTAAACAAAAATGTGCAATTTCAATGTCCGAAAATTACTCTTCTAAAAGAATTTCATGTCCCAATTTTTCTCAAATGCATAAGAAGGTAGTTTATAAAAGCAGTAATTTACGTTTTAGACCGTTGGAAGATTTAGTCATTAATTTGGCACGTAATTTTACTTTAAATTTTCAGGTATTACAGTTTTTCTTTCCAGGGGTGAGACGCATCTAGGTAAAACTGTATTAAAACTCTCGTTTAATTCCTGTATTCGTTCGGGTGCCTTTGGAATAAAATCATCATCTTTTCCACTAAAAAGTTTAGTGATTTTATTTTTAGATGTAGACTCAAGATAACTCAATATCATTTTAGCTATGCGTTCATGACAATTTGTGCATACATCAGTAGATGGCAGTATCTTTAAATCTGGATAAAGTCGTGCCAAATTAATGGCTAAAACTCCCAACGTTTTAAAATGTAAATTACTGCTCTTATTAACTACCTTCTTATGCATTTGAAAAAAATCGGGACATGAAATTTTTTTAGAAGAGTAAATTTCGGACATTGTGATTGCACAGTTTTGTTTACTTCTTTGCAAGTCCAAAAAGTACCTTGTAATCAGGTGTAAGAATAACTAGCTTCTATATGACAGTTCCAATATGCTGTTTTGGTTAGGCGATGTATTTCTCCGCGAGTTGGTCTCCTATTGTTTGTACATTAGCCCTTTCAGAATGAAATTCTTATTTCATCATGAAAAGTTCTGATAACCATTTAGCGATAGTAAATGTTCATTTATTAAGCAATTTTTGCGATGAAAAAATTTTTTTTTTATTTTTCACTTTTTAAGTTTTCTCAGTTTCTGTCAAAGATATAATACCTTAAGCCCTCAGTTTGAGATCGGAAACAGTCCACTTCAATCTAATACACATATTTTTTTTACAAAATTTGAAGCCGCTTTTGCACAATTAAAAAAAAGCAAAAAATTTCAATGTACATTGTAATGTACATTGGTTCTTAAAGGGTTAGAACATATATAATATATATATACACGAATAGAATTATTTTTTTCCATTTTTGAGTATTTATTTGTGTATTACGAATTTACATATATATGAACACACACACACACACACACACACACACACACATATATATATATATATATATATATATATATATATATATATAAACGTATGTAACGTAGAGATTGGGGACCTTGAGGTCATTTTACAGTACATTTTTTTTTTTACAAAAATTTTCTCAATTTTAACTAAAGAAATAATTGCTCCTTTCTCATAGAAATGTATGTAACCCTTAAAATAAAGGACCTTAAGGTCATTTCACAACAAATTTTTCGAAATATACAAGAATTTTTTAATTTCACCTAAAGAAATAATTTTTCTTATTTCGTGTAAGAATCTTAATTCATATATATAGATATACAAATAACATCGAGAGATTGAGGACCTGGTCCTCGTTCTCTCAAAAGGTCCCCAAAGTCTACGTTGTATCTATCGAAGGTCCTCAAAACCTACGATATATGTATTTATCACAATTGATAGTATATACATACATACAAATGTAAACAAATGATGTGCGTAGCATGCGACAGCGTTTAAATGTAGATTGCGTAAGACTTCTGAACGTATATACAAGTATTTTTCAACAATAAAATTTTGTGAATTATTTTCTCACTCCAAACAAAAAAATACGGGATCTTACAGGTACCATTAGATAGGTAATTTAGTCGTCCATCAGCCCTAAAAATTTCAGCAAAAAAAGATGGCCCTTTTGTGCATAGAAAGTGCATTTTTTGGTAAAATGCATATATCTCAGTCATTTTTTGTTTATTTTTTCAAATTTTTTGCACCGAATTAAAGAGGGCTCAAAACAGAAAAAAACAAAAAAAAATTTACCAAAATTCATTGAAAATTGGTAAAACGATAGCCCTCTAAAATTATTGTCAACTTTTTCAGTTTAAACATTTAGTTTTTGTATGCAATTTTCAAATGTGCATATCTTATGGAAATTTTGATATTTCAGCAGAAAAAAAATACGTGTCTCCTTATTTTCAGAGTAGAATAACATACTCCATTGGTGCAGTATTTGGTGACTTGAGTGTATACAGGCTGTTCGATTTGAAATGGAATCAGCCAAAAATAAAAATAAAAACTATGAATATAGAAGACTACATAAATGTGTTCATAATTAATAACGAGAATTTCAAATATAACTTTCTAATAGGATTAGATTGTATAGAAAAATTTAAATTGATACAAAATGAAAAATAAGAGATAGAACAGAAAAGTTCCGAATCTAAAGAAATAATAAAAGAGTATCAAATAAATTTCAATGAACATGTTGAAATAAGTACTTTCAATCTTTTAACAAGTCACCTAAATTAGCATCAAGAAACAATAAAGAATCTAATAGACAAATATAAAAATAAATTTGCAATAGATAAGTATGATATAGGTACTGTAAAAGATTACGAAGCCAGAATAGATCTTATAATGGATAAATACTGCAGCAAGAGACCATATAGATGCACAATTGAAGACAAGAAAAAAATAGAAGAGCAAATTTTGGAATCATTAAAAAGAAATTTAATAGAAGAATCATACAGTCTCTTTGCTGCACCAGTAACATTAGCTTATAAAAGAGATGAAAACAAGAAATCAAGATTTTGTATAGATTTCAAAGATTTAAATAAGATAATAGTTCCTCAAGCACAACCATTCCCATTAATTGAAGATTTAGTAATAAAAACAAGAAATTGAAAATATTTCTCAAAACTTGATATAAACTCAGCATTTTGGTCCATTCCTCTACGAATTGAAGATAGAAGAAAAACAGGCTTTGTAACCCAAGAAGGTCATTTTTAATGGACTCGCCTACCATCTGGATTAAGAATATCACTAGCTATTTTCCAAAGGATCTTAAGTAACATAATAAAAAAATATAAATTATCAAATTTTACAGTAAATTATATAGATGACATACTGATATTTTAAAATCTTTCGAGGATTATATGGACCATCTATCAAAATTATCAGAGGCAATAATGAAAGAAGGATTCCGATTAAAACTTTCAAAGTGAACATTTGCATTGGACTTTGTACAATATTGAGGCCATATAATGAAGAACAACTCGATTTCTTCTATAAGGGATAATTTGATTTCAATACGAAATTTTTCTATACCGGAAAACAAAAATAATGTTCGACAATTCTTAGGAAAAATCAACTTTTATAATGAATATGTACCAAAAAGCTCACTAATTCTGGATCCACTGCATGGTTTATTAAGAAAAGAACAAGAATTCATCTGATCAGAGGAACGTCAAAAAACCTTCAAATACATGAAAAACTTTCTCTGTACTCAACCAGTATTAACTATCTTTGACCCAGACCTACCAATACACATATGCACAGATGCAAGTTTAAAAGGCATAGGTGCTGTATTGAAACAGCTGCAACTAAATGAAAACCCAAAGACTGAAAAACCAGTAGCATATTTTTCAAGAAAATTAAATGTGTCACAAAAAAAAGCATTTTATTTAGAATGTATAGCAATAAAAGAATTAGTAAAGTATTGGCAACATTGGCTTATGGACAAGGATTTCAAAATATTTCTAGATCACAAACCACTAGAAAAAATGAATATAAAAGCTAGAACAGATGAAAAATTAAGTGATTTCACTTACTACTTGTCACAATTTGATTTCGAAATAATATATCATGCAGGCAATGATAATTTAGAAACAGGTTGCTTAAGCAGAAATCCAGTATTATAGCCCCAAGAAAACGAAAACGATATATTAAAAGTTGTACACTTAATAAACTTGGAAGATATTTTGGAAGACCAAGAAAAAAACAAAAATATTAAACTTAACAAAAACAAACTAAATCTTAAAAGTAATCTATATTATAAAAAAGCAGAAAATAAACAAAAAATTATATTATTAAAAGAATTGGGTGTTTGCATAAATAATTTCTTTTTAATCCATTTTATCCGTCATTTAGAAAAAGAAAACATAAAAGACACATATTTTTTCTTATATCATCAAAATGAAAACTCAAAGAGATAGAGGCAGTCGAAATTGTGTGACGTCACGATTGTTTTAGTAATCGTGAAGTCATATACATTGGCGCTATATCTATATATATATATATATATATATATATATATATATATATATATATATATATATATATATATACATATATCAAAATTGTATTAATTTCTACTGGCTATAACTTTTGCAATCAGCATGTTTCATGAATAAATGTATTATATCCGTCAGGTAAATTACGAAAAAATAAACGACCCGTATTTTTTTGTTTTTCAAAATATGATGAATTGCAAAAGTTATAGTCGGTATTAGTTAATAGAATTTTTATATATATTAAGATATAGCGCCATGATACGTGACGTTACAACCACATATGTAATTGTGACGTCACACCAATTTAACTTCTTCTATCTTTTCGAGTTTTCATTTTCATGAAAAAAGAAAAAATACGGGTCTTTTATTTTTTCGTATTCTACCTGAAGGATATAATACATTTTTTCATGAAACATGCAAATTCACCATATTTTAATAAACAAAAGAATACAGGTTTTTTATTTATTCATATTCAACCTAAGGGATATAATGCATTTTTTCATGCAAGGACCCAATTCAGTAAAAAACTAATAAAAGACATACATGAAACATTCTGTCATATTGAAATAAACCAAATGAAAAATAAAATATTGCCGTATTATACAGCGGTAAATATATCAGAAAATATAAAGAAAATCTACCGACACATTGGCCGAGTGGTTCGGCGCGCACCAGGCGATCTGCTAAGTTAAGCAGCATTGGCCGCGGTTAGTACTTGGATGGGTGACCGCTCCAAGAAACGCTGCGCATCCAATCTGGACTTGCTTTGTATGACGATCGCTTGGGTGTGCTGACCACATGACAATGTGAGTGGGAGGTGTGGCAGATACGGTGTAGGTATCCTGATATAAAGATGCCTAATACCGAATCTGCTATATACACCGACCCATTCCGGAGAGGGTTTTTCCAAGTTTTATCTCACTGGGTTTGCCTATAGGTTTTCCCCTCTCCACGGGCATTACCCCGGGCGACTGCGGAGTGGGACGGGGTAAAATGGGACGGGTAAAAAACAAAAAATTGAAAGTATAAATAAAGGTGTGGGGAATACGTTAAGATCGTAAAGATGAACGTGGAAGCCACCAAATTAAAAAAAAAAAAAATTTTATAAAGAAAATCTGTGAACACTGTGAATTATGTATAAAAAATAAATCAAGAGGCCAGGATAAAATTGGTTTAATGTTACATCTCGGTCTCGCAAGAAAACCGTTTAAAATAGTTTCCATAGACACAATAGGTGGATTCGGCAGCTCGCGATCCACAAAAAAATATTTACATATATTAGTAGATCACTTTACAACATTCGCTTACATAGTAACATCAAAAACGCGAAATACAAGCGATTTCATTAAATCGACAGAAAATGTACTAAAAGATATTTAAATACTATTAGGATCAATACCCAGGTATAAATTCTATGGATTTCAAAAATTTCTTAGAAGAAAAAGGAGTTACAATAATCTTCACAGCAGTTAATGCACCATTTTCAAATATAAAAAATTATTTGGACTTGTTATTTTTTTATGAACTTAGATCGGAAATTATATATCCAGCTCGACAAACTCAACCTTAAAATACGATACATTGTAAGTTTGTATTATAACTTTTTATGTATAGTATTTTACTGGATTTCTTCAGTTGTCCGCACTAGAGTTTAATCTTACAAATTTTTTCTTTGCAACAAAAAAATCCGATTAAACGCATCGTCTATTTGTAAGTTAGGATTGGAAATATTATGAAAAGGCGGACAGCTTCGCCATGCTCTTAAGATGTTAAATAGATACTACACCTGTACTCATAAACATTTAGTGTCTTACCATTCTATTGCTGAATTTTCAGAAAAGTAATGCATTAGCTTGTAGTATCCCACAAAGTATGACAAATTTGAGAAGCTTCCCAGCAAAAGTTTCAAGGAATATTCTAATAGAATTTTCCAGCAAGCTCCTTGCAACCTTAAGAGCAGGTCGAGTATATATGTCTTTTTCTAATCAAAGAATTGATTTTTTTTCGAGATGGGGCTTTCTTTTTATTTTTTGCTACAATTATTAGACTTTGCAGAAAAATGAATTTTTTGGTTAGAAAAGGATAGAGATATACGACCTGCTCTTAAGGTAAGCAATTCTGTTTTTCAAGATTTTATTTAAATAAGATTAATTTTTTCTTATCAAAGAAAATTTTGCTTCATTTTTTGCTAAAGTTATTAGTTTTTGCAAAAAAATTAATTCTTCGATTAGAAAAGGACAGAAATACGTAACCTCCTCTTAATGAAACTTGCAGTAAAATTACATTTCAATCTTCCATGGAAGCTTCCCGGAAGCTAGCAGCAAGATTGCATGAAACGTAACAGGAATATTTCTGCCAAGATTGCATGAAACGTAACAGGAATATTTCTGCCAAGATTACCATCAAACTTGAGGAAATCTTTCAGTAATCTTCCATAAAATATTTCATCGAATTTCCCTGGAGGATTTTACGGAAGATTATAAAAAAATAATTTGGAAAGATTTCTGAAAGGTTACTTTATATCTCTTCCGAAATCTTTCATGTGAGCTTCCTGGAAGCTCAATGAAAGTTTTAGTAATTACATTGGAATCTTTCTTAGAAGTTTCGTGGAAACTTCCCTAAAGTTTGGGCGAAATATTCAAAATATAGTAATATAGAAAATTAAATATTCCTTGAAAACTTCAATGATGCTTTCAGCAATATTTCAAGTAATGTTACAGAAATATTCCTGAGAAGATTACCAGTAATTTTATGAAATAAATTTTACATTCGATTTCGATGTTAAAAATATTTGATGTATAAAAAAATAATAAAGAATGTTTTAAACATAAAAAAATAATTTAAAAAAAAGTTATTGTGTCAAGATAATTAGATAATCATCATGCTTTATAATACAAGCTATTAAATAAAAAGAAAGATAATATTCATGAGTACTTAAGTACACATAAATTTGGCCTATCTTTTTATTTAATTGCAAAATTTTAAGAAGACAAGTGCATTAGCTTGTATTTACCACAAAGATTATTCCGTTAAGAGCAGGTCGTATATTTCTATCCTTTTCTAATAAAAAAATTCAATTTTCTGCAAAACCTAATAATTGTGGCAAAAAATAACAAGGAAGCTCTATTTCGTATAATAAAAAGCAATATTTTCATTTATGAAGAAAAATTATTTTTATCGCTTCGTTTTTAAGAATACTTTGAAAAACCGAATCGTCCATTCTAACCTCTATTTTTTAAGTTTTTCAAGGTTTTCTTCAAAACGATAAAAATAATTTTTCCTTATTAAAGAAAATATTGCTTTTCATGAATCAAGATGGGGCTATCTCCTTTTTTTTTGCTACGATTATTAGTTTTTGCAAAAAAATTAATTCTTTGATTAGGAAAGGACAGAGATATACGACCTATTCTTAAATTTTCAAATAAATTCATTCATTAGTCTTTCAGAATTTTAGATTTCTTGTACAAAATCTAAAAATTTTCATAAATAAAATATTGAAACAAAAAATTCTGAAATCAATAAATGAATTCATTGGAAAACCTAACTGAATAATCTTCATGGCAAGTACTACTAGCTAAAGCATTTCTTTTCGTTTGCGATAAAATGAAATAATAGGCTAAATTCATGAGTACAGGTGTAGTGTCCGTTTTACATTTTCTTAATTTCTACTTTTACCGTTAGAAATAACATACTTTCTTAAATATTTCTCCGAATTTAAAGCTTTTATAAATCAAATATTTTTTTAGTTTGGAAATCTAATTTGTTGTGTAAGCCATCGTACATAAGGTTTAAATAATTATGAAAACCAAATTTGTATACATAATAAGTTATTCAAAATATTTTATAATTTTTGACGAATGAGTCGATAAAGAAGAAATTGGTCAGACTTTTATAATCATTTACATAAAAATAATTTCAATTAATTTATTTGCCAAATTATTGTTTTAACGATAAAATCCCTTGATGTGAAAATCTAAATACCATATTACTCAACAAGCGTTTGTAGGGTAATGGATAGGGTTTCCGTTTCGTAATCTTAAGTACGTAGGTTCAAGTCACAGTTATGTCGAAAAAATTTTCAATGCGTTTTTTATATCGAATGTATTAAAATCGTTATTAACGGGATGTCGGAGCTGCAGCAATCAAGTTTTGCTTTTTTTATTTTATCAATATGTTTTTAAAATCATAACTTAAACAAATATAATGCCTTGTCCGCTTTTTTTGTTAAAATAAAAAATCATTTGGATTTGTTATTTTTTTACTAGTTTGGATTAGAAATTAGATATGAAGCTCGACAAACCTAACCTTAAAATACAATACATTGAAAGTTTTTATTATAACTTACTATGTATAGTATTTTGGTGGATTTCTTGAGTTGTCCGCACTAGAGTTTAATCTTACAAATTTTTTCTTTATAGTAAAAAAACTCGATTGAACGCATCGTTTATTCATAAGTTAGGATTGGAAATATTATTAGAAGCCGGGCAGCTTCGTCATGCTCTTAATAACATATTCTAATGTATGGATGTTTGTTATTGATAATTAATGTAAACAATAATTAATAAATAAGAGTATTCTTTATTAGATTCCGGCGAAGCTTCCAGAAAGCTTCAAGGATTTGCATGGGGTATTCCATGCTTGCTGAAAGCTTCCATGGAAGTTTCCTATACTCTACTGTGGAAGCTTTCATGAATTATTCCAAGAAGCTTACAGCAACATTTCTTAAACGATTGAAAAATTGGTGAAAATATCATGAAAAATATCATGAAATGTTCGTGCAATTTTTCTAGAAGCTTACGTAAATCTTTCCTAAGAATTTTTTAAAATGATTTTCTAAAAAGTACTATGGAAGGTTTGTAGAATCTCCCTCTGAATCTTCCTTAGAGAAATTCGCACAGGACATCCTATAAGCGTCTATCATTTTGAGCATTTACAAAATTTTTTTTTAATTTTCATATTTTATCTTTCTGTGTGTGTGTGTGTGTGTGTGTGTGTGTGTGTGTGTGTGTGTGTGTGTGTGTGTGTGTGTGTGTGTGTGTGTGTGTGTGTGTGTGTGTGTGTGTGTGTGTGTGTGTGTGTGTGTGTGTGTGTGTGTGTGTGTGTGGGTGTGGGTGTATGTGTGTGTGTGTGTGCGTGCGTGCGCGCGTGTGAGTGTGTGAGCTATTGAGAATCGGTTTTTTAGCGCAGTTTTAATTTCAGAGTTATTTATTAAAATAAAAACTTTCAATTTTTCATTTTTTTGGTATTTTTCGTAAAGTACATGATTAATCTGCTTAAAAATTTGCATGGAAATAATTTTCGTACCCCGAAAATAAATAAACTTCTTTAAATTGATTTTCTAAGCGTGGTTTTTATCATAAAGTATTTTAAAATTTTTGAAAAACTTTTTGTATTTATTTAGCTACTTGGATCTTAAAAGGTACTCGATGGATTTGCTTTAAATTTTCAATACAATTTATTTTTTTTGGATTAACTATTGCGGAAGCTATTGAAAATTGGTTTTCTTAGCGTAGTTTAAATAAAATAGCTACACTGAAAAGCGATGGTAAAACGATTGTATCAAAAAACATAACTGTTCACATTAAAAATGCTTATGCGCTATACTCTGAATTGACGTAAATAGTTTTTTAGTTTTGGTAGAATTTTTATGCCATAACGTAAAGCTGTTGCGCCAACATAAAGCACACTAGCATATCGTATGTGACGGAATAACCGTCATAAGTGCTTTATATTAATATTTTGATGGATTATTTAAATAAATATATAAAATAGATGCTTTTTTTCAACGGACAGAAACTTAATTATACATTTTTTATCATTACATATATAATGGTTATTTTTACGTATATAAGCTTAACATAACCTAATTAATCCTGTTATAAATATTGACAGCAAATGAAGTATCCGTTATGTCTGTCATTCAATTTTGGAATAATTTTTCTACCAAATTTGTAGATCGATCACAGTTGAAGAAGAAGAACGAGTTTAATTAACTAAGAGTAACAAATATTCCATCATCTTTTCAGTGTATTTAAAATATTCTTTCAAATTTTAAATTTTTCATTTTTTTATATTTTATGTAAACTACTCAATGAATCTGCTTAAAAACTTTTATGGAAATTATTTTCGATAGCTGAAATAAAAAGAATTTTTGAAAATTGTTTTTCTTAGCGCAGTTTTAATTTTAGAACATTTTGAATTTTTGAAAAAAATATTTGTATTTATTCTGATACTGAAATCTCGAAAATTACTCGATGGATCTGCATCCAATTTTCCGTACCATTTATTTTTTTAACTTACAAGTGCGCAAGCTATTGATAACACAGGCCTACAAATATTGGGGTCATGGAAGTTGTTGGAAAATGGAGGGTCATTTCCGAAGTAATTTTTTCCGTAGAATCCGAATCCGGGGTCCAAATTGCTCTATCACGTCAGGATTTTGAGATATTTGAGGTTTTTTACCCAAAAAATGGCGTTTTTGGCTACTTTTGAGGTTATGTACAGAAGAGACAAAATTTTTTGGGAGTTTTTTTTTAGTTGCATCTTATAGCACTACTCTTCCTCTTTAATTTAAGAGTCGCAGAGTTCAATTACGATTTTTCTACACCAAGTTACGCCAATTTGAAATTACGAGATATGTCCTATTAATTCCATGACCATTTGCATTGAATACGTTGAGGCAGACATTTGTGTACTGGGTATTTTTTCTTCAAAATTTTTACTTGGGGATTTTTGGGGTTACTGATTACGAATATGAAGTTGAGATATTAAAATTTTCAAATTCAAGATGGCGGATTCAAAATGGCGTATAAAAATTTTCAAAAAACATTGCAAATATGAAACATATTTTCATTTTCTGCTATCTAATAACTTTTGTTGTTACGATAAACATAATACATTATAGTAATTTATATTTACACAGGTATCGTGACATTGAATTTGACCTTCAGCTTGATCTTCAAGTGCATTTCAAGTTAAACTTTTTTTTACATTTAGCATTACCCAGGAACAACGACGTGGACGTAGTAAAATCTGTTCCCTTTGGGGTGCTGGATTTACGTGAGTCCCCTCGCCTCTCACGATCGGGGTGCTTAATTTACGTGAGTCCCCTCGCCTCTCACGATCGGGGTGCTTAATTTACGTGAGTCCCCTCGCCTCTCACGATCGGGGTGCTTAATTTACGTGAGCCCCCTCGCCTCTCACGATTAGAAACTATTTCAGTTTAACTTATGAAATCTTTTTTTTTGATCTAGTAAAGATCTTGACCCAGACCGTCTTTTATGACGAACATTTAGCTCATCTCGTTTAAGACACCAGCAATAGTCCGCTAACATTGTTGGAGACCATTTACCCTGATAACGTCTTTCCATTTCTTTGAGGTCCTGATGAGATCGCTCACCTTGCTCTTCGCTTACGGCACCTAGATTTTCTGGAAACCATTCTAAATGAGAGTGTAAATAATGCAATTTTACGCTCATATTGCAACCTAAATTCTGAAATTTTTCAATCATATCGTCAACTATTTCTTTGTAATCACTAACTTTATTATTACCCAAAAATCCTTTAACAACTTTTTTAAAGCTTATCCAGGCTTCTTTTTCTACATTTGTCATAACCTGTTCAACCTCTGTTGTTTTCATTAATTCTCTTATTTGTGGTCCAACAAATATTCCTTCTTTTATCTTCGCCTCACTTAAATAAGGGAATTTATCTCTAAGATATTGAAATAATGCACCATCGGTATCAAGAGCCTTTACAAATTGCTTCATTAATCCTAATTTTATATGAAGCGGAGGCAACAAAACTTTTTTAGAGTCAATTAACGGTTGTTGAATAATGTTGGGATCTCCAGGTTTTAAAGTTTTACGAAGAGGCCAATCCTTTGTAACGTAATGCTTAACTCTATCTCTGCTATCCCACAAACATATAAAGCACGGATATTTTGTATAACCCAATTGTTGTCCAAGCAGCATTGAAACCATTTTTAAGTCTCCGCATACTTCCCATTTATGCTGTTCATATTTTATTGCTTTAAGAATAGTTTCTACATTTTCATATGATTCCTTTAGGTGTACAGAATGAGCAATAGGTATTGACGCATATTTATTTGAGTTATGCAATAAAACTGCTTTCAAACTTGTTTTTGAGGAATCAATAAACAATCTCCATTGATCAGTATCATAAGGAAGTTCTAATTTTTCAATTAAGGGGAATCAGCATACCGACATAGAGTTCTACCTTATCTACATTTCAATTATGCATTTTAATAAATATTTAACTATTAATGACTGAAATTGATAGAAGAGGCACATT
Organism: Anastatus disparis; assembly: GCA_017163975.1. NCBI lineage: Eukaryota > Metazoa > Arthropoda > Insecta > Hymenoptera > Eupelmidae > Anastatus > Anastatus disparis. The sequence continues at coordinate 2,837,689 of JAFFSR010000286.1, read as the reverse complement.
CTTAACATTCTAAAGAATTGATTGCAATGTTAAACGACAGTATAAAAGTGAAAATGAAGAGGAAAACTGCTTAATACGATTAACTTTCCAATGTAGTTATGAATAATCGTATTTTGCAGTTTTCGTCTTCATTTTCACTTTCATACTGTCTCTTAACATTGCAATCAATTCTTTAGAATGTTAAGAATGTGCCTCTTCTATGAATTTCAGTCGTAAATAGTTAAATTTGTATTAAAATGCAAAATTCAAATGTAGATAAGGTAGAATTCTATGCCGGTATGCGGATACCCCTTAAGCCTTTAACATCATTACAAAAAACATATTCATCACATGCAGAATAATACTCAACTAATTCCTTCTCTCGATTACGATACCAACTAAAAGTAGTTCCTGGAGCAAGAAGGTGTTTCTCTTGAAGTCTTGATCCTAACAACTCAGATTTTTCTTTCGACAAGCCTAAATCTCTGACTAAATCATTTAAAGAAGCCTGATCAAATAAAATAGGAGCATCTGAGGTTGATTCGATGTCTTCAAAATCCTGATTTTCAATATCGTCACAGACTGTATGGTCTTCAACATTTATTCTTACAAATAGAGGGCTTGGAGGAACATCACCAGATGCAAAAGGAATAGGCTTCGTTACGCTTGCTACATTCGGATATTTTATATTACAAGCATTTCTAATATTATATCCAAATGTTTTGGTTAAACAGAAATAACATTCATTGTGGCTAACAGGTTCACACCAAATTGCAGGAGTTTTGAAAGGCATTGGTGTTACTTCTTTATGGGCATTATACCAACGTCTTAATGTTTCAACACATGATTTACAAGCCGTATGTGGAACCCAAGACTTATCCTGATTAGTTATCGAAATATTGAAGTAATTAAGATAAAATATTTTTATCGTTTCATTGATTTTCATCGCATTTTTGTGAACACGAAGCGACTACAAATGTAGCAAAAGCTGTCAGGATTATTTAAACACTTACGCGAGGTCATTATTGAAATGATCAACAGTTAGAATATTTAATTTAATACTTTATACCTCCAGCGAGTTGTTAACCAACAGATCAAATACAAATATTCACAAAATTTTTTCCAAAAAATAAGGCACCATGAACGAACAATTAAGAGCTATCTAGTAAATTGTTGCTTAAAATGTTATTAAAAAAATGATTTATTTGCGATTACAATAAATACAGAATCAATACAAATGGTCTTTTTTGTACAAATAATAAAAAATTGTATATCAATGAGACGGGGCAAAATTATACTAAATGATTCACACTAAAGAAATGTATGCTTAAAGGAATTCCAAAGTGAGACGGGGCAAAATTAAAAAGAAAACATGTTTTAATATTGGCGAAGGGACTCCCGCTCGTAATTTCAAATTGGCGTAACTTGGTGTAGAAAAATCGTAATTGAACTCTGCGACTCTTAAATTAAAGAGGAAGAGTAGTGCTATAAGATGCAACTAAAAAAAAACTCCCAAAAAATTTTGTCTCTTCTGTACATAACCTCAAAAGTAGCCAAAAACGCCATTTTTTGGGTAAAAAACCTCAAATATCTCAAAATCCTGACGTGATAGAGCAATTCGGACCCCGGATTCGGATTCTACGCAAAAAATTACTTTGGAAATGACCCTCCACTTTTTGACAACAAAACCATGTTGGCCTGTGTAATTGGTCTTTTTAGTGTAGTTTTAATTTTAGAGCCTTAAGAAAACATAAACTGAACATTAGTGATCCAAAGTACAGCATTCATCCCTAAATTTTTATTAGTATAGTTTTAATTTTAGAGCCTTAAGAAACCGCGGTATCTCTCTGTCCTTTTCTGATTACAAAATTATTTTTTTTCCCCAAAACTAGCAGCTAAGTGTAGATATGAAGAGATGGTTTCGATTTTTATAATGAAAATTGATACTTTCTTTGATAAAGATAAGTTAATTTTATCGCTTCATTTTCGAGAAAAAATGGAATAAGAAACCATAAACTGAACATTAGTGATCCAAGTTACAGCATATAACCCTAAATTTATGATCAATAATGCACTGAGAGAAATCCGCTCTTGAAGCAAGAAGAACATTCGATTTGAGTGCCATCTGTTTGAATCAACATGAATACACTTCATGGAAGTAGAAATTTATTATTTCGGAAAATGGGTGCTTTTTCCTTCACGTAGGGTATCTGTTTGATTCAAAATGAAATCCATCGGCATTTAGTGGATGTATGTTTACATCAAACTGAAATCCACTAGCTGCAAGTGGATTTTCCTTTTTTTTATATCCACTTGCGATTAGTGGATGAATTTATTCGAATCAAATATATATCCACTTGCAGCTAGTGGAATTTAGCAAATAGATTCTATGTTTGATTTAAGCAGATCGCTATTATGACGTAAAACGAAAAAATATTTCTGTTAGCGACAAGTGAATTCCACTTGCTTCAAGAGCCGATTTCTCTCAGTGTGGAGGATTAAAATGTTAAATATTATAAAATTTATATTAAGTTTAGACCGGATTCGCTGGCATTGTTTAATTGAGTTTTGTGTCATTTATTCAAATATTATAATGACTGCGTAAGCGCTACTTCGAGATCGAAATGGTAACTTAACGATTTCCATTGCTCATGATTGAGATACATTTTTATATTACAACATTATTGATGTTAGATTATTGTTTTCTATTATCAGCTGTGATTTAGCTATATACATTGTATGGTTTTACTAGTGTTGTGTGTTATTTATTTTTAATTGAATTAAGGAGATGTAAAATGGATATTGCACCTGTACTCATAAATATCGACTATCTTTTTATTTTATTACAAAATTTTAAGAAAAGATATGCATTAGCTTATAGTATTTTCCACAAAGGTTATTCACTTAAATTTTCAAATAAATTATCATTAGTTTTTTTTAGAATTTTAAATTTGTTGTACAAAATCTAAAAATTTTAATACATAATATTAAAACCCAAAATTCTGAAAAACTAATGAGTGGATTTATTTGAAAATTTAACTGGATAATCTTCGAAGAAAATACTACAAGCTAAAGCATTTATTTTCTTTAAATTTTGCAATGAAATGAAAAGATAGGCCAAATTCATAAGTACAAGTGTAGTGTCCATTTACATCCCCTTAAGGAAAAAATTGTTGAAAATTAAAAATTTAACGTAGGTTCTTCTGGTTAAAGAAACGTTTATACTTATAATTCAATAAATGGATGTAAGGTTCAAAAGGAACATTTTTTTTCAGATCGATATAGTAAATTGACGATCTTCATTGCTAAAGATTGAGATTTACCTACTAATTACATCCTTACAGATGTTATATTATTGATTTTTTTATTAGCTGCGATCTGGCTATGATATAAACAGTATGTTTTTACTATGCATTCATTGTCCACTCCAGTGTAGACTTCTTGTTATTATTTTTTAATATCAAATGAATTTCTATTATCATTGTGATTTTGGAATATATTTGTGATAATTTTATATATCATAATTGCTGCAAAGCTATTATTTTATTTCATTAAATACATTATAAGATATAGGCTCAAATTTATAGTGTAGACAAAACTTAATACTTAATCCTCAATCACGTAGATGTGCTTTTTGCTATTTTATAATCAATTCTTTACGTTAAGTGACAACAACACCAACAAGTATGTTAAAAGTTAAACTAAATTCAGTGCTAAAAAATTAAATTAAAAAGCATATCTAACAAGGATAGTGTTTCACTTTGGGTCACCGATTTCGCTCAAATTTTGGGAATGTTTTCTGGATTCAGAAATATGAAGAAAGCCAAAATTTTAGAAGCCACCGTTCAATATTTTTTTAGTTACAGGCAATTAAAAAAAAATCACTAAAAATTTAATAGACTTTTAAACGTTTTTAGTTTCTCAGCATTGTTTGCTAGAAGCTTATACCTTTTTTTTTAAACGAAAGCTGAGCTCAAATACTTTCGAACACCTATAGCATCTCAAAATATTATTTTTTCCCAAAGTTAGACTGTAATAAAGATTGGATTTAAATTTTCTGTTTATAAAATATTAATTAATAATAAAAGCTGAAATAGGGTCCCATCTTTATTACGTTCTAACTTTGAGAAAAAATAATATTTTGAGATACTATGGGTGTCATTTCGAAAGAATTTAGGCTCAGCTTTCATTTAAAAAAGGTATAAGCCTCTGGCAATCAATGCTGAGGAACTATAAGCACTTGAACATCTAGTAATTTTTTTAGGGATTTTCTTCAATTGCCTGTAACTAGGGAGATATTGATCGCTGTCCTCTAAAATTTTAACTTTTTCATATTTCTGCATTCAGAAAATATTCCTAAAATTTGAGCAAAATCGGTGACTCGTAAGTGAAACACTCTCTTTGTAAGTATTTTAACATTGCATTTAATTTTTCACGTATGCATTGGCTTTGTTGTCTTTTAATGTGAAGAATATAATTATATTGAAGCACGAAGCGTGTCTACATGATTTGGGTTTGCGTTTTGTTTATTTAGTACAGACAATAAGTTCGAACCATAAATACATTATCAGATTATTTTAAAAAGTTAACGACTGCGATTATCGTTATCCTTTGTCATTTATCGCAAAAACTAAATTTTCATTATTATAACGACTGCGCAAGCGCTACTTCGAGATCAAAATGGCAACTTGACAATTTTCATCGTTCAAGATCAAGATTTATTTTTATATTACATTATTATTTATGTTTGATTATTGGTTTTTTATCAGCTGTAATTTAGCTAATTTAGCTATGATATACATTGTCTGCTTTTACGTGAGTTTTGTGTTATTTATTTTAATTGAATTAAGAAAAGAGATGCAGATAAATAAAAACCTTAAATATTAAAAAGAAGAGAAAAATATGATATAATTTATGTGAAAATATTTAAAATGCAATTAAATAAACTGTAAGCGTTCACATAAATTAATTATATTTAGTTTTACGTTTCATGATGGATCAATTTTATAAGCTTATAGGGTGATTTCACCAGTATTTGGACAGTCACCAGTGAACGAAAATTTTCTTGAATTATACGAAATATTATAAAATTTTATGTTTTATTTGCCAAAAAAGGTTATATTTTTTAAATCCATAGAGATTTCCCTTTCATTTCATACATCATACCGACGCCCCTTACGAAGAAAAGCACCGTTCAGAAATCCCAATGTTAATTTGCATTTGAATTTCTGAACGGTGCTTTTCTTCGTACGGGGCGTCGATACATTGTATGAAATGAATTAGTTGAAAAGAAAAAAAATAATAAAATCGCGACCGTTATCACAAACATTAGCATCTGCCATTTACTATAAGAATGACGTAACCTACACTATAATAAATAAAATAAAAGCAGAAATTTTTTCAAATAAAAAATTTTTCTGTTAAACTCTTAATATTAATAAATTGAATATTGATATTTAACAATTAAAAATTATTTAGACCAAAAAAAATAGTTATTTACATATAATTTAAATATTTAAATATTCGTTCGTTTTGCAATCCTTGGTTCCAGTGAACGAGCAGCTGGTCCGATTTTTAGATCGCGAATTTTATTCCGGTTACCTAGTGATTGAAAGTGTCATATAAGTTCGCTTTTGCTGCCTGAAAACGTTTAAAAAGGAATCTTTCATTTATTCTAAGTAAGTATCTAAAGTAATAAATAAATATTATATTAAGTGTATTATATTGCAATAAAAATTTGTAAATAATTTTACTATACTAAGATCATAATATCAAGCTTTTTAAAATTATTGAGGTTAGGATTTTTAGAATTATTTATTATTTATGAAATTTCTATTTTTGATTTCAAAGTGAAAATAAAGGCACCTAGTTTTTCAGAATAGTATGCCAAAAACAAAGAAATCAAAGGATTATCAAAGATTTCAATATAGTGTTGAAAGTTTGAAAGATGCTGTGGAGCAAGTGCGCAGCAAGCAAATGTCTATTAATAAAGCAGCTCTTCAATTTAAAATTCCTAGGAGTACTCTTTTTTACTATATAAGTAAGAGATTGCCTACACAAAGAAAAATGGGACCACAATCCGTACTTTCTACAGCTGAGGAGCTACGTATAAAGACATGGATTCTTGCTAAAGCTAGAATTGGATTCCCTATGCATCCAGAAGAAGTGAAATCAGCAGTGCAGAAAGTTATTGAAGAAACAGGACGTTCAAATCCTTTTAAAAATAACAAACCTGGAAAAAAATGGATGCAATTGTTTTTAAAAAGGCACCCAGATATAGCTTTAAAAAATGCAGAAGTAATTTCAAAAGCAAGAGCAGCTGTGACTGAAAAAAGTATTCGTGAGTGGTTTACGATAGTACAAAATTACTTAAAAGAAGAAAATGCTAAAGAATCATTAACCGAGCCATCAAGAATCTTTAATTTAGATGAAATTGGAATGAGTTTGTGTCCTAAAACTGGAAAATTATTGGGAGAACGTAGAGAGAATAATAATTATACTGTTGCTTCAGGATCAGAAAAAGAATCAATCACAGCTTTATGTTGTTATGCTGCTAATGGTGAAGATATCGATCCTTTAATTGTTTATCCTTATCAACGTATCCCTTGAGATATCATGGCAACCATGCCAAGTAATGTTGCTGTTGGTAGGAGCTCATCAGGTTGGATGATTGGTGCTACATTCTATGAGTACATGGCTAATGTATTTTATAAAAGACTCGTAGAAAAAAATATTAAGTTTCCTGTTATCGTATTCATGGATGGCCATAAATCTCATGTAAATTTAGAACTTCATGATTTCTGTGTAAACAAGAAAATTTTATTGGTATGTCTTCCACCAAATGCTACTCACATTATTCAGCCATGTGATGTAGGAATTTTTCGTCCATTAAAAATTGAATATAAAAAAGTTGTGCAAGAATACAAACAATCAACAACAAAATCCATTACGAAACTTAATTTTGCTCCTCTTCTTGCCAGTGCTTATTCTAAAGTAAAAGATAGTACGATAAAAAAAGCTTTTGATTCTTGTGGGTTATATCCATTTAACCCAAACAATATAAATTATACTAAGTGTATATCTACAAGACATAAAGATTTATTTGAAAAAAATGTATTAGATATTCAGCATAACACAGAAATAGCTATCTCAAACAAAGAATTGTTAGATTTAGAAGCAGAAATACCACCAAATATTATGGTAAGTTTTTTAGAAGTTTATAAAACTCAACAAGAGCCATCGACTGAAAAAGTTCTTTACTCTATTTGGAAAAAATTGAAAGACAAATCTTGTGCAGATGCAAATCAAGAAAAAATGACTGAACCGGATAACATTAATTTATCTACATCTGAAGACTCAGGTTTTTGGTCTACTAATTCTTGTTTAGGTGATAAAATTATAAATTATTTATTTATTCACCATAGTTTTGATTTGTAATTACTATTTTCCATATATAGATATTGATTCAACTCTGATTGTAAACATGCCTATTGATATAATTGATTCTGATGATTCAACGATACCTCTTGATTTATCGATGAACAATACAACTTCTATCAAAGCTTGTGAAGAAGTTGATATACAATCTTGTAAGTTTAATTTTAAATATTTTATATATATATATATATATATATATATATATATATATATATATATATATATATATATATATATATATATATATATATATATATATATATATATAGTGAATTATATTTTTTTAATATACATCAATTATAAAATAAATTATTTATGTTTCAGCTATACCTATTATTGATGTAACTCAAATCAATAATAATATAAATTACAAAATATTAGCAGAAGCTGTTGATCCACAGCAGTGTATTGAAATTACTCATTTGAATACAGTTGGTCATGACTCTGTAATCCAAAATTATGAGAAGAAAGGAACCTTCGTATCCAACTTTAATACTTATGACCAGTTGAAACCTGTAGATAAAAATAATCTTTCCACATTACCACTTATAGACTTTGATGATCCTTCGTTAGCCAAAAGTTCACGAAATGATTTCGAAGACTGTAATTTCAAATTTTTAAGTGATATAATTTCAGAAGAAGAAGCTTATATTAATGTTCCATGTCACAATACATTTAATGAGCAATTGGACTCGAAGGATGAAAAACTAGTACTACAGGAAATCTCAGAATATGATTCCAGTTAGTTTTTTAAATACTTATTCATTTATTTTTTATTTAACATTTTTTAAAAATTAATTATATGTTTTAGATAAGGAATCTAAACTTTCATCAATTGTAAAAATAGATGAAAAAGAAAATGTAGATAAAATTTGGCAGAAGCATCTCCATTTTCCATTAATAGAAACAAAAAAAAAGACAAAAAGCTGAAACAATATATGCTGTTACTTCAAGAGAATGGAAAGAAAAGAAATTGTTAAGAAACAAAAAATTGAAAAGGAAAAATTAGAAAAAGAACAACGAAAACAAGAACGTTTATTGAAAAGAAAAATTAAACAAGAAGAGATTGAAAAAAAAAAAGTAAATCAAAAATGTTCAAAAAGGAAATCGAGTGAAAGAAAAGAATCTATAGAAGAAAGTGATAATACACTAGACAAAAGTAAAATTATTAAATTAAAAAAAAATTTTTAAATGAATAATTCAATTGATAATGTATCCAAGAATTTTCACACAAGAAGACTGATAAAATTAGTCGAAAATGTAGATTATAATTATCAATAATTTGTGATAATTTAATGTTAACTGAAAAAAATATTAATATTAAAAATACTCTTAGTTAAAAAAGTTGCTATTTATTTAAAAAATATTTAATATTAAAAAAATTTAATAATTTAACAAAGTTCCTATTTATTTAAAAAATATTTAATATTTATTTAAAAAATGCTTAATGTTACAGTAGTCTTATAAAATTGTTATTATCCCAAGAGATATTTAATGTTACTGTAAAAAAGCGTTTAAATAATGTTACAAGTTTGAAGAATCCTGTATTCTTATTTATTAATTTAAACTTATGAATAAAAGCTTAGCAACTTATGTATTAAAAGAAAATATTTTTTGAAAAATAAAGAATATAATAATTTTTCTAAATACTTTGTTCTCATTTCTTGACGCCTAACTTATAAAACCATTTTACTTAATATCGAATAATAATAATATTTAATCTATAACTGAATAAAAAGTGAATGCTCATTCACTGGTTCAAATTATGTTTAATCATTGGTGCCGAGTGCTCATTCACTGGGTTTTGGGCTATATTTATAGATTTTATTTTATTTTAATTTGTAGTTTTATTATTTACAAAAAAATGTTTCAATAACATGAAGTTTATGCATTTACAAAGCATATTTAAAAAGAATTTTCACTTTTAATCAGTTTTTAAACATTTTAACTACATGACGAAAATTGAAAATTCCTTATTTGCTCATTCACTGGTGCAATCACCCTACATAAAAGATATTAAGAAAAATTGCTGATGAATAATTTTTTTTACATTGGAGTTACATTTGAAGAATAAAAATAAAATAAATACCAACTCAATGAGCTTTACGAGAAAGCATTGCGCCAAAATACTTGACAGCGTTTCTTACATTAAAATAAGATTTAAAAAAATAAAATAAAATTTCTCAAACTTAAGGACATGGCAGAGCTCGCTACCTTCTAAAATAATTCATTAATATTTTAATTCCAAGTTCACGAGTAAACAATACGTTGGATCGAATTCTTTCATAACAGTAAGAAAATTTGTAATATTAAACTTGAGTGCGGACAACTAACAGAATTTATCAAAACACTGTACATAAAAAGTTATAAACAATTTTTCGGTATATAGTATTTTGAGGTTAGGTTTATCGAGCTTGATATCTAATTTCCATTATAAGCTTATAAAAAAATAACAAGTTCAAATAAATTTTTATTTTAACAAAAATTATTGTAATAATATAGCTTTAATGCGGACAAGTCATTACCATTGTTTAAATTACAAATTAAAAAAGATATCGATAAAATAATAAAAGCAAAAATTGTGTCCAGCAGCTCCGACATTCCGTTAATGAGCTCTATGAGAAAGTATTGCGCCAAAACACTTAGCAGCGCTTTTTTGTTTGTTCTGTTATCTGTGATATCCCTCTTAATTTAATTTATTGACTTACTAATATAGTATTATTATTTCTATTATCTCCTAAAACTGTGATATCATATTGTACAATTCTATTTTTACAGTGTAATATTATTCATGTATTTTATTTTATTTTAATTTAATTGTGTATTACACGCTCTTTTTGTACAAAATATGTTACAAAATAAAAATATATCTATCCGTCTATTTATATATATATATATATATATATAATATATATATATATATATATATATATATATATATATATATATTCCTTCCTTCAATTCTCTATTCAAAAATGATGTCTTTACGTTTAACTGACATGCATATAAATTATATTTTTTTTACGGTCAATATTGATCAAACAATTGACAATTTTGAAGCTACAGCATATGTTTCTTTAAGATCATATATATTTTTATCTTTGAAGCCTCTAATAACTAATCTTGCTTCACATCGCTCTGATCCAACTGACTCTAATTTTGTTTTAAAAACCCATTTTGAAACGATTATATTACGGGGCCTTTATTTTGTTTATATTCACAAGGAGAGTGCATTTGGGTATTGGATGTCTTTCTAACTTTGGGATATTTTTTCTTACATAAAATCATGAAAAAAGCCGCGTCTATTCGATCCGACGCTCGATTTTTTCCGAGTTTTGAGCAGTTTTGTCTATTTTGTTAAAAATTTGCATCTGCTTTATAGTTTTACAGTTTTTAAACTATTTATTCTATAAGGATTTTACTAATTGCATATTAAAGTTGAGATTAAAACCTTTCGATTAAAAAGATCGTGTTCTGAAAGCTCAAGTTGTTTAAAAGTTATAAGGGAATAAAAATAGCGCAAATATTTAGCTGAAAATATGCATTGAAAATAAATGCTGTATTTTAGTCTCAATTTCATTTTAATTTTTTTTCCTTCACAAGTTTTGAACAACTTGAGCTTTTTGGACACTTTTTTTTTAATCGAAAGGTTTTAATCTCATCTTTAATATGCAATGAGTGAAAACTTTATAGAATAAGTAATTCGAAAACTGTAAAACTATAAAGCGGATGCAAATTTTTTAGCAGAATAGACAAAACTGCTCATAATTCAGAAATAATCGAGCATTGGACTGAATGGACGCGGCTTTTTTCTTGATTTATGTAAGAAAAGATATGCCAAATTTATAAGAAAATCCAAGACCCAAATGCAATTCACTTTCCTTGTCAGTAGTTTGTATTTGTATCTCTTGTTTAATCACTTGCTTTTTCGGTCTTCCTCTCTTTTCTTTGGCGTTTCCGGTGACCTTAACTCCAGGGCGATCGAGTGGGGCATGACAACTACAGACAAACGCGGACGACTGGTGTTGGAGATCGCCGCAAGGCTGGAACTGACAGTAGCAAACAGAGGACAGGTTCTTACGTACAGACGACCGGGTTTTGGATACTCGATACCCGACGTGACGTTGACAACAGAAGACCTGGAGACGCGGATAAGGGGATGGCGGGTGCTCGAGGAATATACGGCCAGCGATTACCAGTGCATCACCTTTAAGAGGACGCTGGATCTCTCTATCCTTTTCTAATTAAAAAATGTAAATTTTTGGGAAAACAAGTGATTATTGATAGAAATTAAGGGTTTTCCGCTACTTGCTTAGTAAAAATTAATATTTTCTCTGATGAGGACCAATTAATTTTGTTGCTTTTTTTTGAAGTAAAGTTTGACATACTTGCAAAATCCTAAGTTAGGCTAGAGAATACGTTATTTAAGTATGTCAAACTTTACTTGAAAAAAAAGCAACAAAATTAATTGGTCCTCATCAGAGAAAATATTAATTTTTACTAAACAAGTAGTGGACAACCCTTAATTTCTATCAATAATCACTAGATTTTCAAAAAACTTACATTTTTCAGTTAGAAAAGGATAGAGAGATACAGCGTCCCCTTAAAGCGATAGAACGGACAGGTACGTCACGAAACGTTACGGTGAGACCCTCGCGGTGGAACCTCAACAAACAGGACAGGGCTCTGTTTCGGAGGATGCTACTGAAAACGGTTGCGCCTTTGGAAAGTATCCCGACGGACCTGACTGACAAACAGAGGACCGAGCTGATTGTGGACGGGACGATGACCGCTATATTTCGCCTCTGTGAGGCTACTATGCCACGCATCGTACCCCGACATAATAAACCGGCAGCATACTGGTGGACGGATGAGATAAGCTCCCTGTGTCTTATGCACGGCGGACGTGCATAAGACACAGACGAGGACTGTACAGGGTACGAAAAAGAGGACAGGCTGACGTAACAACGCTCGCACAGACGTACAAAGACGCCAAGAAGACCCTGACGAACGCCATAAAAAACAGTAAGAGGCTATGCTGGAGACGATTGTGTGAAGAGGTGGACCGCGACCCCTGGGGTATGGGCTACAAGTTAGTTGCCTACAAACTGGGGGCACTTGATCCTCCAGAACACAGAGGCGGACAGTCGATGGCGACGTTAGTGGACGGGCTGTTTCCAAACCATCCGGTTACGGAGGGGCCGGTCGACTATCGAAGCCAAGCAGTTCCGGAGTTCACAGAGGCGAAATTGCTGGAAGCTACCGCCTCTCTGAGATCCAGAAAAACGCCAGGATCGGACGGCATTCCAGGAGAGATCCTCCGGCAGGTCTCTTTAAGCAGGCCGCGTCTGCTCCTGGACATGTACAACGAATGCTTACGGACGGGAATTTTCAGCACGCGATGGAAAAAGGCCAGGCTGGTTCTTCTCTATAAAGGAAAGGGAGAGCCAAATGCGCCAAATTCCTACACGCCATTGTGCCTCTTAGACATGGCAGGAAAGACTTTAGAATTATTATTGAAAAACAGACTGACGGACGCGGTGACCAGAGCGGGAGGTCTCTCGGACAACCAGTATGGCTTCCGCAAAGGCCGATCGACGGTGAATGCTATACGGAAGGTCCTTGAGCCTTCTAGAAGGACCGACCACAGAAGTAGACCCATTGTACTGCTTGGCACGCTGGACGCAAGGAACGCCTTCAACAGCGCCAGGTTCTCCGATATCCTCGAGGCCTATAGGTCTTTCGGGGTGCCGGACTACTTGATGAGGGTGTTGGAGGATTACTTGCATAACAGATGCTTAACGTACGAGATGACGGAAGGACAGATATGCAGACCAATAACTGCGGGGGTTGCACAGGGTTCGATACTGGGACCAGACATTTGGAACGTGGACTACGACAGCTTGTTGAGACTGGAGATGCCCGAGGGCGCGTCGCTTGTCACTTACGCCGATGACGTGGCGGTGGTGATCGTCCAAAGAACTACAGAATTAGCACAACTGACACTGAACAGAGTCATGAGGCGGGTCGGCAGGTGGATGACAGAACACGAACTGTCACTGGCACTGAACAAGATGGAACTGATGTTTCTGATAGGAAGACGTATACTCACGCTTATTCCAATGACGGTTGGTACGGAAAGGACGGAGACGGTAGGTAGCCTAAAATATCTAGGAGTCACCCTGGATACCAGGCTCACTCTTTGGCCGCATATTTAGAAGGTGGCCGACAAAGCGACTAAACTGACGTTCTTGCTGGGCCGCCTTATGGCAAATACGTACGGACCGAAACAGAGTAGAAGACTGTTGCTCATGACGACGACCCACTTGATCATGTTGTATGGGGTGGAAATATGGGCTGATGCGCTTCGCGTTCGAAAGTACCGAAAGCGACTGACGGACGTACAGAGACAGGGAGCGTTTCGGATAGCTTGCGCCTACCGGACGGTCTCTGTGGAGGCCGTAATGGTGGTTGCAAGCGTAGTCCCCATAGATCTCCTTGCGCTAGAGCGCAAGCGGATCTATGAAAGAAGCGCTAAAACAGGACGGACAAAAGCGGCAGTTCCGGAAAGAGACCTGACTATGATGCTATGGAGTGAACGGTGGACAAGAGACGGAACGGGGGCGTGGACTAGACGTCTGATCAGGGATCTAAGACGGTGGACGCAACGGACTTTTGGAGAGATGGACTTCTACCTTACCCAATTCTTGACCGGACACGGCTACTTCAGACGATACCTTCACCAGAGAGGCAAGGTGCAGCATGCGGGCTGTACCTTTTGCAGACACGACAGGGACGACGCTGAGCATACATTCTTCCAATGCTCGCGATGGGACTCCGACAGACGAACGTTACAGGAACGGACTGGAGACTTAACACCAGACAACATTGTAGACTGGATGCTGGAGGACGTAAAAAACTGGGCAGCGGTGGTGACCTTCGTCACGGTCGCCCTCAAAGGGAAAAAAGAGGAAGAATGTTTAGTGTGAATGGATGAGAATTACAAATACGCAGGAAGATAAATGTCTTTGGGCCTAGCGACCCCACGTACCCGAGCCCAGCAAATGACATGGCAAATGTGTGGATGCAGGAGATGATGAGAAAACGAAAATACGCAGGGGGACTGCACAGACCTTGGGCCTAGCGATCCCACGTACCCGAGCTGAGTGAATGGTATACTGAATGTGTGGATGAAAGTGAGCGCGCGAATGTGCAAATACGCAGGGGGGCTGAAAAGTCCTTGGGCCCCGCGACCCCACGTACCCGAGCTGAGTGAATGGTGTACTGAATGTGTAGATGAAAGAGAGCGCGTAAATGTGCAAATACACAGAGGGACTGAAAAGTCTTTGGGCTCAGCGACCCCACGTACCCGAGTCGAGTGAATGGCAAACTGAATGAATGGATGAAGGCAAGGATGAAGATTTGCGAACACGCAGGGGGACTGAAAAGTCCTTGGGCCCAGCGACCCCACGTACCCGAGCTAAGTGTGAATGGAGAAGTGCAAGGTAGGATGACAGGCAAATGTATGCATGTTTGGACGTATGAATAGACACGGCCTAGTGCCTGGACGGATGGACGAGACGAGCGACAATGGACAAGACCGCAGCGTGAAGTAATGCTAACGCAGTCCGACGCTGCGGCTCTGAACGGTGGACGTTACGGATCCCTGCCCGTGTAAGTGAGGCATTTTCTTGTTTCTCTTCCGTGGCCAGGGTAAAGGGGGTTTAGACGGTCTCTGCCTGTGGATGCCTCGGGGGCGAATGCGAACCTACCAGGTTTCTTTTTCCCTCCAAGCTGACGCAGCGTCAGAATCCCGTCACACCAGTGGCGCGTACTGCGGTTGGGGTAATCCAGCTGCAGCCCACGTCGCTATAGGTCTGATAGCAGATTTACCCGTTTTTTGACCAACAAAAAAAAAATATAAGACGTTACTCTAATGCGGTAGAGTAAAATGTAGTATAACTGTACAGAGAATGTTAATATAAGTAGGGACATCTCCAATGTAAACAATGCGTACTATGTATTGGCGTTTTGATGTAGTAGATAAATCAAACGCAGAATTTGATACACATTTACTATAATGTAATTTTTTTTTATAGAAGGAATGTTATAAAGAAATACGTTGTCACCATATCTTATACAAGGCGATAGTCATTGAACAAAATTGATGGTTTTTACCAAATTATGATGTGAATGTCAGTTTATGTCATGAAGGTTCTCACCTCATATGACATAAAAGGGGGATGATAGTCCTGAATTTAATTTTGAAATAAATTAACAGTTATGTATGCAAATGCTATTTAAGGTAAAAAAAAATAAAGAAAATAAATAAAATAATTATTAAGAGGAGGCTGTATAGCTCTGTCCTTGTCTAATCCGAATTTTCGTCTAATTTTCGTTTAATTTTCGTCTAATTCGTTTTCGAGTGAAGTCTGAAACGGAAAAACTAATGAAAATTTTATACTTTTTCATAGAATAGGATCGTTTGCTCGTCCTAAAATCTATTGGACTATGCCCTTACTTTTGTATAACAATATTTAATTTATCAATAATAATAAAAATTTAGATTAGGCAAGAACAGAGCTATACGGCCGTCTCTTAATATTAGTCTCTATTAAACGAGAATCAACTAAATTGATTCGAAGTCAACAAAGTTGTAAAAATGAAATAAAATTGAAACCTGTAAAGGTAAATGCTTTAAGCATTAAAGCAAAAGATAAAACAAAATAATTTATACTGACATTTAATCAAAATTTAAGTGCTCTATTTTATGCACATTTAATTACACGCACCTTCAGGAAGAAAAAAGGGCATGATTTCATAAATAATAAAGCAAACACGCGAAGAGCTCGCTCTCTCGCTGACCGTCCGTCGCAGCGTACAGACGTTCAACTGAAAATACCTAGTGACCATGGTTCAAGAAGATGGTAAGTCTATCGAGACATAGAAGAAGACGGTGAGTGACGAGCAACCTTGCGATACTCGTCGACGAAAAAAGATAAGTAAAGCAACCGTATCTTGTGTAAGATTGTAATTGGGTTTTATACATTTATATTTGATTTTTATGTATTTGTATATCTTTATTCAAAATAAGAAAGTTACAACTATTTAAGGTATGTGTTCCTTTTTATTTTCACTTTTTTCTTCAGCTTCCTTATATTGAAATAGAAAAGATTTTATTTTTTCTATATTCATCTCTTTGAAATTTGTTTGTCTTCTGATAATATCTGTACTTTTTAGTTCGGGTGTTATTAGCGAAACGACTTGATAAAATGCTGCTCTTATTTCTTGATCTGTAAGTGGTATAGAATCTTCAAAAGTTTCATATGCTTTTATGATTAGTTCTAAACGTTCACAATAATCATTCACTTTTTCGTCCTTTCTCATTTTGATTTGATATAACTGTGCTCTAGCTAAAATGTGCATGACGTTTATTTCAATCTTTTTATATCCTCTTAACTTTTTAAAGATTACTGCAGATTCTTTTAAATTTACTATCCTCTTATGATAAGTTTCGTCTAGATGATTAATGATAATATCTTTAACAAAATTTTTCTTCTTATTTGCTTAAATTCCTAATAAATTTTGAAGTGTTTTTCCAGTAAGTCATTGCTGATTAATTCAGATCTTTCCAAAGATCAAAATTTGATTTTTGAGAAAGTTTTTGATCCCTTTCCTTGATTATTTTGGGTTGTAGAATCTTTAGAACTAATTGTAGAATTTTCTGAGTTATTTTTAGAAACTTTGCTTGCTAACTTAGCTTCAGCGACTCTTGTTATTTGGCTCATCATATTTGTCTGTCGACTCATGACTCCTTTCATTGATTCTAATATATCTTGTTATATCCTTGCAGTTGATTCTATACTGTTGCCGACGTGACAAATTTATCCGTAATTATTTGTAATTTTGAGGTTATTTCAAGTTGCCTATGTGCATTTATTTTTTCTATATTTTTTATTACTGGCTTTGTTATTGCTGTTGTATTTTGAACACTTAAAGTTTTCGTATTAAGAATCGAAGAGCTTGCAACCTCACTTTTACTATTTGAAAAACCTGTGAAATAAAATTTTAAACTATTATCTGGATTCCAATCAAATATTCTGTCAGACCCGACCATCTAATTATCTATCTCTTGACTCCTTTGAAGTTAATTTTAAACAATTAGCATGTTTCATGAAAAAATGTATTATATGCGTCAGGTAAATTACGAAAAAATAAAAGACCCGCATTTTTTTGTTTTTCAAAATATGATGAATTGCAAAAGTTATAGCCGGTATAAGTTAATAGAATTTTTATAAATATAGATATAGTACCATGATACGTGACGTCACAACCACATATGTGATTGTGACGTCACGCCAATTTAACTGCTTCTATCTCTTCGAGTTTTCATTTTTATGAAAAAAGAAAAAATACGGGTCTATTATTTTTTCGTATTCTATCTGACGGATATAATACATATTTTCATGAAACATGCTAATTAAATAATATAACTTTGAAAATTCAAAATACAGTCAAAATCCTCAAAATTTATCTAAATATAAATTTTTTATATCATGCTCATTATTTATTTTGAAATACTCAAACTCAAATATATTAGTAGTACATAAACAGGTATAGCGAGACGTAAACAATGACGTCATCCGCTATACCTGTCTATGTTTACATAAGATGTTTACATAAACAACCCATTAACATATGATAATGACTTATTTATTTAAACAAACAATTAAGATACGATAGTGACTTATTTATTTAAACAAACAATTAAGATAAGATAATTACACACACACACACACACACACACACACACACACACACACACACACACACACACAATGCATACACTCAAGGTAAAAATAGAAGTTTCTACGTTTTTTTATTGATAATCCTGAAATGGACCGATTGTAGTAAGAAACATTAATGTTTCAATAAATTATATTATTATTCACATAAATAAATAAATAAACATTTAATGTATTGGATTGTTAATATAAACAAACAATATAATAATAATTGAATATATATATTATATATGAGAGTTCAGAAAAATACAAAAAATGTCACTTACTTTTTTATATCCTGTGGTGAATAGCTGATGATGTTCATTATTAAAATACGTTAAATACAGTAAAAAAATACACTTATACACCTAAACTATTAAATTATACTAACACTATTTTGATTTTCCAAGAGTATTTTTATTAAAACAGTTTTATTTTATTTTATAACTTTTTTAGTTCACTACATCTATCTCTTCATGGTCTTCTATAGCTGGAGACGCAGGTGATTCCATAAGCTTGATGCATGGACATGATGAATGTCTGGATGCAATGCAGCGGAATCTTTGGCAATGTTCGCAAATTACCCATTTGTTTCGCCTAGTGGCTACGAAAAATAGTTTGTGGCATATGACACACTCTTCACCTCTACGTAAAAGAGGTGAAACATCTTCACCGATTAAACTTTCATGTTCAATTAATTCGTTTTCCACTTTATCAATTTTAATTTTTAAGTTCTTCTGATTTTTAATAATCTTCTTATAATTTTTTATTGCTCTTTTTAAAACGTTGATCTGATTTAAGCATTGCAGCGCATTAGCTTGCTCGCGTATTTACAGATTGTATTTTATTCTTAGAGCCATCTTGCTCGATGGCCCTTCAGCTAACAACTGTCTAAATTGAGCATTGGTGATTGTTGTCAAAAATCTTATAGTTACAAACAGGATGCTATAAATTCAACATAATGTTTGAATACTCTAATTTAGTGTAAAGTAGATCTCTTTTTTCTTTGGGTGACATACGATGGAGAGACGCAAAGATATTTTTTCACTAACAGATTAATTAAAAAATATCTTACAATCAATGGTTTAATATAGGTGGTAAATAAAAATATTCTTTATTTAATAAAGATATTCTTTTTCACTTCTTGAACCCAAGAAAGAAGATATCCTTTCCGACTACCAAAACTTTGAATTGAAACACCGACAAGATATTTATAAAAATATTCTTCATATGATAAAAATCATTTTTTAAAAGATAATTAGATTTTTTAGAAGAAATATAAATTTTAAAGAGGAAGAAGATTGATAACAATTAATGCGCCCTCCAATATTATTTTTTTGATAAAGATATTTTGCTCCTATGAAAGAAGATATTTCTTTTTCAACAAGAAAAATTTACAATACCAACTCCGACAGGATATTTATAAAAATATTCTTTACATGATAAAGATATCTTAAAAAATTATTAAGATTTCTTAGAAAAAAATTTAAATTTTTAGATAGTACTAAAATTAACAATATCACTATAAAGTTTATTATTAATAATTTATTCCCCACCACAATTCCTTTAAAAAGAGGGTATAAAAAGAAACCCTTCAATAATTTATCATCAGTCGTCATAATGCGAATAATAATGTTGAATCAAGAAGAGAAGGATTTACGTGATATAGTTTTTCGCTTATCGCGTCAACTGAAATATCGGTACCATTCTATATCACAGCGATGTGATTTTCGTTGGCAACAACGCATCAAAAGATTATCGTGCTTTGAACTAAAAAGAGAAATACGGTTTCTTTTGAGTTTTTATGGACCGCTGAAAATAGCCAAATTATATCGGAGTTTATTCCATAGATGTTATGCGGCTTATCAAGCAGCTGTTGAATTTATAAAACGACGAGGATGGGATCAATTACCCGTATTATATGAAATTATAATTTCCTTCGAAGAAAGACAAGGTGAGTTTATTTTTATTAATTTTTAATAACTAACTTTTTAATAATTAATTTTAATAATTAATTTTAATAATTAATTTTCCTGAAAAAAAAGATTAATTTAAAAATTATTAAAATTCATTTTTATATATTAATATTTATTAATATTTGATATTTTAGTAAACAAAAAAGGTGTTTATTTGAAATTCCTTTCTGTACATATTTTTATAAATTAACTTTTAATATATTTCAAATTTTTATTCAAAACTCATAACATTTTGTTACAAATAGTGAATAAAAACAGAAATCAGAATTAAAATAATCTATATGATTCTCAGAACCATACAGCATAATAAAAATCCACTCTCTTATACTCTTACATCTTTTGCTTATGTAAATACGAAAGCTTCTTTACGATTTTGACCACTTATTAATTCATGATATACACAAAATTTAAAAATTAAAACATTTTCAAATAAAATTTTTTAGAAATGTCAAATATTTATTTCTATAATGAATAAATAAATTGAAGTTCATACATTTAGTTTGTAAAAATTTATTTTATAATAAAATTGGTTTATAAAAATAATTTAATGTTACTATACGCCTGTAGGTATCATTAAGGTAATAGAGCATACAGTTACTTATCTTATCTAATTAGTCATACACAAATTACAATTTTTAAAAATCGCAAATTTTGATAAAATATAAAATTTCACGATTTCATTCGATTTCTTACTATTCAAATAATATTGGTACCAAAAATCACCCTGATATTATTCTTGGATCGATAGTTAATCGATTATGAAAATAATCGATTGTTAAAAGTTCCCGTGAAACCTGATATATATTCTACGTCACAGATAAACGAGCAAAGACCTTATAATAAAGAAAACAGAGAATTTCACGGAAATTTAAAAAATAAGAATAACTCACGAGATAATAGAAATTTCAAAGGTAATAATAATCGCGATAACTATAATAATAATAGAAATCAGAATCGTTATCAGAGCAAGACATGTCATCGAAATAATATTGATAATAACACTAATAATTATGATAACAATATTAATAACGAGCGAGATGTTTTTGATAGAGGACCAGGTAATAATTTTGACTGTAATAAACAAATAGGTAATCAATCAATCAAGAGTCTTCTTGAGCATCAGTAACGAGCAGACGTGTTTACGCGCGCTTGTCAATAAACCGATATTTGTGGAAAGTTTAAATCCAGTTCAACTAAAGTTTACTAAGTATTGCGTTCTAGAGCTGGATTTTTGGGCTTTTCGAACTGCTTTTGCAGTTTGAAAAGCTCGGGAAGTCACCATGGCTGAAAATCAGTCTCAACCCACTCAAAGTAAGTTAACTCAAAGTTCTCAATCTTACGCTGACAGTCTTGGACCAAAAGATAACCGAACCATAATAATAGAATCAATTGAAGGTCTCTCGAATGATGATTAAATCGATTCCCTAGAATTGCTTATAGATGTCTCGAATATAACTCATATCTCTAAAATTTCTGGTGCAAGAGTTTGTATCTTTATAAGTAAGAGTGAATTAGTTGAATAATTATCGAATAAAAAAATTAAAGTGAAAAGTTACCTTTTGAATATCAGACCGTATATAGAAAAAAATAAAAGAGTCGTTATTTCAAATTTCAATCCTATCATACCAAATACTGTCTTATGGGACACATTGAGTAAAAAAGGGATAACTCCTCTATCTTAAATCAAAGAAATTAAAGCAGGATTTCATAAACCGGGTCGTTCTCATATCAATTCCTTCAGAAGACAAGTATACATTGAAAAGGAAGAGGCGAAATTGTTACCTGATTCCACACAAATTAACTTCGACAACACTACTTACTGAATTTATTTTAGTACAGATTCTACGAATTGCTCCCTATGTAAACAAACCGATCATGTTGCCAAGAAGTGTCCGCATTCCTCTGACGAAGTAACACCTATAAATAATACACAAGCCAACAGTGTAACAAATAATTTAGATAACAACTTATTACCTTCAATAGAAGAATCGTTGGCTCCTAAAAACAATGGTGAAATAGATATTTCAACTACAAGGGCATTAAAAAGACCTCCACCTTCATCAACATCATCTGAATCAACTCCAATCACACAGGACTTCGTTCCTAATAATACAGTTGTGGTCAGTAGTGTTGAGGCAATCGCAAGCGGCCCTGTCTCTCCTAATAAAAACTATGAAGAATTCAAGGTTCCACGTGAACCAAGGAAAAAGAAATCTAAAATTGAAAATACTTCTAATCAGACAGTTAAGAACGCAATTTATGATTTGAGTCAACCTTTAGCAGCTGCCAAAAGTGATATAGATGATAATCCTGATACCTACGTCTTAAACTTTGAAAATTTCAAAAATTTCCTAGAAGCATCTCGTGGTTCATCAAATGTGTATAGGTTGGCGTTAGAACTTACGCAAAAAATTGTAAAACTTATTGTAATGATTTGCCCCGTTTACGTACTCATTGATGACAGAAATTTAAAAACTCGATTAATCAAAATCAAGAAAAAACTTATGTCACAAAGTAGTGAATCAGATACGGATTTGGACATTGCACAAAAAAATTAATTTGTACACTTATAAAATGTATTTACAACAATGTGATTTAAAAAATTTTTTCTGGAATGCTCGTAGTATAGTTAATAAAAAGGAAGAATTGCAAAGGATCCTCATCAAAGTGGACATCTTTATTTGCGTAGAATCGTGGCTTTCTTCTTATGTCGACAACTTTTATTTTTCGGGCTTTAAAACATTCAGGAAGGATAGAAGACACTCAAGAGGAGGGGGTATACTTATATTAATTTTCTTTTACTGAAGTCAATAACATTATAAGTCTTCATATCTCTGTTGAATTAGCTGGCGTTAAGATTACTTCGTTAAAAGTATTAATCGATCTTATTGTGTGTTATAGAGCCTCTGGCTCAACCTTATCACAGTTACAGTGAGACGTGATTTTTTTTCAAACAATTTTTCTGAAAATTCGATTTTTATGGGCGATTTTAACGCACATCACAAACACTGGAATTGTGATAAAACAGATGTTAATGGAGAAAGACTGTTAGAAAGCTATAATAAATCAAATTCGCTTATACATAATAGTAACACTAAAACTCATATTCAACCCTACACTTGCAACTCTTCTAATCTCGACATTATATTTTCCTCCATTAACATCTTCGACAAAATCGATATAGAAGTAATTAATGATACTTTAGGCTCAGACCATTTTCCAATTCGCATCAATGTAATCAGCAGCAAATATAACTATCATAAAAAGTCTTTTTCCTTAAAATCTATACGCACGAACTGGGAAGAAGTGTTCCAAAATCTTGACGTGAATTACATGCAATTTCTATCGTTAAATTATAACAATTCCAAACCTAGTGATAAATATAAAGTTTTTGTTGATATTGTAACTAACGCTACACAAACTAACACTCCGATAAAAACAACTCTTAATTATAAAAAACATAATAATCCAGTTCCTTGGTGGGATTTTGAATATGACAAGGCCAAGAGAGTTAGAAAAGCAGCCTTTAAAAAATGGCAATTGTCGAAAAACTTGCAGATTACATCGAATACAAAAAATGTCACTGCGCAGTTAAAAAATTATATAAAACTAAAGAGAGAATGCTTTAGATCATTTGCTGAAAGTCTTAATTTTCATACTAGTCAGTGATATGCTTGGGCAACAAGTAAAATTCTTAAGAACAAATGGGTTAAAATTAAGCCCTCACATGTCTCTGAAAGTAATCAAAGAGATGAGAAGATAAATTTAGCTATTAATAAAGTTTGTCCCCCATGGGTCATGACTGATCCTGATTGGCTACCACACTGCTCTAACAATGAATTTTTAAACTCGCAATTTAATCTGAATTTCTCACAGCTCTTGATAATACCAATACTCGCTCCTTTCCTGGTATGGACAGTATTGACTATTTCATTATTAAAAAATTACCAATTGAGTATAAATTAATATTAATAGACATTTACAATGAAATGTATTTAACCGGTGATTATCCTTCTCAATGGAAAATAACATATCATCACTATATTGATAAACCTAATAGTGACGGTGTAAGACCCATAGCTTTCTCTTCTTGTTTTTGTAAGATATTCGGAAGGATGTTAAAAAACAAGTTAGAGTGGTGGGTTGAATATAATAGCATTTTACCAAGCGGCCCTCAGACGTTGAAGATCATAAAATATTAATAAAATATAGTATAATAATCATAGGATTAATAAAATAAAATTTTTTCCGCGACCCTCAGACGCCGACGGTCATACAATATTTATAAAATACAAAAAGTATACACATACATAAAAAAAATTGATGTAAGTAAACAAATCATAGATAAAAAAAATGATGTATAAATATATATATAAAATATCTTATACACAATCATTATTATAATTATAAAATAACATTGCAAGCAAAAGAAAAAGAAAAAAAAATAAAAGAGTAAAAAAAGAGAGAAATCACGCCTTAATGAACATTATTATTAACAGAAGGTCACGTATCTCTGTCCTTTTCTAATCAAAGAAATGATTTTTTTACAAAAACTAATAAATTTATCAAAAAATGAAGAGAAAGCCGCATTGTGTATCAAAAAAAGCAACATTTTTTTTGATAACAGAAAATTAATTTTATTGCTTCGTTCTCAAAAAAACCTTGAAAAACCAAATTGTCCACCCTAACCTCTATGGTTTAAGTTTTTCAAGGTTTTCTTGAAAACGAAGCAATAAAATTAATTCTTACTTATCAAAGAAAATATTGCTTTTTTTATTACGAGATGCGGCTTTCTCTTCATTTTTTGCTAAAGTTATTAGTTTCTCTAAAAAACTCAATTCTTTGATTAGAAAAGGACAGAGATACGTGACCTCCTCTTTAGTTAAAACAAAGAAAGGTTCACACATATATTACACATAAGTTTATTTTAACACGTAGTAAAACAAAATTTATCATCAATGTATATGATAATTGTCAGTAATTCTAAAAAGAATCAAGGAAAAAACAATAAATGCAATTAGATTGGATAATGATTTATTCGTATGAACATATAAAAAGGTGTGTAATACAATATAAGATTACAAATAAATATTGCACTTAAAGTTGATATCCCAGTCGAATAACTAATCCTAATAGTACTAAAAAAGTAGGTCACAATAAAAAGTGATATCACAGATAAACCGCAGATAATACAAGAATAATTAAGATTATAAAATAATACACGCAATAATACAATAAATTAAAAACAGGCATTCATTATCTATCAGTCATAATATTAAAATTAAGAAAAATTAAAATTAAAATACATGAAATAAAAAATAAAAAGCGTACACAATAGCATGTAACGCAGTCAATACAATAAAATCAAATAAAAACATTTACTCACCAACCATTCATACAATAAATACATTCACACCTTAAGTCTATATATAGGACATCACATAATAAATTAACACAAATAAAGAAAGTAAATGTCAATTGAGGTCAAGTAAGTACCCCCTCACTGCTGCCTTGAACCTGCTGAGAGATGGGAGATGTTTAATCTCAGCAGGCAGGGAGTTCCGAAAATGCGCACCTTGGACTTGGAAGGAATTTCTGCCAGTCTCAGTACTCATAAAGGGCACTGCTAAGTCCTTAATATCTCCCCTAGTAGCCGCTCTAGGTATACATCTAGCGAAGAGACCCACTAGTTGCTCCGGAGTATTCATGCACACGATTTTGTACATAAGTACCGCCAAAAAATACTGTTTCCTCGAAACAGTGCGCAGCCAACCCAACGCGGCTCTATAAGGAGAGACATGATCCCCCATTTTCAAACCCAATACATATCTCACACAAGAATTTTGTAACCTCTGCATTCGTCTTATCAAACCCTGAGAAGCATCGAGCAAAACCACTGAACAATAATCAAGATGTGGGAAGAGCAGGGCGGTTGCGAGCTATTTACATAGAGTCTCCGTGGTGTACTGACGGAAAAACCCCAGGGCATATAAAACTCTATTAAACTTTTTTGTAATCATAATAATGTGTGGTTCCCAAGAAAGTTTAGGGTCAAGCACAACACCAAGACTCATCACGGAGCCAGAGAAGGG
This sequence comes from Anastatus disparis, assembly GCA_017163975.1. Classification (NCBI taxonomy): domain Eukaryota; kingdom Metazoa; phylum Arthropoda; class Insecta; order Hymenoptera; family Eupelmidae; genus Anastatus; species Anastatus disparis. The sequence continues at coordinate 2,811,421 of JAFFSR010000286.1, read as the reverse complement.
TATACTAATGCCTCCTTCAAGATCAATCGTCTTGGGCCGTCCAGCATAAAACGAATCCACAAAACGACAGCCACCAAAGATGAGATGTTAATACAAAATATTTCGTTTATTCAAGATTTCACTCATATAATTAACAACAAATATATTTTGAGAAACCATTTAAATTTCCTATGTAGAATTATTGATGCCCCTTCTCCTTGCATTATAAGGAGAAATCGACCAACATAAGGCACATAAAGTCTAGTTAAATCTTAGCATCAAGAAAATAAGAATACCTTGATCGTCATGATTACAAACAAAAAAGAGGACAGTAATCTAATGTACATAAAAAATAAATATACACAATAAAAGAAAACAAAATTAAGAGAAGATGAAATACAAAGCTGTTAAGAAGCAAAACACGATCAAAGAATTACGATTAGAGAAAAGTCTCTGATATGTTTGGTTCATGTTCAATCGGCAGTCCAATCCCATGAGGCAAGTGAGTAGTCTAGGCGCCAGATAAGTCTCAGTGGCCTCTTTAATTCAGATTGATCCACCAAGGTTTTTTTATGTATTTTGACCTCCTGAACACGAAAATCGATGGCGGATTTCGATCCGGATGTCGAATAAATTGTTATAAACAATTTAATTGTTTATAACGCTATAACGATTAAACAAAAAGAGATACAAAAATCTTGTTCAATACTTTCTTCTGCGGCTTTTTAAAACAAATACACTCGATTTTGAATCATGTTATTTGGATAATTACAACTAGAGTTTTGTTAATTTATTGCAAATTGACGAGATTAACTCGTCGTGCTTGATGAAATTCGACTATAGCTCAGGTTCTATCAAACATTTTTGATCGATTAAGGTCTCATTTTAAAGATAAAAGTATTTTTCACAAAACTATACTACTTGAAGCTATTTATAAACATCGATAAACAAAAGGAGACTGATCAAAATGAGAATTAAAGCACTTTTTTTGCTATTTCAATTGTTTATAACGCTACAACGTTTAAATAAAAAGAGATACAATAATCTTGTTAAATACTATTTTCTGCGGCTTTGTAAAACAAATACACCTGATTTTGAATCATGCCGTTTCGTTAATTAGAACTTGAGATATTGTTAATTTATTGCAAATTAACGGTACTAACCCGTAAAAAATTAGGTACAAAAATTAAATCTATCAATCTATTTTTAATAATAATGAAAAATAAATAAGGAAATATACATAAATAAAGAGGTAACATTGAAATATTAGGAAAAAAATTATATTATTTATTCAACTTAAGGATAATCTACTTATTTTTACATGTATTATTTTTCATGCATGCTGTAAAATTGAGAATACTTTTTATAATTTAGTTAATTATTTGTACGTGTGCAAAATAGGGTAATTCAGGATAACCATTAAAAAAGGAAAAATAGTAAATGTATAATAAAATAAAGAAAATATTTTCCTAATACTTTTTATTGAAGGGTTTGGTCTATTGGTAATAATTCGAACATATTTTGTAATTAGTGCGTACGTGCTACGGTTACCAGTAGAAAAGTATGTAAACTCAGGTAGTTTTTGAACCGTATATATAAGAACTATAAGGAAGGAAAACAGTTAGTCTCAGTCTCAGTTAGAGTTTTGCGCACGCTGCATATATCCATTGTACTCTTTTTAATAAAGAAGTTTTTAGTTATACACAATTTCACATTTTAGTGTATATCATTTCAACCCGTTCCTACCCTTTAACAAAACATTTGGCGACCGTGACAGGACAAGGTTAAAGTGAATTTAGTGAAATTGTAATCAGTGATTTTTATTTTACAATGGATAAGTTAAAGAAGCAGAGAACAGCGCAACGTGCAGCATTTACGAGAACGTTAACAGCTTTCAATGGGACTCTCGGTGCTAACTAAAACGATCGAGAAGTGATAATAGCGTTCAAATTATTGAAAGGCACAATGAATAAGTTGAATCAAACCAGTGAAAAAATCATCGAACTGATGCTTGATGATGAGAAAGTGAAAGATTCCGATATAACATCAGAGTACGAAGAGAATGATGTGTACAATAAGAAATTTTTAGACGCCGAACTCACAGTAAATGAACTTAATTCCGGTAACATTGTACAAAGTTCAAATAGGCGATCGAGTGAGCAGCAACCGAATATACAATCTGTAAGTGCACAAGAAGTAGACGCGCTTAAATTACCTAAGATCGAAATGGTGAAATATGGAGGTAATATTCGTGAATGGCTTCAGTTTTGGAGTATGTTTAAGAACATTCACGAACGCGAAAAAATGCCGAAAGAAAGTAAGTTCCAATATTTGATTCAAGCTATGGAACCTAACTCGCGCGCAGAAGAGCTCGTAAAAAGTTTTCCGCCAACGGCTGAAAATTACGATAAAGCTATAACTAGCTTGAAAAATCGTTTCGGTCGAAGAGATTTACAAACTGAAGTGTACGTAAGAGAACTTTTGCAATTAGTATTACAAAATGCAATGACGCCCGCGAAAGATATTGTGCTTTCAACCTTGTACGATAAGATTGAATCACATCTTAGAGCGCTTGAATCTCTCGGTTTTACATCAGATAAATATGCTGACCTATTGTGCCCATTGGTTGAATCTTCGCTGCCTGAAGAATTGTTACGCGTTTGGCAACGAAGTTATGATGATTTTAATCAAAGTGAAAGTGATGTTAATTCTGATACACGCTCAAAAAATAAATTGACGCAACTTATAAAATTTCTAGGAAGTGAAGTGCGAGGTGACTTGCGTGTATCAATGGCTGTAAACGGGTTTGATTTTAAACGTGGGGAAAGTGAAAAATTAAAAAGAGAGAAACCACGTTCATCGAAAGATATACCTAGTGCAGCAGGATTATTAACTGTAAAAAATAATAGTAACAGAGTAAAAACGTGTCTATTTTGTAACGCGAATGAGCATGATAGCCCGAATTGTGAACACGCTAAAAGAATGTCTCTTTCAGAGAGACAAGAAGTAATAAAAAGAAAACGTGCGTGTTTTAATTGTTTGAATATAGGGCACAATTTTAGATATTGTCGCGTTCATTTAAAATGTCCTTGGTGTGGTAAAAGACATATAATTTTAATGTGTCCGAATATGAAAAATAGTGATAATGTAAAAAATAACAGTGAAAAAATTACTGTGAATGAAATGAATACTGTATCTGCATTGGCAACAGATAAGAATTTGTATGGTTTGGCCAATTGTTCTAATGATTCAGAAGTGTTTTTACAAACTTTGCGCGTAAAATTGTATAATGATGAAAAAGAATTTATAGTACGCGTTGTTATTGATACTGGTGCCCAAAGATCTTACATAACAAAAGAAGCGGCGGATAGTGTAAATTATAATGTACTGTCGGAACAAATAATGTGCCATTTATTATTTGGTGGCGAAAAAACTGAGGCAGTGAACCATAAAAAGTATTTAGTGCACCTCAGTAGTTTAGACGACAGTTACCGTTGTAACTTTGCTGCTTATGATCAAAGGGTCATTTGCGATAATATCCCTTCTATAAAGAATAGGACATGGTGTAAGGAACTGGCCGACCTGCATATTAATTTATCGGATTTGAACGCAAGGGAAGCTTCTATCTCAGTGCTTATAGGGGCCGATGTTGCAGGTAAATTGTTGACCGGCAATCGGCACGTACTTAAATGCGGATTAGTGGCCGTTGAGACATACCTGGGATGGACAATTATGGGTACAGTTACGAATGTGAAAAATAAAATTAATAATACTATGCTCGTTACTAATATGTTTGTGAACTGCAATAAAATTTCGGACTTATGGTCTTTGGATGTTTTAGGGATTAAAGACCCTATAGAAAATAAATCGAAAGAGAAAAGTGAAAAAGAAATGTGTGAAGCTCTTTTAAAAACTATCGAGATAAATAAGGACGGTCGGTACGAAGTGAAATTGCCGTGGTTGGAAAATCATCCACCATTAAGTGACAATAAAATTTTGGCAGTGCGTCGACTTCAATCAACCGTGAAAAAATTAAGGACTGAAAACTTATATAAGGATTATGATGCGGTTTTCAAGGAATGGTTGGCTGAAGGAATAATTGAAACGGTCCCAGAAAAAGAAATAGAAAATTGGGGACATTATTTACCTCATCGACATGTGATAAAGGAACACAGCACTACTCGGATAAGACCTGTGTTCGATGCTTCAGCCAAGGAGAAACAATGCCCATCATTAAACGAGTGCTTGGAAAAGGGACCCAATCTCATCGAATTGGTTTCGTCGATTTTACTGCGTTTTAGAAAAGGTAAACTAGGCGTAATTTCCGATATAAAAAAGGCGTTTCTTCAGATAAGTATTAACACTGCGGATAGAGATTTTTTGCGTTTTATGTGGTACGATAAAGAAGGTAATATTATTATTTTTCGTCATTGTAGAGTAGTATTTGGGGTTTCTTGTAGTCCGTTTATTTTAGGTGCCGTACTTACAATGCATTTGAATAAAATTATTAACAATCTAAATGAAAATTCAAATAATCAATTTTTTAAAGATAATATTACAAAACTTTTGAATAGCTTTTATGTAGATAATTGTGTTTCTAGTTTAAATTCAACAGAAGAGTTACATAATTTTATTCAAGACGCGAAAACATCGATGGAGTTAGGTAGTTTTGACCTTCGAGGGTGGGAGTATACGGATGATAACTCTCAGGAAAACCAAGCTGCAGTATTAGGTTTAATATGGGATAAATAACTCGATACGTTATCTTTAAATGTTCCTTCTACCGAAAATTGTAACGATGAAAAAATCACTAAAAGATATATTTTATCTATTGCGCATCGAATTTTTGATCCTTTAGGATTTGTAAGCCCTGTAGTACTTTGTCCTCGAGTTTTATTACAAGAAGCATGGGCTCAGAATTTATCGTGGGATGAAGAAGTAAGCGATGAGATTAAAAAAAAATTTTTAAGTTGGGTAATTTAAAAAACTTAAAAAATATTCAAGTCCCACGCTGTTTATTCGGGATAATTACAACTGATGATGAAGTCACTATTCATACGTTTTGTGATGCAAGTAAAATAGCATATGCAGCAGTAACGTTTATTCGTATTGAACGCCCTTCAGGTATACAAGTTAATTTTGTTCAAGCAAAAACACGTGTCGCTCCTGCGAGAAAAGAGAACTCAGATGCGCGTCAAAGTATTCCGCGTTTAGAATTATTAGCAGCGACTGTGGGCGTTAGATTGACAGATTCGATTTTAAAGTCATTTAAATGGGAAAATGTTAATGTTTATTATTGGAGTGACTCATCTACGGTATTAGCATGGATACGTAGAAATAATAATTGGGGTACATTTGTATATAATAGGGTCAAAGAGATTCGAGAATTTTCGAGCCCTGAACAGTGGAGGCATGTACCTGGCCATTTAAACCCTGCCGATTTACCATCGCGCGGTTGTACGGTAGATCAATTGTCAATTTCCAGATGGTGGGAGGGTCCCGACTAGTTACGTATGAGATCTGAAAATTGGCCCGTAAATAAAGAATGTTATGATGAAACCGAAATCGTGAAAGAGTTAAAGAAAACTAAACAAAAAGACTCGAATAATATCTTATTAGCTACAATGAAAAATGAATTGAATAAAGATGAGTCTTGGTATACTAATAAATTTTCGGATTTCAATAAAGTCAAAAATGTTTTAGCATGGATAAAAAGATTTTATTTCAATTTAAAAAATGTTCCTGAATCTCGTAAAAAAGGAAATTTATCGTTTAAAGAAATTCAAGACGCGCAAATTTCACTTATAAAATTAATACAAACAGAAAGTTTTAATGGTTGTTTAAATGATGAACGGATTAAACATTTACAACCTTTCAAAGACGAAAACGGATTAGTTCGCTTAAATACTAAAATAATTTTACGTGAAGATACATATAACTTTAAATGTCCTATTATTTTACCTAATAATCATGAAATAGTTAATCTCATTATAAAAGAAAAACATGAAAATTTAAGTCATGCTGGGGTAGAAATTACATTGAGTGCCCTAAGAGATAAATTTTGGATTTTAGGTGGCAGAAAAGCAATAAGGTCGATAATTAATAAATGCATAAACTGTCGTAGGCATGATGCGAAACCATTGCAATCAGTGCCAGTAGCATTACCGTTAGATAGAATTAGGGACGCAGCAGTGTTCGAAGTTGTAGGTGTAGACTTTGCAGGGCCGATTTACCTGAAAAACAGCGAAAAGGCATGGATTTGTTTGTTTACCTGCGCTATGTATAGGGCCGTACATTTAGAATTAGTGCTGTCATTGTCTACTGCTACAGTTTTAATGGCCCTATGACGTTTTATTGCTAGACGGGGAAAACCGAGCATTATATATAGTGACAACGGGAAAAATTTTGTTGGTCTTAATAATATATTTAAAAATATAAATTTTGAAAAATTGTCTAAAATAGCAGCTACTAAACAAATTGAATGGAAGTTTAATCCTCCTACAGCAGCTTGGTGGGGAGGCTTTTGGGAACGACTTATCGGAATTTTAAAGCGGTTACTGCGTAGAACTCTTAAAAAATCTTGTTGTAATTATGAAGAAATGTTAACGATTTTATTAGATTGTGAAGCAGTAATTAATTCCAGACCGATAACTTTTATGTCTAATAGTAAACAAGAAATGGTTCCACTTACTCCATCAATGTTTTTACAAGAAATTAAAGAAATTGGGGTTTTAGATTTAGATAGAATCGAAAATGATAAATTAGAGAAAAGATATACGTACCGTCAAAAAATAAAAGAAGATTTACGGCGTAGATTTAGGAACGAATATTTAGGCGCATTAGTACATAAAAATGCGATGACGAAAAATAATATCATCGTGCAAGTTGGCGATGTAGTGTTGATTCACCATGATAATGTTAAGCGATTAGACTGGCCTTTAGCACGTGTAAAAGAAGTCATTATCGAAAAAGACAATAATGTTCGTGTAGTTCGCTTGACAACAGCAAACGGTGAATTAATTAGACCAATTCAAAGAATTTACCCTTTAGAAATAAAGTATAAAGACTCTGCATCGGATATAGAGGAAATTATTGTCAATAAATATAAAGATACACGTGAAAACTTAAAACCAGATGTATTATGCGAACACGATAACGATAATGAAGAAATATCTGTTAATAATGAAAAATCAAATTTTGTAACAAGAAGTGGTAGAAAAATAAAGCAACCTAATCGTTTAACTTACTATTAATAAGTTTGTAATTTTAATAAATGTATTGTGAATCATGTAACCTTTTGTATTTTGTATGTTAAATATGTTTTGTGAAAATTCATTGTATGTGTCAATTTTAGTTTGTAAATTGAGATGAAAGTGTTGTTCATCTCAATGGTGGGAGAATGTAAAATTGAGAATACTTTTTATAATTTAGTTAATTATTTGTACGTGTGCAAAATAGGGTAATTCAGGATAACCATTAAAAAAGGAAAAATAGTAAATGTATAATAAAATAAAGAAAATATTTTCCTAATACTTTTTATTGAAGGGTTTGGTCTATTGGTAATAATTCGAACATATTTTGTAATTAGTGCGTACGTGCTACGGTTACCAGTAGAAAAGTATGTAAACTCAGGTAGTTTTTGAACCGTATATATAAGAACTATAAGGAAGGAAAACAGTTAGTCTCAGTCTCAGTTAGAGTTTTGCGCACGCTGCATATATCCATTGTACTCTTTTTAATAAAGAAGTTTTTAGTTATACACAATTTCACATTTTAGTGTATATCATTTCAACCCGTTCCTACCCTTTAACAAAACACATGCACAACTAGTACCGCATGATGTGTTTTTTTTTTTACAAAAGCAAGCTTTTGTATTACAAACTTTGCAATGACACGGTGGCACTAAGTCATCAAGAGGTGAAAAAATTGTTTTAAAAAGACGCAAAAAAAAGTATTTCACAAGATTATTGTATCTCTTTTTGTTTAAACGTTGTAGCGTTATAAACAATTAAAATAGCAAAAAAAGTGCTTTAATTTTCATTTGGATCAGTCTCTCTTTGTTTACCGGTGTTTATAAATAGCTTTAAGTAGTATAGTTTTGTGAAAAATACTTTTATCTTTAAAATGAGACCTTAATCGATCAAAAATGTTTGATAGAACCTGAGATATAGTCGAATTTCATCAAGCGCGACGAGTTTATCTCGTCAATTTGCAATACATTAACAAAATCTCTAGTTGCAATTATCCAAATAACATGATTCAAAATCGAGTGTATTTGTTTTAAAAAGCCGCAGAAGAAAGTATTGAACAAGATTTTTGTATCTCTTTTTGTTTAATCGTTATAGCGTTATAAACAATGAAATTGTTTATAACAATTTATTCGACATCCGGATCGAAATCCGCCATCGATTTTCGTGTTCAAGAGGTCAAAATACATTTAAAAAACCTTGGTGCGTCAATCCAAATTAAAGAGGCCACTGTGACCTATCTGGCGCCTAGACTAGAGTGATGTGCTCGAATCTGACGTCTATCTACGACAATACACCTTCAAGAAAAAGAAGAAACGAAAAAAAAAAATAGAAAAATAATACACACATATTATCAAGACAAAATGTGGAATTGCAAATACTACTTGCTCATACACACCCAAGCAATAGTTACAGGATGCACACGTGCTATCTGTCCATTTTCTACAACGAAAATGATCCACAAGTGGAATTCCAAGATCTTTGTGATATGGCTCTACATTCTAAGAGTGCGTGACAAGTCCGACACAAACGGTAATAAATTGCCGAACAAAAATAAAGAAAAGCAAAAAAAAGTGTATTAAACATCACACGAAACTAATATATAAACTAAAAATACATCGATAAATGGATTATTATAAACTATGGATGGAAGTTATTATAAAAATCCTACAAAAAGATTAATTATAGGAGTATTAATAAGAGTAGTAAGAATAATAGAAAAAAAAGGAAGACATTAATAGCATAAGATAATAAAATTAAAAGGATGTATACGTAAAAAGAAAACGTATATCCGTAAATCAACAACCAGAGAAAAAGAGACATTAACAATTAAAACAAAAAAATTTAAAAACAAGAATATTATGCAAAAAAAGCAACATAATGCAAGAAGAAGGAACAGATTATAACAAATAAGTAAAGAAAAATCAAGTGAAAACTTGCATAAACGAAAATAAATCTTTGAATACTTTCACTAAAATAAATAAATTTAAGAATAATGTTGAAACAAAATTTTTTACAAATGCTGACACTGAACAAAAAAGAATTAATTTTTAAGTATAATTATTAACTATAAGCAAGCGTCAACTGTAATATATAAGAAAAAGCTACGTAAAAAAAATGTTTTATCATAAGACAGAATAAGGCGACCATTATTATTACAAAAAAAATTAATATTAGAACAATCATTATCACAAAAATTATTATAATTACAATTTTATAAAAAAAAAGAGAGCAAACAAAATATTATGACAAAGAAAAGGATTCATTATTAACAAAAAATAATTATAAAAAAAAGAATTATTATTATTACTGCAATAAGAAATTGCGTTTGCAGTACAATTATTAATGCAAAAATATTATTACAGCAGAAGCTAATACTTATATTGAATGAAATGTTATTATCAAAATAATTGTTATTACAAGGAAATTATAATAGCATATAATTAATATTAAAGAAAAAGAAAACAAAAATTAAAATTATAAAATCAAAAAAAAGAAAAGTAACAATAAGAAAACTAAGTATACAAGCATATTTTATTAATATATAGATATAAAAAAAAACTGATACTGTAAATATATGTGTATACATGTGCAGACACAAAAAATACTATAAAATTAAAATTAAACATTGAAATGCAATTTACATAAGTATTGAAGTTGACTTATAAAATTCAAATACAAGTTATTAGTAATACTACATAAACCCTACATAGTTGATTGTATTAAACTAAATAGCATTAAAAATTAGAAAAATTACCCAATACAAAAATATAATTATATTAAACTATATATTAAATCTAATACAAAGAGTATAAAAGTTATTAAAAATAACATATAAAACCTCATACATATAACTACATTGAAAATAGAACAATGATTGAAATAATATATATAACCATGAATAATTATATTATATTAAAATTAATGCAAATAAATAAATTAATAAGTTAAATAAAACTAATACATGATGCTGCATATTAAGAATCACATTAAGAGGAGGTCACGTATCTCTGTCCTTTTCTAATCAAAGATATGATTTTTTTACAAAAACTAATAACTTTATCAAAAAATGAAGAGAAAGCCGCATATCGTAATAAAAAAAGCAATATTTTCTTTGATAAGAAAGAATTAATTTTATTGCTTCGTTTTCAAGAAAACCTTGAAAAACCAAATTGTTCACCCTAACCACTATGATTTAAGTTTTTCAAGGTTTTCTTGAAAACGAAGCAATAAAATTAATTCTTCCTTATCAAAGAAAATATTGCTTTTTTTATTACGAGCTGCGGCTTTCTCTTCATTTTTTGCTAAAGTTATTAGTTTTTGTAAAAGACTCAATTCTTTGATTAGAAAAGAACAGAGATACGTGATCTCCTCTTAAACAAGCATAAGTTATTAATACATATATAAAATTAAAATAATTTAAATGACATAAATAAAAAATTTTAATAAGCAAAAAAAGAACCCTATAATAAATTATGGGAAAGCAATTAAAAATCAAAGAGAACCAAAAATAATAGATGTTATATAATACGACTGTAATTTGCAAGCTACACACCAAGCTACCGTATGCATAGAGTGCATAAGAAGGAACAACATATAGAAATGTTCCCTCACTGACACCATCGAGAAACCTCGTGCCGCAATCCATGTACGGATAAGAGCACAACACATAGAAATGTATCTTTACTAACACAGGCTCACGCCCTATAAGCAAGGTGCATGCACAAAGATGCAACATAAGGCGCGCGTGGTAGCCATGAAATAAGGAAATTAATTAAGACGATCAAACGCAATTACAATTATTAATTAAACAAGATGTATACAAAATCTAGATGCTCACGTGAATAATTCATCAATAAATCAAATCAAAAAGTTAATATACGGAATCGACACATGACCTAAGTTAAATAATAAAAGTGTTGATTAAGTAAATTATTTATAAATAATAATTATAAATCAATGCGAATAAGACATGAAATATGGCTTAAAACCATATCGGGACTACATAGTACTAATATAGAGACAAAAAGACACCCAAATATTAAAGTTGTAAATTAATAAATAAATGCATATATCTCAAAAGTTTACAAAGATAAAAATATTTTAAATGGCCCTAATTTGTTAATTATGAATAGACTTTTGAGATCAATATTAAAAGTTTGAGTCATAAATAAATCCATATACAAATATCATATTATAACAATTTTCATATAAACAATAAATTGTTTATAAGCCATTATCTCAGGACCTAATCACTGAATCGAAATAAAACCAAACTGTAATTTTGCAACTAAGAATATATTATTAAATTACATTATAATACTTATTAGAATAATTATAATTACAACGTTATTTAAATTATTTATAAAATTGACTTAAATGTATCAAGGGTCAAATAGTTCGGAAATGGTAATTAATAACCTAATAAACATAATAAAGAACACTGGGGATAACACAAAAGTAATAAATAAAAAAAAAGATCAATTAAAATTACTTGTCTAACGTATTGCAGGTATACAGGGGTTGTAATATGCTTACAATCAAACCTAATATTACATTAATAAAAGATAATCCAGAAGGATACATTAGGAATTAATTAATTTAATTCGGAAGGCTTCAGCCATGGAGGGCCCTCTATAATTAATCAGAAAAGAATGTTTTCAGATACAAATACAGATCCAAATAAGTACATACACACAAACAAGTGCATCACATTCAAGAAATGAGCCAAACCATCTACCAGATACTAACGAGTGTCAACGTCAACATCTAATGTGTCCAAATTATAGAAAATTATTGAAGACATAACAAAGAAGAATAATAAAATAAAAATTTTTGGTTTCAACAAAATCCATATGTACCAGAACTAAATAATAATGTATTAAAAGAGAGAGAGAGAGAGATATAGGATAGATTTGTAATCGTTAGGTACACTACACAACTCTACACAAGAGGTTGCAACAGTTACACATAAATATGTAGATTAGGCGTACTTAATCATTGTATTAAGTCAAAAAATTTATTTTTTCAGTATTTGTTATTAATTGATAAGGATGTCGATGCCGCGGCCTCAGACGTGTTACGGGTGGAATATTCTAGAAAATAATAAAACGTAGAAGTATAAGAAATATATTAAACTAAATGAATAAGCCAGTAAGAAAGCGCAGACTAGACGTCTGAAACCAGCAACAACTCATGATCGAAAGAAATGATGACTAACTAGCTGACAAGCTAATACCTGTAGAGAACGAACAAAGTAAAGCATGGGAAAACAGAAGCCACGAGGTAAAAACTTCTAGAAGAATAAAGAAGTGGGAAACAATGAATCCAGCAGTATAAATACGACCGGATGAACCACACTGCGGCCTACTAGGCTACGAGGCACTAGAGCACCAAGAGAGATGTGGACTACTAGAATCTGACCAGAGCTTGGAGAAGCACGAATCCACGATCAACGCAGCGAGGATGTATCAGCGACTTTACACCATTAGTACAGTACACTGAAAAAAATTTCATCAGATCAACTGAAATGTCATTGATTTAATAGATCTGCTGTTAATCTGACAAAATCTTTTTTATCTAACAGAATCTGTGCAGTTAATATAGCCCAAATACGATTGTGCTGCCAATTTAACAGCACAGCTGTTGATATAATTGAATAACAGTTAACATAAAAATATAGGTTAAAATAAAAGTATGACTTACATTCCAACAAAAATTTATGAATTGAATCAATAAAATGCTCATGCTTAAATTAACTGATGAATTATTTCAATACAAATGTTTCACAGCCCTACTGTTGATATAATTAAATAACAGTAAACATAAAAAAACATAAATTAAAATAAAATATTTGTCATTTATGTCGTTGATAAATTTATTTTATAAATATTTTTGTTATTCAATAAGTATTTTTAAATCTCCTGCTTTTCAAAATAGTTACGTTTTGATAGTATAATATTACATGGCGTATTTCTTGTGACCCGCAAGTGGTAAAATTGCACGTCAGTTTGTACAATAGGACTTCGATAACTTGCCACGCACGGGGCCGTCGGGGAACAAAATTCTCAGAAAAGGCCAGTTACTGTGAAACCCCTCTATTGACAAACGCGCTATATCTTTCTCTTTCTCTCTTATTCATTGGGCGAAGAGGCGTGGCCAAGATATATACGTATAAGAGGTAGTGGGGGCCGATGTTTGCTTGCGTACGGAGGAGAAAAGGCTCTCACGACAAGTTATACCGCGGCCAGTTATCCCGGTCCCAGTGTATTTTATTTATTTATTTATTTATTTATTTATTTCACCAATTAAGATTTACATGTATTTATCATTATTATAATAACTCATACATCAAATCCCTAGAGAGGTAGATAAAACTACCTGTTCGCAGGATTGGCGCTATTTAACTACATACTATAATCAAATAGAAAATAAAACTAAAATAAAATTAAACTAAGATTTAACATCAAAATCAATAATAGTAAATAAAGTTTATACATATAATAACTTCAACATCAACATTCATTCAAACATCAAATATATATTTTATACATTCCTCGCTATCTAATATTTTAGTTTCTTCTTTCTATTATTAAACCTTAAGGTTTTCAGTTCATTTGGTAAACTATTAAAAACTAATATCGCTATGTTTAAACTGTTCTTATTAATCACTGTTTTAAGTTTACGCTGCATAATTATATGTTTATTTCTGGTTACACTATTTGAAGAAAGGAATCTGCAGCTCAAATCTCCATAATGAAACATCAATGATTCCAAAGCATATATTTGGTCAATATTAAGAAGATTATCCTGAGTTAAAAACTGGTTTTTATTTTGATTTTCAATAATCTATTTTGAAGTCTTTGTAGAAATACTTTATTATTGTTATATACACCTCCCCAGCATACAATTCCATAGCTGATGATGCTATGAAAAAACGCAAAATAAAATATTTTCAATGTTTCTCTTTGCATCACTGGAGACAATTTCTTGAAAATAAAAATCAAATATTTTGTTTTGCTTAAGATTTAGTTTGCATGTATGTCCCATATCATTCTATAATCAGGCATGATGCCCAAATATTTATAAGACTGAACTCTTTACTCTATCTCCATTAATATAAATATCAAAATCGTCAGGCACACTAATACAGTAGCTACCAAAAGTCATAACAACAGTCTTCTTAATATTCAATGACAATTGATTTAATGCGAGCCATTCACATACATAATGGAGATAAGTATTCATTTATTCTCGACACGTGTCCAGGACTTATCAGTAGCTATTACAGCAGTGTCATCGGCAAAAGAAATGATGACACCATCATCCAAACTAGTTAGTAAGTCATTGACATATAAAATAAATAGAAGTAGACCCAATACCGTTCTCTGAGGAACTCCCGTAGCCACTTCCTTATAGCTGCCAATACAACCAGCGATTCTCACACATTGCATTCTATTCTTAAGATAGCTAGCCAATAGCTTATGTGTATTACCCCTGAGACCGTAATTATATAGCTTATCAAGCAATATTTGATGGTTAACCGTATCGTGTGCCTTTACTGAATCCAGAAAGGTAACCGCCACTGATGTAGTCTTATTTAATTTTCAATATATGAAATCAGTCTGATAACTCAAAGCGTCCTTTGTACCAACATTCTTTAAAAATCTATATTGTCTTTTGGATAATAATTTGCTTTTATTAATAAAATCCATAATTCTATTAAATACAAGTTTTTCAAAAATCTTAGCTATGTTAGAAATTAGTGATATTGGCCTGTATAAGAACAAATGAATTTATCCGCTGTATGTATAAATGCGATGTGATGCGATGCGATGCATATCGATTGTTAGCAAGCGATGTTAGATTTAATTCGTAAATATCAATAGTGTAAGTGTGAAATATTTAAGAAAATGTTAAAAAATTTCACTTGAAAAATGAATGATGATCATTGTTATAATATAAGTTATGTGTTAATTAATGTCTGGAAATTGGAACGCTGTGAGCTGTGAGCTTCAACTATATGAAAAAGTTTTTATTATCTTTAAAACTTATTTGTTTGATACAATAAAATGTAACAGCTATTTTGACTTACTTTGCTGTTAAATTGAAGTTAATTTCAAATTGAATCAATATTCGATATCCATCAAAGTAACAGAACTCATCTGTTAAATGAATAGAATATTTCATCGTATATTAACAGAAGGATTCAGTTGATAAAATTATATTTTTTTTCAGTGCAGACATCTCTCTCTCTCTCGCGACTAACGTAATAATAAATCAAACAGTTTATTTTAAATATCGTCTTATTAAATTAAATACCTTTACGCAAATTGACTACTTGGATTTACCAAGCTTAGTCGTGATAAAAAGCTACCCACAATATAATTAATCAATAACGTGAAAACTTAACATAAGCAAAAAAATTCTTAACATTTTATAAAACAAAATATATGAAATTTTAAGTGTATTTGAAATAAATTCTCATTTTTAGAATTCGAACAAATATTTAAACATTTTTTCAATTTAAATTAAATTAACCATGAGTTTACGAAAAATTTTTTCTATACTATTTTTATTAAATTAAGGTACTTTTTGAATATTTAATAAATTTTTACTTTAATTATTCAATTAAAAATTAAGTTTGACTAATATTATTAACAATTAATGATTAACTAACAAATTGGTTAACATTTGTTATGCTTATACCGATCAATATATACAAGTTTTGAGAAAATTTTATCTGACTAGAAAAATATTAAGGATGCCCTACGTATTTATAAGGACCTTACAGGGCATCCTGACAGGGGTACTATCTGGCATGTAATGGGGTGATTATCAGGTCCCAATAGGGCTCCCTCATTTCCGTAAATATCCTATTACTACCCCTCCACTACCTGATAGTTGCCTGATTATTGATATTGAAAATGTTTGAAATAAAAACATAACCTCTTTCCCCCATATTAAAACTTTTATGAATTTTGAAACTTAAACTCAACTTAAAATAAAAAATGTATAATTTGCTTAACGTAAGCTTTTCAAGGTGTAATTCTACAAATATAATTAGTTTTAAATCATTAGAGGTACAAAACAAAGTTTTTATATAATAACAAAAAACATAGTTTTAAAATTTCATTTCATCAATTCGATAAATTAAATTTTATTTTCCTTATATGATCCAAATTCATTTGCAAAACATAAAATATACTAATATATTTATACAATTAGTATAAATAAATCATTTTTCAACTCAGTTGTATATATTACGTATTTATATTGTTCTATAAAAGTTCAATGTGACTAAATAAAAACATGACAGTGTTTAAAAATAAAATAATTTTTTTTTTCGAGTCGAGTATTATTTATATTAAAACTATTTAACAGTTAAATTTACGAGAGAAATAGTTTTCATACGCATCAGATATACACGTGTATCAAAAGATGTTATGTTATCACTTCGAATTTTTTCAACATCGATTGTCAGGCAATTGTCAGGTGATAACCATTCAACAAGCAAAAGGTGTCAAAGAGAGAATTAAAAAAGAATTCTTTATGTATACTTTCGTAAACAAAAGTATCAATAAAGAGTTCTTAATAATTGCTTTGTTTATTCACGAATGTCCAACCACTTTAGTTTTTAAAGTATTCACAAAGTATCCACAAACAATTCTTTTGATTGAATCAAATTCTCAAAATACTTTTTTTAATCATCAAATTATAAATAATCCTTCTATTTTACATGATTATGAAAAAAAAAATGTTATAATTGATTAAAAATAAGCTATTAAATTAAAAAAAAAAAAAAAATTTTTTGTTTGAGATTCGAACCGCGGTTCTTGAGGATGTCAAACAAAATAAAAAAAACTGTTGCCCATGACTTAGCCTACTTGGCTACCAATTCATCTGTTTATAAAGTCTCGAAACTTGTACATGCTCATTGGTGTAAGCATAAGAAATGTTAGTAAATTTGTTAGTTAATTATTCATGGTTAATAATAATAGCAAAACTACATTTTTATTTGAATAATTTAAGTAAAAATTTATTAAATATTCAAGAGATACCTTAATTTAATAAAAGAAATTTTTTGTGAAGTCATGGTAAATTTAATTTAAATTGAAGAATGTTTAAATATTTGTTTAAATCCTTAAAATGACAGTTTATTTTAACAGCAGGCCGGAGTAGAACCTGATACCGACCGAGTAGCAATTGAGTTTTTTGTTATTTACTCAACTATTAATCAGTGTATCTTCAAATTAAAGGTTAAGCGCAATAGATATTATTATAATAAACATTTATGCACAAGAAAAAAAAATTCTAATGCTTTGTTTTTGAGAAAAGTAAGGAACGCCGAGGTGAAAGTTTATGTTTATAATATTTTCGCGTTCCTTACTTTTCTCAAAAACAAATCGGTAGATTTTTGTTTTCTTGTGCATACATATTTGTAATATTAATATCTATTGCGCTTAACCTTAAATTTGCAGATACACCGTTTAATACTTGAGTAAATAACGAAAATCTCAATTAGACAAGGACAGCGAATCCGGCCTGCTCTTAAACACACTTAAAATATTTATATATTTTGTTTTATAAAATGTTAACAAATTTTTCGTTTAAAATAGATAAAAATTATTTAAATTATTAAATGATTGATTAAATTGAATTTTTACAATTTATAAAATCATCAGGAATTTCAAGTTTTCAATTTTGAATTTCATGAAAATCAAAATTAAAGATGATTTTAAAATAATCTGAAAAGCAATAAAATATCCATTACATCTTTCGATTTTTGAAAGTGACTAAGTTACTAGAAAATCAGTGTTTCAAAAGTATACTTTTTGACTACTTTATGAATACTTTGGATTATGATTGCTGTTTCAAAAAAGAATTCTTTATGAATACTTTCTTAATCTTTTTAAAATAATTATAAAAATACGTTGAAGAGTTAGTTTTCATTTAAATTTTGTGGAAGAATACTTTGTGAATATTTTATGAATACTTTTTTAATAGATTTCATATTAACTTCAGAGCGGACATTCGTGAATTCTTAAAGAATTCTTTTTTCCAGATGTGTGCTTATTGGGCGGGTAACAACAGGGCACATCTAAAATTGAGGCTGCCCGATCGGGACCTTAGAATCGCTCCATTACACACTATCTAGGGACCCTGTAGGGCACCCTACAGGGACCATATAATAATCTTAGGGTACCTTATAGGGATCTCATTTTTACCCGAAATTCGTTTCTAGTCGGATAATTTAGATGAGTTTATAGCCGAGTGGGCTAAGTCATGGGCGATAGTTTTTTTTGTTTTGTTTGCATCCTAGGAGACCAGGGTTCGAGTCACAAACAAATAATTTTTTTTTTTAATTTTATAGCTTATTTTTAATTAATTATAAGATTTTTTGTTTTTCATAATCATGTAAAATGGAAGGGTTATTTATAATTTGATGACTAAAGAAATTATTTTGAGAATTTAATCAAATTAAAAGAATTCTTTGTGAATACTTTGTGAATACTTTAAAAACTAAAGTGGTCGGACATTCGTTAACCAACAAAGCAATCATTAAGAACTCTTTATCGATACTTTCGTTTACCAAAGTATACGTAAAGAATTCTTTTCCAATTCTCACTTTGACACCGTTTGCTTGTTTGGGAGTTAAGTAAATTTCTCAAAATTACTTAATTATACGGAAAAATCAGGAAAAATCGTCATTTTTGGTTACATCATAAGATTTATAATTTTTGCTTTCTCATAAAAAAAACATTGTATCGTTAAAAAAAAATTTTTTCAATTTTTTTATCAATTTGTACATATTTGGACTCAGGGAGTCGGAAAAAGTAGTTTCCAGAAAATGTCTGTATGTGTGTGTGTGTGTGTGTGTGAAATTATTTATGACTGCCAAAAGAAGGAAAATTTTCAAAAATTGATTTTCCTCACGTAGCTTTAATTTTAGAGCATTTTTAAAATTTTAAAAAAAGAAATTTTGAAAAGAACATGTTATTTATTTAGCCAATTAGATCTCGAAAATTACTCAATGGATTTGCTTCAAATTTTGCATACTATCTATTATTTTGTCTAAGTAGACGGGAAGCAATTAAAAATTGGTTTTTATAGCGTAGTTTTTTTATAGAGCTATTTTAAGAACTTTTAAAAAATTTTCGATTTTTCATTTTTTTCCTCACTTCCTCTTTGTCCTTTTTTCTCAGATTGATCCTTATTTTTATCCTATTTTCATTCATCCTTGTCTCTCTCTTCCTATTTACTAATCACTCTCTCACATTCACTAATTTTTCTTAAATAGAAATTGTATTTTATATGGAAATGGAGCAGCTAAGATACCAAATTTAATGGGATTCGAATGTATGGGCTATACCAAATCGAACCCCACTGCTCTTTTTCATTCACATTTGTGAGCGCCCAGTCATATATAGACTTAAATCGCTAAATTCAATAAGTAATTGCATGCATTAATTAATCTACCCAATAACCACACATCTGGAAAAAAGAATTCTTTAAGAATTCACGAATGTCTGCTCTGAAGTTAATAAAATATATTAATAAAGTATTCATAAAATATTCACAAAGTATTCTTCCACAAAATTTAAATAAAAAATAACTCTTCAACGTATCTTTATAAATATTTTAAAAGGGTTAAGAAAGTATTCATAAAGATTTTTGAAAAAGTAATCATAATCCAAAGTATTCATAAAGTAGTCAAAAAGTTTACTTTTGAAACACTGATTTCCTAGTAACTTAGTCACTTTAAAAAATCGAAAGATGTAATGGATATTTTATCGCTTTTCAGATTGTTTTAAAATCATTTTTAATTTTGATTTTCATGAAATTCAAAATTGAAAACTTGAAATCCTTGATAATTCTATAAATTGTAAAAATTCAATTTAATCAATCATTTAATAATTTAAATATTTTTTATCTATTTTAAACGAAAAAATTGTTAACATTTTATGAAACAAAATATATAAATATTTTAAGTGTGTTTTAAATAAATTCTCATTTTGAGAATTTAAACAAATATCTAAATCTAAACATTCTTCAATTTGAATTAAATTAACCATGACTTCACAAAAAATTTCTTTTATTAAATTAAGGTATTTCTTGAATATTTAATAAATTTTTACTTAAATTATTTAAATAAAAATGTAGTTTGGCTAATATTACTAACCATAAATAATTAATTAACAAATTTACTAACATTTCTTATGCTTATACCAATGAACATGTACAAGTTTCGAGAATTTATTAACAGATGAGTTGGTAGCCAAGTAGGCTAAGTCATGGGCAACAGTTTTTTTTATTTTGTTTGACATCCTCAAGAACCGTGGTTCGGATCTCGAACAAATAATTTTTTTTTTTTTTTTTAATTTAATAGCTTATTTTTAATCAATTATAACATTTTTTGTTTTTCATAATCATGTAAAATAGAAGGATTATTTATAATTTGATGATTAAAAAAAGTATTTTGAGAATGTGATTTAATCAAAAGAATTGTTTAAGAATACTTTGTGAATACTTTAAAAACTAAAGTGGTCGGACATTCGCGAATAAACAAAGCAATCATTAAGAACTCTTTATTGATACTTTCGTTTACGAAAGTATACATAAAGAATTCTTTTTTAATTCTCTCTTTGACACCGTTTGCTTGTTGGGTAATTAAATAAAAGATAATTAAATAAAAGATAATAGTTTAATAGTTAATAAGAAAAGGTAATAATAAAATATAAAAGAATTATAAAAGAATAAATCATAAGCGCCAAATGTATGTACGATCCTAAAAACACACACTCAAGTTACGTACATACTACAGAGAGCGCGCTTCCCACATAGCATCGAAGCTTCCAGGAAGCTTCCAGGAAGCGTGAAATGTCCCGCGCACTTTTCATTCAGAAAGATTCAATGGAAGCTTTCAGGAAGCTTCCGTGAAAGAAATCAGTAAGCTTCCATGGAAGCTAGCATAAAGGTCTTTTTGAATCTTACAAGAAGTTTCCAAGGAAGATTGCCGCAAGGTTCCAAAAGTACTTCATGGAAGCTTCGACGGAATAATGCAAAAAGCTCACATGCAAGCTTCCGTAAAAGCTTCAATTAAAGCTTCCTGGAAGCGTAAAATGTCCCGCCCACTTTTTTTCAGAAAAATTCAATGAAAGATTCCAGGAAGCTTCCATGGAAGAAATCAGTAAGCTTCCATGGAAGCTAGTATAAAAGCCTTTTGAATCTTACAAGAAGCTTTCAAGGAAGATTGCCGTAAGGTTCTGAAAATACTTCATGGAAGCTTCCATAAAAAAATGCTAGAAGCTTCCAGGATGATTCCAGTGTAAGGTTTCCGGAGGCTTTGGGGAAGTCAACAATTCAAATATGATTTGGTTAATTGTATCCTTTTTTACCGTTCGAAAGGTATTGTGTTACGATTCTGTTCAACATTCTATTTTTCATTTTATATTTTATAAATATTTGCTGTGCAAAACACATATTTACTTACAATATACTATTTTATATACTATTATATCATATTTATACTTCAATACATATTCCCATATATTAGGATTTACGTATAATTATAAAGACACATTTACATTTTTAGGGCAGGCGCTGTGGGTACATACTCAAAACCGCCAACGTTCGACTTATATAGTGAGTGTGGTATCATCTCACCAATTAGGGACAAAACGCCCATTTAACGCGTATCCCCCTGTAGGCGTAACTGCAAATCGAAGGTGACGGACTTGTATGATATATGTCAGTAGTTCAATTCCCGACTAAACATAATTTTTTTTTTTTTATAAATTATGTTGCACATGTATATATTTCACTATTTTATTCAATTTAAATATTTTTTATGTATACAGATAAATGTATATGTACATGCACCTACGTATTATTCACACACAAACATTTTCATGCTATCTGAAAAAAAATGCATTAGCTTATAGTATTTACCATGAAGATTATTCTATGA
The DNA here is from genome assembly GCA_017163975.1 of Anastatus disparis. Lineage (NCBI taxonomy): Eukaryota > Metazoa > Arthropoda > Insecta > Hymenoptera > Eupelmidae > Anastatus > Anastatus disparis. The sequence goes on along the minus strand of JAFFSR010000286.1, from coordinate 2,789,224 downwards.
ATTTTTTAAATAAATTCATTCATCAGTTATTCAAAATGTTGAAGTCCAATGATATATATAAAAATTATTTGATTTTGTACCAGGAATACAAAATTCCAATGAACAAAGGAATAGATTTATCTAAAAATTTAACTGAATAATTTTCATGATATTTACTACAAACTAATTTATTTTTTTTCTGAAACTTTGCAATAACTTTCCGTGAACATTAATATATCCTTCCTGTAATATTCTGTAAAAGGTTGCAAAAAGTTTGAATAGAATTTTCCGCAAAATGTTACTGCAAGCTTCCTGCAAAATGTTAAGTAATCTTCCAAATAACATTCGGATATAACTTTTCGGAAGCTTACTGGAAGCTATTTTGTAATGTTCCATTCAGCCCTCATGGAATATTACATGTAAGCTTCCCTGAATCTTCCGTAAAGCTTACATGAAAGATTCCAATGGAAGCTTCTCGAAACTTTTATTTAGCTTCCGGTAAGCTTGCTAGAAGCTTACATTGGAATCTTTCTCAAATCTTTCGATGGAAGCTTCCCGAAACTTTCATTTAGCTTCCGAAAAGCTTACAGGAAATCTTCCTGATAAGTTACTGGTAACCTTTCGTAAACAATAAAATATTTTTCCTATAACATTCCACGGAAGGCTGCAGGAAGTTGGAATGGAATCTTGCACAAAATATTACCGGAAGCTTCCTGCAAGATATAATGTAATCTTCCGAATAACGTATCTGTAATATTGCATGTAATCTTTCAGAAAGCTTACAGGAAGCTATTTTGTAATGTTTCATTTCGCCCTCATGAAATATTACATGTTAGCTTCTCTGAACCTTCCGTGAAGCTTACATGAAAGATTCCAATGGAAGCTTTCCGAAACTTTCATTTAGCTTTCGAGAAGCTTACAGGGAATCTTTCTGACAAGTTACTGGTAACCTTCTGTAAACATTGAAATATTTTTCTTGTAACATGCCGTGGAAGGCTGCAGAAAGTTTGAATGGAATCTTCCACGAAATATTACTGGAAGCTTCCTGCAAGACATAATGTAATCTTCCGAATAACGTTTCTGTAATGTTACATGTAATCTTTGTGGAAGCTCACTGAAAGCTATTTTGTAATGTTCCATTTAGCCCTCATGGAATATTACATGTAAGCTTCCCTGAACCTTCCGTAAAGCTTACATGAAAGATTCCAATGGAAGCTTCTCGAAACTTTCATTTAGCTTCTGAAAAGCTTACAGGAAATCTTCCTGATAAGTTACTGGTAACCTTTCGTAAACAATAGAATATTTTTCCTATAACATTCCACGGAAGGCTGCAGGAAGTTTGAATGGAATCTTGCACAAAATATTACCGGAAGCTTCCTGCAAGATATAATGTAATCTTCCGAATAACGTTTCTGTAATATTGCATGTAATCTTTCAGAAAGCTTACTGGAAGCTATTTTGTAATGTTACATTTAGCCCTCATGGAATATTACATGTTAGCTTTCCTAAACCTTCCGTAAAGCTTATATAAAAAATTCCAATGGAAGCTTCCCGAAACTTTTATTTAGCTTTTGGGAAGCTTACAAGGAATCTTCCTGACAAGTTACTGGTAACCTCCCGTGTACATTGAAATATTCTTCCTGTATCATTTCGTTGAAAGCAGCAGGAAGTTTGAATGAAATCTTCCTCAGAATATTACTGGAAGCTTCCTGCAAGATATATTGCAATCTTCCAAATAACGTTTCTGTAATATTGCATGTAATCTTTTTGGAAGCTTACTGGAAGCTATTTTGTAATGTTCTATTTAGCCCTCATGAAATACTACATGTAAGCTTCCTTGAATCTTCCGTAAAGCTTACATGAAAGATTTCAATGGAAGCTTCTCGAAACTTTTATTTAGCTTCCGGGAAGCTTGCTAGAAGCTTACATTAGAATCTTTCTCGAATCTTTCGATGGAAGCTTCCCGAATATTTCGTGCTATGTGGGTTAAGCCTCATATTGGCTCAGCGCGTACACGAAAAGCAGGACCATGCACGCGAAAGCCAGCGGTGCCAAGCTATTAGAGAAGAGGGGACTGGATTCCAGTGCATATAAAAGCGGGCAAGCAGAGGGAAAGGCTCTCTCTCGCCTCAGCTCTACCATCGATTCTATCTTGATCTTTCAAGCACGATATACATCGAAGAATCATCAACGACGTTGATATCGCGTGTCTTATATTCATTAAAACTCGTGTATGATTTTATTTAATAAAGAGTGACGGCGAGCAACACCTTACCTTATCCTATCCTAAAGGGTAAAGCCCCGCATACTGAGGCACTTGGTCTTCAGTATTAACGGGCATTACCCATAATAAAACTAATCCTTTATGATTACCTGAACACACACACACACACACTGCACACTGACATACTCGAGCCCGCAACAGACGGCATAGCGACTTGTCTGGTTAACGGCTTTACATTCACAAGTCTTGCATAATTGCAAGCAAAGACTCAATAGAGTCAATCCTAATGGATGATCCCCTAACCATAAGTTAGTGGGACATCACACATTTTTATGAGCATTGGATTTGCTTCAAGCGCACCGTGACATCAATTAATACTTGAGTAAATAACAAAAAACTCAATTATCATTAAGAAAAAAACATAGTTACTACGTTTAGAACGATGAGATTTACTAATGTACTGTTCCTGTCGTTTACTATAGCAACATAGTAAATGCAACAAGATTCTTTAGTCGGCATTTAGTAGCACATGATAAATAGATCTTAATCTCAAAATCTACATAATAAATAATATTATTAATTTGCATATTGTTAGAATCTACAAACAAAAGTAGATAAAATAAAAATCTTTAATTATAACAGGAGCCTACAAGACGCAAAACAAGACTAAAACCCTTAAAACTTCGGTTAGCATAGCTCGAAAAAATAAACAAAACATTATAAAGACCATAGTAACTCCTACTACGTTGCTAGTAAATGGTACTAATATAAAAAGTTAACTTAACTATATATTGACTACAAGAATAACATGCTTATATCGTTACTAGAAAACGCAGTAAAGCCAACTATTTTTTTTTTAAGTGTAGACCAGGACAGCGAATTCGAGCTGCTCTTAATTTATAAAATCAATGTGAGACAATCATTTAAATACGAATAATAACAGATTACAAATTTAATTATTAAAAGCTTTTATGACTGTGCAGCTTCGGATACAAATTTTTATTATTAATTATTACAAACACTAAAAAAAGAACACAAAAAAATAAAAGGCTTTTTCAAGAGCAGACCGGAGTAGATTCGATACCGACCGAGGATAGGAAATCAGTTGTTTAATATTTCCCTACTATACGTAATGGAATGCATTAAAATTTAAAATACATTTACGAAATTTATTTCTCTATTGCGCTCGCCAAAAACAATCGAAGAAAATTTATAAAAATAAAAAATTTTATGTTGCAACTGAAGAGCTATTCGAAATAAGGGCATTAATTGAAAAATCATATTTTGAGATATTTGAATTCAAAATATTTTTCTTGCAATAAAATTATTAAATCACATGAAAAAAGACAAAATACACTTCTAAATTAATTTTACGTTTCGTAGATATATAATTGCATAAAGTAAAACGAAAATTTTTTATTATTTAATTATATATAAAATATCTAAAAAATCATTTTATGTGCCCTTTTTCCAAATTTTAACATTTCGAATGTTATAACTTTCAATACATCATATACATAACTGATAATAATTAGAATCTCATTTATAGATTATTTATTTTTACACGTTTTATTATTTTTTCTTCGTCTTTTAGAATTTTGATCATTCGAGGCACTTCTTACTCGTTTTCTTTTCTCAAAGCTATTTTGATCTGACATGTTAACTTTTGAAACTATCAAGGCACACTAAAATAAAATACTTTTGACAAATTCTGATAAGCTAATGACAACAAAATATTTATATACGTAGCAGATTTCCCTTTGCATATATCTGTGGTCAAAAGGCAAAATAGCATAAGTCATATGCTTATACAAAGGAATTATGTGGTTTTGCCTTTTGACCACAGATATATATATATATATATAGGTATATATAAGCTAGTATAATGTATTCAAACAAGGCTCGCCAATTTGTATAATATGCGTGAATTCTCAAACGTAGAATCTTTATAAATTTTTGTATATACGAATCAATAAACGCGATTTATCAAATTAAATAAATGAAAAACGGCATTTCTCGAGAAAAGCCCTTTCTCCAATTAACTTCTTTAGTTTTTTAAAAAAATAATTACAATAATTACTGGGTGATTTAGATTTCAATAAATTAAGGTTCAAAATATCTAAATATCAATTATTCAAAAAAACGACTTTTCTCGAGAAATGCCCTTATTCCGAATAGCTCCTCAACTGTTTATTAAACTCTAAGTACGGTTACTTCCTTTTTGTTTAAAATATGGTGAATATAATAAAGAAAAAAATCTGTTATACAATCATGTTCGTATGAAAAATTGCGCTCAATAACAATTTCTTTTAAAAACAGTATAATTATTTATTTATGATAAAATAACATTTTTACTTCTCGGTCGGTAATCAAATTTGTTCCGGCCTACTCTTAAAGAAAATTCTTTTATTTGATAAAATTTTATAAAAAAATATTTCACTTTATAATGCTTTATAATGCTTTAAATTAGGGGTATGTAAAAACTCAAATAATTGAGTTCGAGCTCGATTCGACTACTCAAGATGGTCAAGTGCTTAAAAAAATACGAACAACCCGAAAAAATATGAATTGCTCGAACATTTTGAGCTACTCAGATGATTTAAATTACTGAACGAATTCGAATAACTCAGAAACTACAAGTTTAATACTTGAATTGACTAATTTAGTGATTTTCTAATGTAAGCTTCCTTGAAATTTTTTCGAAAGCTTTCAGTAGTCTTTCATTAAAATATTTCAATAAGAATCCTCAATTTTCTTCCGTAGTCTTACTAGAATATTTCATAAGGCTATATTTCATAAAATTATACTCAACTCTCATAGTTATATACGATTTATGCGAAAAAGCTACATAACTTTTGCAGAAAATATTGTTTACAATATGGTGACCGACTATGCAGAATGTTTGTTAATCTAAATGAAAAATTAGATTACTGAAAAAACTGAAATTAGCATATGTTGCACTTCGTTTCACTGTTAATATGTGTTTCCTTCATGAAGTACTATTTTCTAATTTCTTTTTTAGTCGTTTTCCATGTTTGAAATCCATTTGAAAAATAATAAACAACACATGAAAAACTGTTGTTTCCTAAAAAGTTTATTAGTCTATTCTTATTTTTATATATGTTTAATCTGAATGTCATTACGTGAATTACGTCAAATTATGTGATAAAATTACGTTATAAAGACGTATGAAAAAAATACGTAAAATCAGACTTGAAAAAACATGCCAATTTAACATGTTAAAAGTAATTATTTTCTCTCTAAAAAGAAAAAAGAATTTGAAAATTCATTTTTTTCCGTAAAAAAGGAAAAGAATTGTCTTAATTATTCTTGTTTTATAATCTTGATTCAATTTAACTTCATTTTGTCATACAGTAATTGCGTTTTGAAGGCTTTACTTTAGCACCCATTGAGGAAATGAATAATTTTTTTAATGTGCATGATTTATATTGCTGCAAGCAAAAGCTCTCACCACTTACACAAAATAGGAAGATGAAACGGTCGTCACTAAGGGACGTCACTTATGAAATTCTTTTAAGCATAGATCTTTCAGTTTCGCCTCTTCGTATTAAGTGTTACGTCACGTGATTTTTTAATAAATTTTTTACTATTTTTATTTTATTTTTATCTTTTTTTCTTAAAATTAATATTATAATTTTCTTATCCAAAAATATTTTCTTTTCTTACGCTTTCGCTCGGGCACGAAGTTATTAGAAACGGACGATAATGATAATCTTAAGACAAAAGAAAAATATGAAAGCGAGGAAGTGTTTTCAAAGCGATAAATGCAATTTGCTCCAATGTAATGGAAAATTTTGTATCTTTTGTCTCCAAAACATTTGCGAGAAAATGTTTTTTTTTACGCTCCAAATATACTTGGTACCAGGCGATATGTATACAGCGTACCGTACCTTTTTCTTAATGACACTATAATTGCATACACGTATACACAAATGTTTTTCAACACCTTTCCATAGTTCCCAGACAAGATAAGTGCTTTCCTATAAGAAATATAGGAAATTCGACAAACAATATTATAAACTGTCTCGACAATCATAAAAATTGTCTAGACGCACGTCGCCAACACAAAACCTATTTTACCTGAATTGAAAAAAATATTTTTATACTGAAAATTAATAATAAAGAAAAAATTTACTTTTATTTTAGGAATAATTAATAATAAATACGACTAAATGAATGATCAATTATTAAACAGACAAATACGGGTATATTCATTTGTTTCTTGTAAATAAAATGATTAAAAATATCAATTATTCAAAAATAATTTATCATCCATTAAAAACCTTACATAGATATAATTTTGCGACTTACTCTTAGTTTAAGAATTAATAATAATAATATTTAGAATAATTAGCACTTATTGATAAGTAATCTTTTATTAAAATTAATTGAACAAATAAAATGTTATAGTATTAATTCTTAGATAAACAATGTAGTTTATAAAATGTATATTATAAGAAGGAAAATACTAGTCAAAAACTTACCATAGCATCATTTTTTTTTATACAATAAAACATTCTTTTTATACAAAAATAATTAATTTATTTGAATTAAAATTATATCAAAATAATAAACCATATCCACGGCGTAAAATTGCCATATTAAATTAATAAAAAAATTTTATTAATTAAACAGAAAAATTCACATAGCATCATTTTTCTAGGCTGAGCATCATTATGCGCAAAACACATTATTTTTTATATATTATAATTACAAATAATGACTGATCTTTTTATTAAATGTATTTTTTTTACATTTCATGAAATCGTTTAAGACTATTTTTTTTTCTGGACTAGTATTATTAACAAAATTAATAAATAAAATATTAAAAATAAATATGAAACAAAGAGAGATCAATCATAAAAAAAATAAAAAAACAACATACTCATGTTAAAATTGATGTATAATTATTATGTAAGTCCTAAGCAGTCAAGGGAAAATAGACGAATATTATAAATAAATACAATAGATAAAAATTGCGGGACGTTCCCTTAAAAATAAGTTGAAAGAATGAAAAAGAAGAGAGAAAAAGAAGAAAAGGATAAAACAAGCTCCACCTACATGTTACCCTAAAATGAGCAAAATCTCCGCCCAAAGCCTTAGGTATAAAGACAATGAGATGCTTCTTGTTCTTCAGTTCGCTCTGGACAGCGGCTCGGGTTAGTGCATTGACCCTCAGCACTCCAAGCTGTCCTACTCACACACTCAAGCAGTGTTTTCTGAGCAGTTTTTTGCATACACTCAAGCAGTGTTCAACTAAGCAGTTTTTCACATACACTCAAGTAATGTTCAACTAAGCAGTTTCTCACATACACTCAAGTAGTGTTCAACTAAGCAGTTTCTCACATACACTCAAGCAGTGTTCAACTAAGGAGTTTTTCGCATTCACTCAAGCAGTGTTCAACTCATTAATTTTATACACACGCTTAACAAAGTTTTCTCTCGGATACACTCAAACAGTGTTTTTACAAATTTTGTGTTTACTTCAATTTTATTTCTATTTTCAAATTGTGTTATTTCAATTTCTTTTATTTTCAAATTGTGCTATTTCAATTTTATTTCTATTTTCAAATTTTTTTCTTACCAGCATTCAACCAGAAGCACATTACAGATTATACTTCTCTCTTTCTGCAACCACAAAGATTTCCAGAACATTCGTCTATTTTCAACGATTGACAAGGACAAGTAAGCATATTTTTCTACTTTTGTAAGATCTTCTTTTTTTATTATTAAATAAACTTCCTTTTAAACTTAACTACAAATTGTTTTCCTAAATTATTTCAACATATTTCCATGAAAATTTTAATTTCTATAATTTTTCTTCTATAAATTTCTATTTTTATAATTTTACTTATTTTCAATATTCATAATTTTTCCTATGTTTATAATTTTCTTATATTAAATTTTTATAATTTTACAATTTTTATAATTTTATTCTTATATTTAATTTTTATAAATTTGTACAATCATTTCTTTTTTTATTTTATATATAATATTATTCTTTAGTAATTAATAATAACTAAAACATAAATATATTTAAATCCCACCTTCTCCGCCTGAATTCGTCTAATGTTCAGAATTCGGACATTACTGGGGCCTAGATTCTCCGACAAGGTTACGAATCAACCAGTACTTAAATTCGTTCCGGTTTCTCACACCTTATACAATTAGTTTGACGATTGACGGACGAACTTACGCGTTAATATTTCTATTTATTGTCTTTCACAAGGGGTGGTTATTCGTGACAAATACGAGGCCACCTAACGAACAAAAAGTCCTGGCGCAAAATAGTGTGAAATCCTTAAGATTTTTCACTGTGTGTTACGAAGGATTAACTCCCGACATAACATAAGAATCTCATATATACGTTATTAAACCTATTTATTCAACAAAAAATAATTAATTTTCTTTATGTGTAAAAAAATATTTGCTTTACATTAATAATAATCTAATATTTGAACTATATATTTATATAATAAAATATTTACAATGAAAAAACTGTCGTACTTTTATTTACATATAGTTGAATTTTTATATTTACTTATTTATATTTGTATTGTTTTTGATTTATACTTTAATTTAATACAAGAATCAATATTTTTATTTTTATATACTCATCGATTTAAAATTAAATATTTGATGCCATTCATGTAGAAAAGTCATGTTAACCTCAGAAGAAAAAGTGTTTTCCCTCGTCTTTATTATCACCTTCGATTCGCTCAGGCGACAAACTCAACAAGGCCAAAAATCACGTATTTTCTTCCCTTGGTTGACAATGTACTATTTTTATGCTAGAACTACTATTTCGTAAGGATTTAAGCTCAACTTTAATTAAAAAAAAAAGATTTCAGCTTCTAGCTATCAATGTTAAAGAACTATATACGTTTCAGAATCTAGTAACATTTTTAGTGATTTTCTTTAAGGTAGTTCTATTGGTTTTTCACTTTTTTATAGAATTTTTTGGAATTGAAACATGTTGTAAATTAAGATTTACGCTTTACAATGGTATTTTGATTTGGGTGGATATCCACCTTCATCTTTTAGATATTTTAGTTTAAACTTTGCTGAATTTAACATGAGAGCATATGGGCGAAGCGCTTGAAACGTAACATTTAATAAGATTGTATAAAAAGTTTTCTATAGATTTTAAAAAAATTAAAATATATTATACTTCAGATCTCAAGGATTAAAATGGTACCTTGTAGATTACATCGATCGACCCTCAATTCCGAAAAAAAGGAAAATAATGTCCTTACTCTGTATTAATTTACACGTAAACATGCAGTCTTACGATTCGCATTGTGTATACTTACAGAATCTGCGCACAAACATGTTTTTGAATTATTGTGCAAACACAGAACTTAACCAATTTCTTTTTCGTATAGTGTGAATTTATAAGAAACATAGTACTTCACAATGAGAACCACTAGACCAATAGAACTACCTTAACTGCCTGTAATTAGGGAAATATTGAGCATTTGTGATTGTATTTTAGCCAGGCTATTTTTTCATGTTCAAGTAAATTTTGCAGATACTTTTTTCATTAAATGTTGGTCGAGGCATTAAATCTCAGAAGGGTTACGTTGTTATTTTTAATTGCATGGTGGTTAAGGCCGTTCGTCTTGAGGTTGTTTCTAGTCTTACAACTGATACTATTTTGGTAGCTTTTCATCAATTTATTACTTGCAGAGGAGTTCCTGAGGTTGTTGATAACGACGACGGGACCAATTTTGTTGGTGAGTTGAAATGAATGTTTTCTGAATCATCTACATCCTCACACATAATCGTTGAAGTAGTTGCCAGCGATAGAATGACCTTTAAGGAGTTTGCTACCGTCTGTAGTGGAATCGAAGCCTGTCTTAACTCATGTCTGTCGAGTACTGCTGTTTTGCAAGAGAGTGATTTTCCTGCATTAACCCCTGGTTACTTTTTGATAGCTGCTCCATTAAGAGCATGACGAAGCTGTCTGCCTTATAATATTTCCAATCCTAACTTATGATTAAACGATGCGTTTAATCGAATATTTTCGCTACAAAGAAAAAATTTGTTTGATTGAACTCTAGTGCGGACAACTCAAGAAATCCGCCAAAATACTATGCATAAAAAGTTATAATACAAACTTTCAATGCATCGTATTTTAAAGTTAGGTTTGTTGAGCTTAATATCTAATTTCCAATCCAAATTCATAAAAAAATAACAAGTCTAAATGATTTTTTATAATAACATAAATTATCGTATTATCAGAGCTTTAGTGCATACAAGTCATTGTATTTGTTTAATTTATGAATTTAAAAAAATAAAAAAAGCAAAACTCGATTGCTCCAGCTCCAACATCCCGTTAACAGCACCCCCTGAAGCTGTGGTGCTATTCAACCCTTGAGTGAGAAAGTTCAGTTTGTGAGATGGGCGTGGTTAGGTTGGCAGAACTGCTTGTCATCTGTCATCACGGTCTATCTCACAAACTGAACTATCTCACTCACGGGTTGAATAGCACCACTGATAGTTATGCTAATGAAATAAATGTTTCTGTTCTTTCTAGGTGTCAATAGCTTTCTGCCATGTCACATCATTTCTAGAAGAGATAGAAGAATGAATTTTTCTCACAGTTGCAGAGCAGATCCAAATGTTCGTATCCTCATTATCAGTTTAAGAAAAGAGATATAGTTATCGGATACTCTACTGCCACTTACACGTTGCCCTTTAGTTCGTATTGTGCGATTCTTTTACTGGCCCCAATGGTTTGGATAGGGTTGTTGTCATATGAACGTCTACCACTGAACATACTTGCCCACTTAATAAGTTCATTTTGTTACCATACAACACCACTGCTCATTATTAGCTGTCAGAAGTTCAACAGGTTGTCATGAAGGGCGATAATTTGCCATCATGGGAAGACTTTAAAGTCTCTCGTATCGACGTAATATTTCAGTCTCAAGAGAGAAGACTTAAGATTTTGTAATTGTAAGCTTAGGATTTAGCTTAAGTTTTATTTATGTATTATTTTTTTAAACTTTCATTTAAATTTTTCAATAGAACTTTAAATTTATATTTTTCTTACGCGCTTGAACTAACTACACGCTTTTTATTTTTTAATTGAGTATCACTTAATTGTGATGTTTTGCAATTTTCTTACCCAATTCTTCTTTTTACTTTATATCTGTTAATTGTATCTGTTTGTACGGACCTGACTACATCAGTTATGTAGAGGACAGTATGTAGAGGTCGTTTATGCGTTTAGAATTCTGTTTGAATTTTCGTATTCAAGAGGGGTTGGAACCATTTGCCGCTTGGTGGCGCTGCAGATGAGAGAAGAATATAAAATTTTATTTCATACACGGATTTACAATTTATTAAGACAATAATATACTTCTAATGTTGTCAATAACTCTTGCCATATATATGTAGAATAATTATCGATGCTAATCTTATTTAAAAAGTCTAAAAAATTTTGTAAAGCGAAAAATGCTGCGCTTGATAGAGCTGATATAAACATGTGTATTTTTCTTTAGTGCGATAGAGAAAGTAATGCTAAAGAATGATGAATGCATATGCTCATGCCGGCTCTATCTCGCGTCGCATTTTTCGCTTTACAACAATATTTTAGACTTCTTAAACAAGATTAGCATCAATAATTATTCTTCATATATATGGTTAGAGTTATTGACAACATTAAAGGTATATTATGGTTTCAGTAAATTGTAAATCACTGTGTAAAAATTATTTTACATTTTTCTCTCACTTGACCGCATCGCCCCATGCGGCAAATAGTCTCGACCGCCTCTTAAATTGTTCTAGATTTCGAAAATAGCTAAGAAACTTATTCAAATTGTGATACTGTTAAAATTATCATAAAAGTTTGTCTGTTTTTTAAAGATTGAAACAGGATGATATTCTGGGAATTGGATTAGGTTTAGCACAACTTACATAAAAGGTGATAGTGAAAAGTAGTATTAATAATATTAATTGCAATATTGCAATTAATCTAGTAAAGTGAAATTCAATCTAGTATAATGATCTAACTAAATGTAGTATAATGAGATAGCTAAAAACGTTAATGCTGAATAAATTTTGCAATGAATATTTACTATTCAAGATTTACAGAAATGGCTTGGACTTCGGTTATCAGAAGGCAGATTTTAAGTCTAAAGACATTTATTTTTTGAAGAATTTTAAATTCACCAATTTAATTGTGCATTTGATTAAAAGCGTGTTAAATTAGATTAGATAGGAAATTGAAATAAATAGTGAATAGACATTAACCAAACTCATTTCTCGCGTTTTTATTATTTCCACCTCCTCAATGAACTTGGGCATTCATTATTCAAATTTCTCAAATATAACTTCATACTAACTTTAAAACCTGGGTTAGAAAAAATCATGAGTAGCAGCGTGTGCCATCACAAAATAAAATTCATTAAATGATTTTTTTTAAAGGACTAGGATTGAAAATTAATTCAACTTATGATTTTCATGATGAATCAGCTGCTATAAACTCCAACAAGGAAGTAGGTGCAATGGTCAATACATGTAAAGTTAACAGATATAGTGTTCTCGCTGCTCGTGCACTTGGCCATGAGCTTATCTACTTATTTTAGTCCAACACATTTGCTAAAGCCACTCAGCATTTATTTGCTGTTAATAGTCAACTAACTAAGAAAGTATCACTTCTTCAGATCACGGATTTTTCCCAGCCTTTAGGATAAATTTTCAGATGACAAAATATGGAAAAAGCTAAAGTTTTATCAACGAATATAGAAGTAGTAATATAATAATAATTCTTTATTGTTTGCTTTTTTAGATAATATTACATAATCTTGTCACCTTTACAAATTAACCATTTATAATAAACTTTAATTGTCTTTTTACATTATTATTTCTTGATTGAAAAAATACTTTTTTTGCGATTTCCCTTATCTCCTTTGCATATCTTGATTTTTCCATCTTGCACCATTGCCCATCTCACTCTATCTCCTTCATCTTCTCCATTACCTCGATCTCTTCCCCGCTCCTGAATTTCTTATAATATTCATTTATTGATAGTCCTTTCTTCTCTAACGCTTTCCTTTTATTGTTTTTCTCCATTCTTTTTTGCTCTTCTCTTCTCCTTCTGCCCTTTCCTTTCTTCTTATTTTTCTATTCACTTCTTGTTCTTCAATCTTTGCATTTCTTTTATTTTTTTTCTACAAATTCTTATTAATTCACCTTGTCTCTTTTTTATGATATTTTCATCGACCCTTATTGCTCTTTTTCTTGCATCCAGCTCCATGCTACTTCTTTTTGTTTCTATTGCAACTATATAATACGGTGTGATTTTATTCACTCCTAACACCCATTCCATGTATTTTTTTTTGTATTCTTTCTATTTTCTTCCATCTCTACCATCCACATATTTCTGCTTCATACACGCAAGTACTTTTAAGGTTGTATGGGCTATACAGTCTGTGTCAAAAGTTAGTTTTTTAGAAAATCGTCTATATTTTTCGGTAGAAAGTAATTATCTAATTTTTAGCTTCGTAACTTATTATATAATATAAAAATAATCATTTTAAACTTTGTTTCATTTGAATATAATGAATTATTGAAGAGTTATAACATTTTAAAGTTTATAAATTTTACACGAATCTAATACAATCATAAATAATAATGCCAAACTTTCAAAAATGATTTTATTTGACTGCAACAAAGTTTATTTTATTCAGTTTAAAATTTAGAATCTATTGACGAGGATGGAATTTTGATTTTTATTTTTTATTAAAATTTATTGCTAATTTTCTGCGAAAAAATGTATATGTCTCAGATGGTACTTACTGTTTTATCATAGAAAATTAACAATAAATTTCAATAAAAAATAAAAATAAAAATTCCATCCTCGTCAATAGATTCTAAATTTTAAAATTAACAAAATAAACTTTGTTGCAGTCAAATAAAATCATTTTTGAAAGTTTGGCATTATTATTTATGATTGCCTTAGATTTGTGTAAAATTTAAAAACTTTAAAATATTATAACTCTTTAATAATTTATTATATTTAAATGAAAAAAAGTTTAAAATGATTATTTTATTATTATCTAATAAGTTACTAAGCTAAAAATTAGATAAATACTTTTTACCAAAAAATATAGACTATTTTCTAAGAAACTAACTTTTGACACAGACTGTATAGTCCGTACAACCTTAATGACAACATCAAATAATCTCATTCCTTTCTTCCAACAATTTCTAAATTATCTCTCTCCTATACTCCATATCCATCCTATCTTTAAATTCGCCTTTCTTTTCAGCATTTTCATATGCTTATTCTCCTTACCGTTTCTCTGCATCATGTACCCCAGGTAAACAATTTTTTTAACCTCTTCAAGTTCTGTTCCTTCCCACCTGTAATGCTCCTCCTTCCTTCTCTCGCCTGCTTTACTGAACTCCATTATTTTTCACTTTTGGTCATTTAACTCCAACCCTCTTTGCCTAATAAATTCATTAAATCTCTTTATCCTACTCCTTAGATTGTCACTACTTTCTGCCATTAAAACAATATCATCTGCATACGCTAGACTATATACTCTTCTACCTTCTAACTCCTCATCTTTTCTTCGAAATCTGCAAATACTATATTGAATAATAACGAGCTCAACGGGCACCCTTATCTTACTCCACTCACTGTCTCACATTCCTCTGTCATTACTTAATTTACTCTTATTCTTGCTTTCGTATACGTCCTTTATTCTCCCTATCAGTTTGCCATTTACCTTCATCTTTTTCAGCTCACTCCATATCATCTCATGCCTCACTTTGTCAAATGCTGCCTTCAAGTCTGCGAGAATTACGTAAGCCTTTCTTTCTCCTTCCTAGTCTCAGTTAGTGTTTTTAGGCAGTATATGCTTTATAATGCTCCTCTTTCAGGTCTGAATCAAAATTGTGTATCGCTGAGTTTTCTTTTTGCCTCTAGCTCCTATTCTAGCCCTCTTCTCAATATCTCAGATTATATCTTATATCCTGTGTCCATTTCCACCTTATCTCTATCTCCCTTTTTAAAAATTGGTGTAATTGTACCCATTTCCCATTGCTCTGGCATCCGTTCTTCTTTCCACACTCTGTTTAATATCTCTGTAAACTCTTCTAAAATCCCCTTTCTTCCATGTTTCATTTGGTATACAATCTTCACCTGGCGCTTATCCTTCTTTATTTCTTTTATTACCTCTCTTACCTCCTTCTTTCTTATGTTATCTTCCTCTTGCACCCCCCCTTCAACTTCCACACCTTATATCTTTTTCCTTTATTCATCACCAACTTTACTCCTTTCTTCTTTTAACAACGCTTTTAACCAGTCTTCCTTTTTAATGTATTCAGACACTTTTATCCTCTTTTTCTTCCTTTTTCCTACTATGTCTCAAAATTGTTTCCCTGTTTTATCTTCTTATTATCTCCTTTCCTTTCTTTTTCTTTCTTTTGATGAGCCACTTATGCTCCTTTCTTTCTTGTAAATATATTTTTCTCTCATTTTTCTCTCTTTCAACATCCATCAGCCTTGCCAATACCCTCTCTTTCTTTGCTTTACACTCCTGGTCTCGCAAATCCTCTACCTCTTTCTTTTAACTTATTTTAATCTCTTTTATCTTTAGAGTTCTATATCTTACTCCTTAAGTCCTCCCAAATTCTCGTCTTTTCAAAACTGTTCAGCTTACTTCTATAGCTTTCAGCGTCACCTTCTTCCTAACATACCACCTTACTTGTCATCTTTGTTTTTTCTGATTTTACTTCCCCATTTTCATCTCTAACTCTATCATAATTGGCATATGATCCGATCTCATATTATTCATAACCTTTACTTTATTTAAATACCCTTTCATCTTATCATTTACTATTATATAGTCTATTATCGACACCTCTGCTCCACCTATGTATCTTAATTGTTCTTCTTTATCTCTAACAGTACACCCATCAGCTATACAAAGTCCTTGTTCCCTTAACCACTCAATCAACACCTCTCCTTCCTTATCCATATTATGCTTATTCTTCGATTTTCTCCAGCTTCTACCACTTTCAAAGTCTAATCTTCCACCATCTTCTGCCACTCTTGCATTTAAATCCTCTATTAACAGTACTCCTTTCACTTTGTATTCTTCTATATCTTCTATCCTCATATAATTTCTTTCTCTATTTTCTTTTATGTGAACACATATAATAACCAATCAAACCTCCATTTTTTATTCTGCACCATATAACCTCTCACTCCTTTCCTCTCCCAATAGTATTTCTGCTTTTAATCCTTTTTTTATTGCTAGTACAACCCCCCTTTCAGCCTACCTTTTTTTTCTCTCTTCTTGATTACCTTGCTCTATATTTAAAGATATATTCACTCCTTTCCTCTCCCATTAGGATTTCCGCTTTCAATCCTCTTTTTATTGCTAATACGATTCCCCCTTTCAGCCTACCTTTTTTCTTCTCTGTTCTTGCCTACCTTGCTCTATATTTAAAGCTTTTCAAACTGTTACCCAACACACTTCTGTCTTTTCCATCTGCCCGAGTCTCTTGCAGACATACAATGTCACTCTCCTTCACTATCTTTCTCACTTCTGCTCCTTTCTTTTTTAGTCCAGCAATGTTTCAATTAATACATTTTATATTACCATCCCTTCCTTTTCTTTTTTGGTACACATCGTCTCTTCCTATTCTACTTAAGCTCTTTTTCTGCGTTGATCTCTCCTCCTTTCCGAAACCACCTTTCTCTTTTCTCATTCCAGTAATATGTTTCTTCCCCACTTTTTATTCTATCATAGATTTTTGCTTCATTTCCTTCTGCCTTCATCTTCCTTATTTATATGTTAATCAGTTCCTTGTTTTTTCTTTCTGTCCATGACAGGTCGTTTTCAATAAATACTTTATTTTCCTTTGATTTATTCTTCTTTTCCAATATCTCCTGCTTGCCCAATCTTCACATTGCACAAGAGTTAACCCAACTTTGTTTTCTATTTTCCATACCTTTTTACCTCTTCCTCTAACCTCAAGCTTCTTCTTTAACCACTCCAAAACCTTTATTCTGTTCTTTAGTTCTTCATTTTCTATCCGTTTTATCACTATGCTGTTCTTCCTTTTTTTCTCCTGGCGTATTCCGCCAACCACTTTACCTCTGCTTACTCTCTCTTCTTAAAAGTATTAATTTTTTCTTCACTTTTTTCTGCAAATTTACTTCCTTAATCATGTATAATTTTTTTTATCTCATCCAATCTTTTACTGTTTCTCTCTATCTTCTTGCATTTCTCCTCAATAATCTTCTTTTCTTTAATTTCCCTATCCCTTATTCAATTTTGTTCCTTTTCAATCCTCAAAGCTCTTTCCATACACTCTCAATTCAAATTCTTTTTACACCTTCTATATACTGGCACACCTCGGCTTTCATACCCTTTATGGACTCTTTCATTTCCTTGTTCATCTCTAATCTCATTACCCCCTATCGTCCTCTGCTTTTCTTAGCATTTCCATCGCCTGGTCTAGTTTTTCTCCTTCCATGTTGCTCTCTCTCTCTCTCTCTCTCTCTCTCTCTCTCTCTCTCTCTCTCTTTGTATTGTAATTCTTTTTATTGTACTTGTTGAATCATACAGGATACTAGTCCATGATTAATAAAATTTAAGTCAAATCAAATCTCTCTTCTTTAAGGAAATTTTACTTTCGTGATTTTAAAAATATCAATAGAGTTAGCTTATATAGCTCTATTTCTGCTCACCTTTCTTCTTATATGCAAGAGAGCCATACTGACCCTAGGTCAACTGTTGATCAAATAAATCATGTTGTAAATAGTTTATCTTCTGTCCTTGTCTCGTCCTTCAATAAAATTAATTTCTCGTCCTTCAATGTCAAAATCTATCTATCAAAAAGAACACAGTTATTGGTCGTATTTTTGGAACGCTTCAGTCTCTCAAGTTTAGTAGACATGCTCTGATGAAAAAGGTCAAAAAGAAGCTATTTGAGGCCTTCATCTTCCCAATCATTGATTACTATAGTGTAGTTTATGATGAATCGCCACAAAAACTAGACCTCAAACCATCGTGCTTTTAATGCCTGCGTTAGATTTGTATTTGGCAACATTGGCAGACGTAAGAGGGTCACCTCTTTTCGACTAGAACTGGGGTGGTTATCAGTCAGTAATAAGCGGCTTTTTTTTAAAGCAGTTTTTGCACACACTATCATAACACACCCAAATTCACACTATCTTGTTACAAAGTTTGTTCGTGCAAATGTTGATGCAGCTGTCAGGTCGTCAAGTAGGCTAAATCCTCGTTTACTTGTGTACCCATTGGTACGAACAGCCGCTATGTTAAATTTATTTACTTACACAGCATCTTCATACATCAACGAAAACAGTGACCTATTCATGGATTTTCACTAGGGGCGTATTTTGTTCATTAAATTACGTCTATATAATAATTAATAAAAGACGAGCGTTCAGAGTGGCAGAGTAAACTGAGTAGTCAATTAATGTAGTTTATATCCTGATCTAGAGTGATAATGGGTCACAATTGACTGTACACCTTTGGCGATAGTGATAACAGTTGATAAATTTCGATAACTGATTGAGTCTACAAAGGGTACCCCCCCCCCCGTTAAGATAGTCAATTTTGCCCAGTCCCTGGAATTTTTGTTTGACCTTGTAACTTTGTTTTGGATTAAAAAAAATAGTTTTCGTCATATTTGCAGACCGCAACCCCCTCCCCCTGTCCACAGCATGCAAAAAATGACCTTTTCACTATTTATTTCTTTTCTCCGCATTTAGTTGGTAAAAAAACCCCAAGGAAATCGTGCTTATAGCTTAAATGGTTACAAATCACGTAGAATTTTTTCATAAAGATTTGATGATGCTATATAACCTAAAAGGATGAAAAAAAAATTCAAACCCTTCCTATTTTCACGGGAAATGCAGTACAGGGCCAATTCTTGCAAAAAAACTCGTATTTTGTTTAAAATTACTTGCCTGAATTATTTCAGATATTCCCTGTTGGTGCGCCATAGTTAAAAATGCAAAAAACTCATTTTTCCGACGTTTTTGGCTGATTGTAGCTCATTTGCAGACTTTGTTTTATTAATTATATTAGGAAATTGTATTCTAGAACTTTATTTATGAATTTAATTATGCAATCAAGTCAGAAAAATAAGATTTACATATATCCGCATCATATTTTTGCACGAATCCACATTTTGGATTAGTTATTTAAAAACTTCTTTCATGATTTTGTTGGTATTTTACTACTTCATATGTGATAAAATCTTTTAAATATTATATTGCTTTAATAAAAGAAAATATTTTGATAAATAAGTCATTTCAAAGGTACAGCTATATTAAGGGGGCTAGTGCGATATCCCGATTTCTTAAGAATATCTTGAAATTAAAAGACAATAAAAATAGCACTATTTTACATATCATATTAAAATTTCAGATAGCTTAGCTTCTCCGAAGCCGAGATATGAAGTCTGAAAGTTCGAAAATTTAACACAGCGTCTTATGGGAAGGTTGGTATGAGACAGAAAAAAGCAAACGTTTTCATCGATAACCCTGAAAATTTTCTTAAGAATAAACCAAAAAACTGACATGTTTTTAACAATTATAATTAGAATATAATATTAAAATTTCAGAAGGCCTAGCTTCATAGTCTCGTAGATATAGCAATTTAATGGATACTATCTCACCGAAGTTTTCATCGAGTAAAACACGAGGGGAGTTGTGCGTATATAAACAAAATTTTTGTTAAACTGAGTTAAATATAATTGAAGTTACAACTATAATAATAAATTATTTACACTTTCTATGAAAATAATTTATAATACAAAAATAATATTTTGTTCCTTATTGCGGGGCCCTGAGTAGATACGGTCCTGTGCGCACTAACCTCCTTAAGTACGGTCAAAATATCAACTTGAGATTACATATGAATTTATATTTCGTAAGAAAAACTTATCAATTCAAACATTATCATCAGATTTAATAATATGAACCTTGACTTTGGCATTTTTAACATTATGTAATCTAAATCTGCACTTAAGTCACACTTTTGCGAGAGCTATGTAGTCTATTTTTACACTGTGTAAAAAAAATGTAAGCATGCGAGTACATTGAAATCTTGTTTACATGTCTCATATTAATATTACAATATTAAATATATTTTTGTTAAAAAGTGCATATTATTCGCAATTATTTTATGACATTTGCAATCGTTTTGAAAATCATAAATAAAGTTTGCACTTATGTCATGTATTGTATTATATTATTTCCATTGACATAGGTACAAATCCAGTAACGTAACTTAAGTAACAATCGTTAGGCTGGAAGTTATAGTCTTTAGTCAGTTCTCAGATATCTATCTATGATCTTACTCTTTTTTCATAATAAGAACAAGGATAGAATATTTGAGAACTGAGCAACAACTACAACTTCTAGCCTTAGACTTGAGTTCGGTCTATGATTTCGAGCCATAAAAAACATTATGGCCCGAATTCATAGTCGTGTCTTGAGTATTAAGTATGACTTAAGACTTAAGTTTCGTTACTTGAGTATCAGCTGTTACTTCAAATGAGTGCTACATAGAAAGGTTATCATAGTTAGTTATAAAACAAAATCACACAAATAAGATAGTTGTCGGTAAGGATGTAACACTCAATTGAAGTAATAGCTGATACTCAAGTAACGATACCTAATTTTTAAGTCATACTTAATACTCAAGACACGACTATAAATTCGGGCCTAAGTTCGGGCCAAAGAAAAGTAACATGTAAAATATTTTGTAAATAGAATAACAAATATTAGTATTGAAACAGTATTACGAATATTATTATAAAAAATGAAATCCTATATTTATTAATTTTATATATTAGGTAAGGATTTATTTCCAGCGAAATTGTAGTTGAAAAAGATAATATTATTTCATGGGCTATATTACAATATTAAAATAATGTTGTATAATAAATATTGATTCGATATTAAATGGTTCGTTATTATTGTAGATGTTTAAGAAGATCTTTTGATAAAACAATAGGGCAAAATATTCAAATTATAATTTGTATATGGTTGACATAATAAATCCAAAACCTTTGATAATATATAGGGCTATTACACGCTAGAAAAGGAACAGGAACAGATATAAGAAATACATTGCTTCTATATTTATATATATATATATATATATATATATATATATATATATATATATATATATATATATATATGAGAAATAAACGCGTTGTTCTTAGCAACAACTCGCTACTCCTCATATATATAGATATAGAAGTAATATATTTCTTATATCTGTTCCTATTCTTTTTCTAGCGTGTGATAACCCTATATATTATCAAAGGTTTTGGACTTATTATCTCAACCATATACAAATTATAATTCGAATATTTTGCCCTATTGTTTTATCGAAAGATCTTCTTAAACGTCTACAATAATAACGAACCATTTAATATCGAATCAATTTTTATTATACAATGTTATTCTAATATTGTAATATAGCCCATGAAATAATATTATCTTTTTCAACTACAATTTCGTTGGAAATAAATCCTTACCTAATATATAAAATTAATAAATATAGGATTTCATTTTTTATAATAATATTCATAATACTGTTTCAATACTAATATTTATTATTCTATTTACAAAATATTTTACATGTTACTTTTCTTTGGCTCGAACTTGAGTATCAGCTATTACTTCAATTGAGTGCTACATCCTTACCGACAATTATCTTATTTGTGTGATTTTGTTTTATAACTAACTATGATAACCTCTTCATGTAGCACTCAATTGAAGTAACAGCTGATACTCAAGTAACGTAACTTAAGTTTTAAGTCATACTTAATACTCAAGACACGACTATGAATTCGGGCCATAATGTTTTTTTATGGCTCGAAATCATAGACCGAACTCAAGTCTAAGGCTAGAAGTTGTAGTTGTTACTCAGTAATCAAATATTCTATCCTTGTTCTTATTATGGAAAAAGAGTAAGAACATAGATAGATATCTGAGAACTGACTAAAGACTATAACTTCCAGCCTAACGATTGTTACTTAAGTTACGTTACTGGATTTGTACCTATGTCAATGGAAATAATATAATACAATACATGACATAAGTGCAAACTTTATTTATGATTTTTAAATCGATTGCAAATATCATAAAATAATTGCGAATAATATGCGCTTTTTAACAAAAATATATTTAACTAGCAGCCCCCGTCTTGGCTTCGCCCACGCAATAGTTGGGCAGAAGTCGGTAGGTATAGAAATAGAATCTCAAAAACTATTATTTATTAAATCGTACTCTTACAAAACTTCGGAATACACAACATTTTTTGTTTGTGAACCATGTGATAATAGAATGAATTTTCATTTAAAATAATTTTTTTTTGTAGAAAAAATGAGCATTGAATTTTTTTTTTATTTTTCTCGATATATGTTTAATTTAGTACCAATAAGTCAAAAAATATATTTAAATTTACAATAGAAAATTTTTTTAGCAAATCAAAATCGTGAAAGAGGTATTCATTAATAAATATAAATGTTAAACAATGATAGGGAATAAGTGCAATAAAAATTTATTGCCGATAAGCTGTTCGCATTATCCTCGCGATATAAGTACCTATACCGTGCTAATCTAGTAGAGTGAGCGGCAAAACAGATCGCCACCTATTGAGAAGTGAACGAAGTGTCATTTTTGATGAAAAAATCATGAGTTATTGAAATTAAAGTGACATGAAAAAAGTACAAAATAATTTAATTTTTATCTTTAAAAATGAAATAAATTAAAAAATTTTTTTTAAATAATTACATTAAAAAAAATTTTTTTTTCTATAATTATGTCGATTTTAGTAAACATAAACTAAAAATGACAATTAAACCTTCAGCACTTATTGATTTAAAAATGACAAAAATCTGCAATGAGAATAAAAAATTTTTGAAAAATAATGTCATTAAAAAATTTTTTTTTTTCTTCCATAATTATGTCAATTGTAGTAAACATAAACTAAAAATGACAATTCAACCTTCAGCACTTATTTATTAAAAATGGCAAAAATATGAAATCAAAATAAAAAAGTTTTTGAAAAAATGATTTTATTGAAATAAATTTTTTTTCTTGAATATGTAAATTTTTGTTCAAACTAAAAATGACAATTTAACCTTAAGCATTTTTTCTTGAATAAAATCGGTAAATATATATAATATTGATATACAAATGATATATAAATATATAATCTTACTATTATATAAAAGGACAGCGTTTGTTTGAATGTTCTCAATTATCTCAAAAACTACTGAACCGATCGTTTCGTTTAAATTTGTTTTTATTTATTAACACAATCGCAAATAACGTTGATTTTATCATCCTGTGATATTTTCAAACAAATATTTTAGCAAATTTTCGGAAAAAATACATTTTTTCAATATTATATATATTTACCGATTTTATTCAAGAAAAAAGGCTTAAGGTTGAATTGTCATTTTTAGTTTATGTTTACTACAATTGACATAATTTTGGAAGAAAAAAAAATTTTTAATGTAATTATTTTTCAAAAATTTTTTATTCTCATTTCAGGTTTTTGTCATTTTTAAATAAATAAATGCTGAAGGTTTAATTGTCATTTTTAGTTTGTTTACTAAAGTCAACATAATTATGAAAAAAAAAAAATTTTTTGAATGTAATTATTTTTCAAAAATTTTTTAAATGATTTCATTTTTGGTCATTTTTAAAGATAAAAATTAAATTATTTTGTACTTTTTTCATGTCCCTTTGATTTTAATAACTTACGATTTTTTATTAAAAATGACACTTTGTTCACTTCTCAATAGGTGGCGATCTGTTTTGCCGCTCACTTTACTAGATTAGCACGGTATAGGTACTTATATCGCGAGGATAATGCGAACAGCTTATCGGCAATAAATTTTTATTGCACTTATTCCCTATCATTGTTTAACATTCATATTTATTAATGAATATCTCTTTCACGATTTTGATTTGCTAAAAAAATATTCTATCGTAAATTTAAATATATTTTTTGACTTTGTTGACGCCTTTCAGAAAATTGTTCGAGAATGAGTGGACTGTATTTAAATGTCCTTAATTAAATTTAAATTATATTAATTAAAGAACTGTGGCGCACATAAAACTGATAGCGTCACTATGCATGAAAAGGCACAAAAGTCACTAATGCACATAATTAGTCTTGATTAGAAATTTATTAAATATAAAACAATAAATAATTAATTTTATAAAACGTGTTTTCTTGATTAGAATCACTGTACTCGACGTGTAAAAGAAACCGCGTGGTCGAGTTGCAAATGCCGCCAAGGTAACAATGCGCTCAGCAAAGCGATATGTCTCGTTCGAGGATCCGTGGCTATCTGACTGAGCCCGCGAGGCACGTTAAGCTCAAGCGAGAAGTTACGAGCCACGTGTTCGTAATTAAGAACGCGCTACGGGGTTCGCACAGCTAGAGGCGCGAGATCGAACCTTCGAGAAAGCGCGAATTCAAAGGCAACGGCCTGAACATACCGCCCACCACGAATCCGTTGTGGCAAACTATGGATTAGTAAGTTATCCCGAATGATAGCTAATTTCGTTGTTGGATTAACCTTAAAGGAGAAAGGCACCATTTACCATTCTACATTCTATCACGCGAAAATTTACCGACAAGCAACCTTAAGGGCTGGGGTTCAGTTAATGACTAAAATAAATGATAGTTACTAGCTATAGACAATCGAGTACAGTGGTTTTACAATAATTGAAAATTGAACAAATGCATGTCTAATACAACAAAGTTAAGTAATTGAATCTTGAGTCTTGAGTGAGGATGATACGACGACTACAGTCGTTGATTACGTTGATGAAGTACCGCCCACCGTTTCAGCATCTAAAATTACAGTAGAATCGGTGGCTCTTGAATTAACTGGAAGATAGATCAGCTGATTTACTGGTCGTCTGAATTCAGGTGAAGACGTTCGTAAGTCCACGACTCTACATAATCCATCCGGTCCAGGGAAGAGCTTAGTTACTCTGGCTAGAGGCCATTTAGTTGGTGGAATCAGTTGATCCTTGAATAAAACCAGATCTCCCACTTGAAGTGATCTATGGGGAAATAGCCATTTCGAACGTTGTTGTAGTTGAGATAGGAACTCCTTGTGCCAGCGTTTCCAGAAATGGTTGCGCATGGTGACTAAATGAGCCCATCTAGAAGACGGAGAGATGTTTTCGTTGTTAAAGATGAATGGTTCAGGTGGCGAGATGAGTGGAGCACCAATCAAGAAATGGCCTGGAGTGAGGGCTAATAGATCCTCTGAATCCGAACTCATTGCACTGAGTGGTCTGGAGTTAAGGCAGGCTTCAATCATGGTGGCAACTGAAGAGAATTCCTCAAACGTGAGTTTAGCATCACCGATGACTCGAACAAGATGGCGTTTGAAAGATTTTACATTAGCCTCCCAAAGACCTCCAAAATTGGGAGCACGAGGTGGTATGAATGACCACTCAACATTATCCTGAGCGAGAGCAGCAGCGACCTCTTGACTTACAGCGGAAGCTGATTGAAAGAGTTGGCAAAGCTCAGCTGCGGCTCCACGAAAATTAGTGGCGTTGTCACTAAAGAGGACTCGACAAAGACCTCTTCTCGCAGAGAATCGACGAAAAGCCATCAAGAAGGCTGCAGAAGTGAGATCTGAGACGATCTCTATATGCACAGCTTTGATTACCATGCAGAGAAATATAGCCACATAACCTTTGAATGTCTTGTGACCTCGTCCAGCCGACGCTCTCATGGCAAATGGTCCGACAAAGTCAACTCCTGTATAAGTGAATGGGCGTGCAGGTTTAACTCGTACAGCAGGCAGAGGTCCCATGAGTTGCTCCATAGTCCTAGCCTTGTACCTAGCACAGATGATACATCGACGAACGATCTTCCTGATAGTATTACGGCCTTGAATTATCCAAAACTCGCGTAAGAGATGACTCTGAACCAGTGAAGGTCCACCATGAAGTGTGATCAAGTGTGCTTGAGTAATGAACAGCTCAGTCACATGATGACGAGCGGGTAAGATGATTGTATTTCATTCTCAGATAAAAATGAGTTTTGCAGACGTCCACCTTATCGTAATAAGCCGTCTTGATCCAAGAATGGAGTCAGTTTTAAGAGCGAGCTGGAAGACTGAAGAGGCTTGCCTTGAAGTAGCAATTGGATTTCCCTGGGGAAGGACGCTCTCTGTACCAATTTAAGTAAATATCGGCGTCCATATTGGGTTTCTTGGGCCGACAGTGATGGAGAAGGTTCTCTTTTGCCTTTGAACCTGACTCTTAATAGCCAGCGAGCGATGTAGCTTAAAATGTTAATGTACTTGGTCAGTGAAGAAAAACGAAGAAGCCATTGATCAAAGTCATCAGTGATTAAAGCTACAAAACACTGTGATTGGTTAACCTTACGGGCTTCTAAGTCAGTATTATGACTGGTTGACTGAATTGGCCAATTCTCAGACGACTGTGACAACCAAGACGGTCCTTTCCACCATAATGAAGAATCAAGTAGTTGGACAGGGGTAACGCCACGAGAAGCCAAATCAGCTGGGTTTTCAGCAGACCTAACATGATGCCAAGAAGCTTGCGGTACCAATGAGGAAATTTCGCTCACTCTGTTAGCGACGAAAGACTTCCATCTGGAAGGGTGTGAGTTAAGCCATGATAAGACCACTTGCGAATCACTCCAACAATAAACGTGGGTAGGTTTATGATCCATATTGGATATGGTATAACTCACTAAGCGTGCCAAAATCAATGCACCACTAAGCTCGAGCCTAGGTAAACTGATAGTCTTGATAGGTGCTACCTTGGACTTGGCTGTAAGGAGCTTAACAGCTGACGAAGTCGCAAGGGGAAACACCATATATAAACAGGCAGCATATGCGCGTTCAGACGCATCACAGAATGCATGAAGCTGCCAAGATGCAGAACTGATGGCTCCAACCCAACGAGGTATTCGAATGGCCTCTAAATCGACTAAGTGCACACGAAATTCATGCCAAGAATCAGCCAGGTGAGCAGGGACAGGTTCATCCCAATCGGATTTCAATAACCACAAACCTTGCAGTAAAATTTTCCCTCTGATTACTATGGGTGTCAACCACCCAATAGGATCAAATAATTTAGCTATATCAGACGATATAGATCGCTTAGTTGGTGGTGACACTGAAGAAAACTGGATACTAGATACCTTGAACCAAAAAACATCAGCAGAAGGAGACCAATGGATGCCAAGTACTGAGGTAGATCCCGGGTCTTGGAAGAGCGTTTCAGATGGTCGAGAGCTTGAGTCGACCCCAGATATCAGTTCAGGACGGTTAGATGCCCATTTTCCAGCAGATAAGCCCGCGGAGGCCAGGACAGAGACCAGCTGGTTTTGAACCATAAGTGCATCTTCCAACGAGTTTGCACCAGCAAAGAAATCATCCGCATATCGACCTTGGTGTATAACCCTGGATGCTTCTGGATAACGATTCCTTTCATCTTCAACTAGTTGTAGCATGCATGTGTTTGATAGAAATGGGGCACTGGCTGTGCCATAAGTGACAGTAGTTAAACAAAATGTATCGATTGGTTCCTCTGGTGATCGACGCCACAGAACGCGTTGCCAATCCTGATCATCTGGGTGAACAAGGAACTGTCGGAACATCTTGACAATGTCGCAGGTAAAAACATATTGAAAGAACGACCATCTTAATATGATGGCCAGCACGTCTGACTGTAGTTTTGGACCTACATGCAGAAAGGAATTAAGCGAGATACCGTTGCTGTTACATTGAGAGGCGTTGAAAACTACTCTAATTTTGTTAGAATCAGCCCTTTTGAAGACTGGGTGATGAGGTAAATAACAGCACTGGTTAGACTTTACCTGATCTGATGACAGTCTCACCATATGCTGGAGCTGCTTATATTCAGTCATAAAATCCAAATAAGGCTTTTGAAGTTCGGGACGGCGAACAAAACGTTTCTCCAATCGCTTCAGCTGTTGTCCAGCGATATCACGCATATCTCCCATCGTAGGACGACTAATGAAGGGCAATCGCACTACAAAGCGGCCTTCAGCATTACGATGGTGAGTAGAAAGAAAATGCTGATAGCATTCGTTCTCCTCAGGTGTTGGACTGGGTAAGGTAGGCACCTCTTCTATGTCCCAAAAACGACTCAGAATGCTTTCCAGTGACTCCCGTACGGCCAAGTGGATTAACGTTGTGGTGTGGACGTTCGATTGAGAAGGAGGAGTTGGTATACCTCCTTTTAATACCCAACCAAAAACGGTGTTGATTGCAGTCACGTTGAGCCCTGGAGGGCCCCGTTGAAGTCCAGGCAGAAGGATGACAGCAAAAACCTCAGTGTCAAGGATACAGTCGATTCTTGCATTCTCTCCAAAGTGTGGATCGGCCAATTGTAGTTGATCAAGGTCAGGCCAAGGTGGTAACTGTACCTTTGGTCGTGATGCCAAGCTGGAGACGTTTTTGAGAACCAGAGCTGAAAAACTGAAGGTAAAATTAGTGTCATGAGCCGATTTAAGAAGAAGAGAGACACGACTCCTTGCATGCGCTGTAGTTGAGCCTCCAACACCCTTAACCATGACGTTGTCGGGTGTTTTACGCAAGGACAATGCTTGCGCAATACGCTCTGAGATAAATGATTCTTCGGCTCCAGAATCAAGTAGAGCACGAACAGAAATGGATGTGCCATCAGGTGCTTGCAGAATAACGCACGCAGTGGCTAAGATTTTGCATCGTTGGCTCTGTGCCATTAGAGTTGTCACGTGAGCTGTTGACGATGCCGTGGCAGGAAGTTCAGCAGGTATACGAGGCGCTGATGGAGCTGAATGTAGCTTCGTGTGGTGCTTTTCCTCGCATACAAGACATCTACCCTTTGAAGTACAGGCATCAAGCGAATGGCTTGAATTCAAGCAGTTGCTGCACAGGTTGGCAGTCTTGACATGCAACCATCGTTGATCCTAAGAACAGAGACTGAATTTTGGGCAGAATCCAAGGAAATGACCTTCATTGCAATAAGAACATTTGCGGTTGGAAAGGTCCTTGTTGGATTTGCCAAGTGCTGCATGAGCGGAACGCTGTAGTGATTTCTTGAATCGAGGATTATCCTTTGGTTTATTCGACTCAGAACCAGTAGTAGGATTTTTATGGAGAGCTTTAAAGGGCCTTAACTTCTCTGAAGAACCTTGAGTCGTTATAAGCGCTTGAATCCGCTGCTCAATAAATTTCCGGAATTCAGAAAGGGTTAGAAAGTCATCAGGATGATCCTTCCCAACTTGTTGTGCCCAAAGCAGTTTCAGTGAATGAGGCAGTTTGGAGACGGCGAAATAAACGAATATGTCATCCCAATGGTTAACTGGCCTCTGTAAATTAGAGAAAACATTAATGCTTTGGTCGATTGTTGAGAGCAAAGAATTAAGATGCTGAAGAGACTCATCCTTTGAGTCTGGTAAAGCAACTAATGCGTCCATTTGACAGTTAAAACGCAATTGTCGATTGTCGTATTGACGACAGAGCAACTTCCAAGCGGTGCTGAAGTTTTCGGCCGTAGCCTTGACTCCCTTGACAAGTTGCAAAGCTTTACCCTGCAGACAGTTGACAAGTCTTTGGAATTTAATGATCGGAGCCATACTTACATCGTCTACCACTAAGAAAGCGAATTTGTCCTTAAACGACTCCCATTCAGATTGAATACCATTGAAGTGAGGCAGTTTTAACTTCTCCAAAGAAGCTTGGTTTTGTTGTACAGGCTGAAGATCACGTGTGGTAGCAGAAGTGGCATTATTTGCTTGAGGCGCGTTATGGAGGCGGCATTATCTCTTGTACCAGGATTTCGCAGTGAAGTAGGCAGATTGAACTTTGCTGAAGTGAGACGACGTGAAATACGTTCTTTCCGAAAGCTGCTCAGCAAGTCTGGACAATATGATGTCCTTAGCTGCAAAATCCGTCCAATATGATTCCAATAATTCCAGTCTCGTTTCGTTTTCATCTAGCGTGAAATGTAGATCCTCGGTGATTTGTGTAGCTGCAGCTGTGTCCATGATCACAGCACCCAATCGCTTTTGATCCAGCAGCGCATTGTTAATTTCTGAATCGACCTTTGGCGGCATGATGGTTAACGTAGAGGCAAATGCAATAATATTTAGAAAAACTAAAATGCCGATAAGTCGTGTTTTTAAGATTTAAAGGCAGCTTAAGTCTGCTTGAAATTTCTGCGCTGCAGAAAGTGAATAATCACACCATAGACAGATGTAGATTGGTGTTTCAGTATGCTTTGCTAATCAAGATTTTAAAATTAAGAAAAATGTAGTCTTTTAAACACGTTACGTTGTATCATAAAATTCAGAAACGGTTTTATGCGCGATGTATATCTAGCGTCGCAGCGACTCACTACAAAATGGCGCGTGACAGGCTTTTATGGCTATGCGCACTCTTTAAATGTCGGATGTGACGTCACTTAGACTTTCGATGATAACAGAATTCACCTTTTGATTTATTTTTGATAACCGTTCCGAACAGTGCCTGTTTTCCTTTTCCGCACTATACACTACCACCTTTTCACTTTTTTTTGCACTTTTTTGCACCGGGTTCACATGCGGAATAGATTTACCTATGATCCGGCTCGAAGGACCAAATTTTATGTTGACGCCTTTCAGAAAATTGTTCGAGAATGAGTGGACTGTATTTAAATGTCCTTAATTAAATTTAAATTATATTAATTAAAGAACTGTGGCGCACATAAAACTGATAGCGTCACTATGCATGAAAAGGCACAAAAGTCACTAATGCACATAATTAGTCTTGATTAGAAATTTATTAAATATAAAACAATAAATAATTAATTTTATAAAACGTGTTTTCTTGATTAGAATCACTGTACTCGACGTGTAAAAGAAACCGCGTGGTCGAGTTGCAAATGCCGCCAAGGTAACAATGCGCTCAGCAAAGCGATGTGTCTCGTTCGAGGATCCGTGGCTATCTGACTGAGCCCGCGAGGCACGTTAAGCTCAAGCGAGAAGTTACGAGCCACGTGTTCGTAATTAAGAACGCGCTACGGGGTTCGCACAGCTAGAGGCGCGAGATCGAACCTTCGAGAAAGCGCGAATTCAAAGGCAACGGCCTGAACAGACTTATTGGTACTAAATTAAACATATATCGAGAAAAATAAAAAAAAATTCAATGCTCATTTTTTCTACAAAGAAAAATTATTTTAAATGAAAATTCATTCTGTTATCACATGGTTCACAAACAAAAAATATTGTGTTTTCGGAAGTTTTGTAAGAGTACGATTTAATAAATAATAGTTTTTGAGATTCTATTTCTATACCTACCGACTTCTGCCCAACTATTGCGTGGGTGAAGCCAAGACGGGGGATGCTAGTTATTTATATAGCCTATGACACCTGTCACATTATAAAGAATTTAAATTTAAAATTAGGAAACGATCGGTTCAGTAGTTTTTGAGATAATTGAGAACATTCAAACAAACGCTTTCTTTTTATATAATAGTAAGATAAGATATTGTAATATTAATATGAGACATGTAAGCAAGATTTCAATGTACTCGCATGCTCACATTTTTTTTACACAGTGTAAAAATAGACTACATAGCTCTCGCAAAAGTTGTGACTTAAGTGCAGATTTAGATTACATAATGTTAAAAATGCCAAAGTCAAGGTTCATATTATTAAATCATGATGATAATGTTTGTATTGATAAGTTTTTCTTACGAAATATAAATTCATATGTAATCTCAAGTTGATATTTTGACCGTACTTAATATAGCTGTACCTTTGAAATGACTTATTTATCAAAATATTCTTTTATTAAAGCAATATAATATTTAAAAGATTTTATCACATATAAAGTAGTAAAATATCAACAAAATCATGAAAGAAGTTTTTAAATACCTAATCTAAAATGTGCATTCGTGCAAAAATATGATGCGGATATTTGTAAATCTCATTTTTCTAACTTGATTGCATAATTAAATTCATAAATAAAGTTCTAGAATACAATTTAATAATATAAATAATAATACAAAGTCTGTAAATGAGCTACAATCAGCCAAAAACGTCGAAAAAATGAGTTTTTTTTGCATTTTTAACTATGGCGCACCAACAGGGAATATCTGAAATAATTCAGGCAAGTAATTTTAAACAAAATACGAGTTTTTTGCAAGAATTGGCCCTGTACTGCATTTCCCGTGAAAATAGGAAGGGTTTGAATTTTTTTTTCATCCTTTTAGGTTATATAGCATCATCAAATCTTTATGAAAAAATTCTACGTGATTTGTAACCATTTAAGCTATAAGCACGATTTCCTTGGGGTTTTTTTACCAACTAAATGCGGAGAAAAGAAATAAATAGTGAAAAGGTCATTTTTTGCATGCTGTGGACAGGGGAAGGGGGGTCGCGGTCTGCAAATATGACAAAAACTATTTTTTTTTCATCCAAAACAAAGTTACAAGGTCAAACAAAAATTTTACAGGACAAAATTGACTATCTTAACGGGGGGTACCCTTCGCAATTATCTGTGCTAGTTATATTGAATGCAAATTTGTAGTTAACTTTTATTGTGATCTGCGATGGATTATTTTTATTGTTTTTTGAAAATAGAAATTTCAACTATGTTTTTTACTATTATACACTATTCATTAACCTTGTACACTACTGTAAATCGATAAGGTCATACGGGGTTTAACCCCACGACCTGAAATAAATATTTCAATCATTCAATCTCTTCTATTACTGTATTCTCTAAATCCTCCGTCTCACTCCCACTTTGAGACTCTTCCTTTTGTTCTTCTTCTACCTTCACTTTTCGTGTTCGTCTTTCTCTGTCTCTCCTCCAGACTATCTCTAACTCTCTTTTTGCTGCCGCCTCCTTCTGCTTCTTTATCGCTTTCACTGGTACTTCTTTCTTTCACCTTTCCGCCACTGTTACACCTGTATTCCACTTTTTTATTCTTTTTTTCTCTCCTTATCGCAAAGCTACCGTTTTTACTTTCTGTTTAAAAGAATCTCGTGGATTGTGTCTTTCTTCCACTCATAGTCTACTCTAACCTTTCCTCTTTGCACCCAGCTGAACAGCTCGGGCTTTCCCGTCGAACTCTCAAATCACCTAATACCTTTAGTCCGCCTATTCACTTTCTCCTTAATCACAACTCTTCTTTTTTATACTTTTCTCAATCAATTAACTTACCCTCTCACTTTTTTCAATCAAGCAGCTCTGTACTATTAACCTTTTATAAGGACGGGACTGGTCGATATTTCGACCACTCAAGTATCATAATATTTTTGAATGATTTCAAGGATAATATTATGTTAAAACACTCAAAAATATTATGATACTTGAATGGTCGAAATATCGACCAGTCCCGTCCTTAAAAGGTTAAAATTCACTTTTAATTTGTCATGAAGGCGACACCCATACTCAAATACGTGTTATTCACATGGCAGCCATACTGGCCTCTCAATATGGAAGTAGTATAAAAGAATATTTCCTATACTGATTGCGGTAACTCGTTTTGTGGAGACATTCCATATAAACAGCAAGTGTCTCCTAAAGAAGACGTGTCCCCAAAGTTACTATAGACAATACTCTTCTATACTACTTTTATATTCATTGGTTATAGTCACAAACACTCAATATTTCTTTAGCTATAGGCAATTAAAGAATATTACTTAAAAGTTACTGAATTTTCAAATACTTATAATTTGCATTTAGCTAAAAGTTCAAAACTATTTTTAAATTAGAGTTAAGCTTAAATCTTTAAGAAATAGCACTTGCAGTATATCAAGATATTTATTTCCCCAAAGTTTTAGCGTGATAAAGATTAGACCTGAATTTATTTTTATAATAAGAGATAAAATTCAGCCCAATCATTTTACGTTATAAGTTTTGAAAAGATTCAAGCTCAGCTTCCATTTAAAAATAATTTTAAGCTTTTAACTAATTCTGTCTAACTAATAGAAGTATAAGTGTTTGAAAATCTAGTACCTTTTTAGGGATGTAACTAGGAAAATACTGAGCGTTTGTGACTGTAACTTTAGCTTTCTCTATATTTTGTTATCTGAAAACCTATTTCAAAGTTTTAGCGAAATCCGTAATCCCGAAGTGTAATACTCCTCGTCTTTGAACAAGTGTCAGAAGAATCTATATCTAAAGCTGTTGAGGAAAAACTTGATTCGTCTTCTCCAAATAGCGCTGGTCTCAATGCGGCTTTCTCAAAATAACGGAAAAACTTGATATCGGACCAAGAAATACACTTTCGAATGGGTCAGGATTCCTGTGGACAAAGGATGATTTAAGGAGATGTAAAACGGACACTACACCTGTACTTATAGATATTAGCTTCTTTTCTATTTTATTGCTAAAAAAAAATGCATTAGCTTGTAGTATGTACCATGATGATTATTTAGATAAATTTTCAAATCAATTTATTGATTAGTTCTTAAGATATTTTTTTTTTTTTTATTTAAGCTTTATTAGCTTCATAAGAAGCTATTTAGCATTACATAGATTATGATAACAATAAATACATAGATATTTTTGTACAGTGGTTTCATGAGAATTACAGTTTAGATTTGTAGTTGACACATTTGAAAGAAGTTAAACAATATTTTACAAATTGACGGTGTAATATTAGTAAGTAAAGTACTTATGCTGTAAGTGAGAGAGATATTTTTACTTTTGAGTTCTTCGATAAGTTTAGTTCTTTGTGTTATATAGAGTGGACAGTGCCAAAGTATGTGATCAAGATCTTGTGGATCTCTGTTGCATGTACATGTGTCTTTATCTATAATATGAATACGCGCAAGAGAGGCGTTAAGATTATAGTGATTTGATCGGCTTCTATTGATCATAACAATAATCGCTCTTTTCAAGTTGAACTTATAAAACCAGGGTTCTGTACTATTTATAAAGTATTTTTGGAAGTAATCTTTTCCTTTATTAAGTCCTAGTTCGGTGATTTTTTTAACAGTGTTTTCAGCAGCTATCGCTTTAAATTTTTGTCTTAAGTCTGAGAATGGAATAAAAATAGTATCGGTTGGTGATTGTGTGGTAGCGCTTTTAGCGTATTTGTCGGCTAGTTCATTCCCATTGATTCCCATGTGTGAAGGTATCCAGATGAATTCAATTTTGCTGTTATTAGAGCTAGTATTAATAAATTTTAAAATTTTCTTTTTGATTTCTAAAATTATATAGTTATTTTTAATATTACACTTAAGAGAATTTAAACTCTGTAGCACACTTAGGGAATCAGTGAGGATGATTACATTGTTATTTGGGTTGAGCAGTGCAATGTCAAGAGCATCGTTGATCGCGATACTTACAGCAGTAAATATGGAAGCTAAGCCGTTTATACTTCTTAGTTTAATTTCGTTTGGGTTGTATGAGACACAAGCAGATCCAACCGAGATTCCTGCAGCGCTTTTGCTGCCGTCCGTAAATATAGTCGTTGCGTTAATTTTTTTTTCCAGATATTTATTTAAAATTAAGTTGGGATCTTTTACTTTTCTAAGACATGATCCGAGTTGAGTGTTAAAGTCAACACTGTAAGTAATAGCTTCGTAATTAGTACAATACATTGCGTAATGTGATTTTATTTCAATTATTTTTTTATAGGGCATTATATCTTGAACGCAATTAAGTAGCATACTTTTCTTTTTAGACTTTTTGAAAATTTGTGCAGAACTGTTAATTGTTTTGTGTACTGGAAGGCTAGAATTTGAGAGAACTTTGGAGAGATAATTCATGCATAGATATTGTGTCCTGTCTTCTAGGTAGGTGAGCTTAGATTCAGCTAGAAGTATATTTGTAGGGGTGCTGATGCGGTAACCTAGGGATAGACGGATTGCATTGAACTGAATTTTTTCGAGTTTATATATGTCGTTTTTCAATCTCGGAAAATAGATAAAGCTAGCATAGTCTATGAGTGATCTGATATAAGATTTGTAAATTATAAGAAGAGTGTTAGGATCAGCACCCCACCAAGTGCCTCTAATAAATTTTATGAGATTAAGGCTTTTTTGACATTTGATGTTTATATTTTCTAAGTGTTGCTTAAAGGAAAGTTGATAATCGAATGTAATGCCTAAATAACGAGCCGTTTTTTGTGATTTAATTTTAACATTGTCAATTTCAATTATGGTTTCGCCTGGTAGAATGCCTTGATTATTAAAGTGTATAAGGATAGCTTTGTGCGGAGCTAGTTCGAGTCCTATGTCGTGAAGGTTTCTTTTTATAGTATTCATCGCTTTTACCATTATTGTTTTACAAGATTTTATCGATTTTTTTTTAACAATGATTGCAATGTCATCAGCGTATTGAGAGATGGTAACAGACTTAGGTAAGTTTTTTTTCACAATAGTTATATACAAATTAAAAAGTAGTGGACTGAGAGCACCACCTTGTGGAACTCCTTTATAAGTGTTAACATGTGAGTTTTCAGTGAAATCTGTAAAAATATGTCTCTCCTAATTTAAGAATTTGACAAATTTTATTATTTCTAGTGGGCACTGCATGTCTGCTAGCATTTGAAGTAAGATCTCGCAATTAACGTTATCAAAGGCACTTGTAATATCTAAAAACGCAGCTAAGACGTGTTGTTTGTTTTTAAGTCCTTCTTCAATTTTGAGAGTCAATTGTGAGAGGTTGTCAACGCATGACTGTCCCTTCCGAAACCCCGATTGGCAGTCGAGCATCAACTCATTGCTCTCCAGCCACCATTGTAAACGATTTTTAATTAAAATTTCTAGTATTTTGCAAATGCATGGTGATAGACTAATAGGACGGTAGTTGACGCCATCTGGCTTACCAATAAATAAAACGTATATATTATTCCAGTCTTGTGGATAAGTACCGGTTTCGAACATTTCATTTAATATATCTAATAGTATAAGTCTATAATTTAAGGGCATTTTCTTTAGGATTTCATAATCAATACCGTCTAGTCCAGGTGAAGAGCTGTTTTTTCTAGAGTCAATAGCCATGTTAATTTCGGTGAATTGAAAACGTTGGCTTAAAAATTCATTTTTAGAGCAGCAAGGGAGCCATGCATTATCAGTCGCGACCCAGGGGGGGCATATTTTGTTTAATGAGTTGTGAAGATAATTAATATTGCTCGAATAACATGAATTGGGAGATCTTACTTTAACAAATTTATTTTTAAAAATTTTAGTCGTGTTCCAGACATATGTACTGTTAGTGCGAAAATTGATGTTCTCAGCAAAGTTTATGTAACATTCTTTTTTCTTACTTTTGAAAGTTCTTTTTGCAATTGCAGCGTTTCTTTTATACGCGATAAAGTCGTCTGTTTTTTTCGAGAATTCGTACTTTTTAAAAGCAGCTTTTCTAAGTCGTAGTACCCTATCACATTCTGCGTCCCACCATTTAACCGGATTGTTTGATTTTATTGTTTTATTTGTGAATTTAGGCTTACGTGGTGTATTTTCAATGATAGCGTTTCTGATTAGTTCAGTGAAGATTTTATACTTATCGATTGGGCTAGAGTTGCAATAAGAACTTTCAAAAAATGCACAATAATTTTCATTAAGCGCTTCAAGGTATTTGAACCAGTTGGTTCTTTTG
This sequence comes from Anastatus disparis, assembly GCA_017163975.1. NCBI lineage: Eukaryota > Metazoa > Arthropoda > Insecta > Hymenoptera > Eupelmidae > Anastatus > Anastatus disparis. The sequence goes on along the minus strand of JAFFSR010000286.1, from coordinate 2,751,354 downwards.
GATTTGATTTTAAAAGATTTTTTGGTGTAATAACTTTTATTAACATTAAGTGTTGTTAGAATGGGGTAATGATCGGAACCAAAGGTTTCGTCATAAACGGTACAGTTGATTTTTTCGACAAGATTGATGGTTGATATAATTAAGTCAATATTGGATTTGTTACCTGAGTTAAAATCGATTCTGGTTTCAGAAGAAGTATTATGAATATATAAATTTTTACTCTCTATTGAATTCAAAAAGCGATTACCGTTAGTATCGTTATTCTTACAGTTCCAAAATTGGTGATGTGCGTTGAAATCGCCTAAAATAATACTGTTAGAATTTACATCTATGCAGCTAGTTAAAAGGTTCCAATCTTCTTGTGTCAGAGTGTTTCCAGGGGGACGATAACAGGCATAAATATCCAGTTCAGGTAGAGTATTTTCAATCTTAACACTGAGAAGTTCAAAATTCTCATTAGGTAAGTGAGTTAGATCAATTGAAGAAGCATGTAAATGGTTTCTAATAAATATCAAAATCCCTCCTCCTCTAGATTCAATTGTCTTTGCGGTATATCTTAAATCCTGATGTGTGTAATTCCTTCTCAATAGATATAGTTGGATCAAGCCATGTTTCTACACAAATAAAGATGTCAATGGGTTGTAAAATTTTAGTTAGTTCGTATTTCCTTTGAATGATACTTCTTGAGTTCCAAAACAGTATTTTAATATCTTTATTACATGTATCCATTATAAAAATATTTAGATATTGATTTGTTGTCTGAATAGATATCTGCTATTGTACTGTACTGTCAGACTGTGAGGCTTCGTTGTCCAGATCCGTATCTGAAAGGTCGCTCTCATGACTCTGCGTATTATCACTTTTGCTGGCTTTAATTAATTTATTTTTAAGTCTAGTTAGTTTCGATTTAGTGGACCTGTTATTAGTTAAGGTGTAAGCTTTTTCGATGGCTTGAATTAATAAGGAGACGTCTTCGGTGATTTCTTTGGCACTAGCTATGATGTCCGATGTACTGCTGCTGTTTTTAATAAATTTAACTAGATCGCTGTGTTCAAGTGGGAATTCCTTTGTTTCGTTGAACTCTTTTGCCATTAGCTGAAGAGAATCGACTAGAGCTAAAATATGTTTTTTTTTTTTCCTCTGTTTTATCTGTAGTTAATTTTCGTCTTTTCAGTTTTCTTTTTTCAGCTTTAATATGAACTTTAGGAATGGAGAATTCGTCTTCTTGATTATCAGTTTTCTCTTGAATTTCCATAGCATTGTCAGGCTGGTCTGTTGGTATAGAGTTGTCTTGTTGAGAAACGCTGCTGGTAGTTACGGAATGAGCTCTTTTCTTTTGGTTCATATTATAATATTCTTGAGGCTGATTAGGTTGAGAACTATTTATAGGCTGTGTATTGTTTACATTTAGATCGGTTGATAGCTGCGAAGAAATTGAGTTATTAGATGTACATAGCTTAGCTGTATGGCCTGGTTGTTTACATAGAAAGCAAACAGTCGAATCGGTAGTTAAATAAGTCCAATAGTTTGAATTGTCAAAATTAATTTGTAGAGTCTCGGGCAATTTCTTCTCGTCTTCTTCCTTTATATAAAATTGACGGCGTAAGGAAAGTATATGCGATCTGCCTGGTTTAGATAAGCCGGCTCTGATGTCACTGATTTGCGAAACAATATTAATGTCTTTGCTTTTCAGTAGGTTTATAATTATTTCGTCTGGAATTGTCGGCTGCACGTTAGAAATGACGACTCTTTTGTGGCTGTTAATGTAGGGTCTAATTTTAAAAGTGAAATCTTTAACTTTGATGGATTTTCCTTTAATTTCGTTAACTAAATCGATGCTGTTTAAGTATACTAATAGTCTTTTACCTGATACTTTGGATAGATATCTTATTTGATTAACATTGATTAAACTTTCCAAACCGTCAACATAGTCGTCATTAGATAGTCCGTCTATATTATCGAGAACAATGGCATATTCCTTGGTAGGGCGCCCCTTAGATGCAGTAACAGTGGAATACAAGGCGTTGGATGCAGTAGCAGTGGTATTTAATTCGTTAGATAGTTCAACATTTGGTGGAGAAACTGACGTTAAGTTAGACATTTTAATAAAGAGCTGAGGCCCGAGCAGTATAAAACTGTTTTGGGCACAGCTAAAGTTTAATCAAAGCACACTATAAACCGAACAAACACGCACAGCGAGTTTTCACTCGTATTCCGTTGCTTTAATTACTAGTAGCAGAGCAAAAGTAAACACGTCTGCTCGACTCAAGCGTCAAGCCAAGAATGATTCTTAAGATATTTGGATTCCTGTACAAAATTGAAAAATGTTAATAAATAATTTTGGAACCCAAAATCCTCAATAACTAATGAATGAATTTATTTAAAAATTTAACCGAATAATGTTCATGGTACATACTACAAGCTAATGCATTTTTTTATTGAAAATTTTGCAATAAAATATAAAGATAGTGAATATTTATGAGTACAGGTGTAGTGTGCATTTTACATCCCCTTAATGTAAAGAAATGAACTCACAAGAAGAGTGCATTGCATTTGGGTTTCGGATTTTCTTCTTGCTTTGGGATATTTTTTCTTACATGAAATCATGAATAAAGCCGCGTCCATTCGGTCCAACACTCGACTTTTTCCGAGTTATAGGCAGTTTTGTCTGTTTTGCTAAAAAATTTGTATCCGCTTTATAGTTTCACAGTTTTCGAACTACTTATTCTATAAGGTTTTTACTCATATTAAAGTTGAGATTAAGACCTTTCGATTATAAAAAATATGTTTTCAGAAAGCTCAAGTTATTCAAAAATTATGAAAGGAAGAAAATTAAAATGAAATTCGGACTAAAACACAGCATTTATTTTCTATGCATATTTTCAGCTAAATATTTGCGCTATTTTTATTCCTTCTGGGTGCCTATTAAATTCATGTAAGTGTATAATTTTATTATATACTTGCTTATACATTTATTATATGAATTTTTATGTAAATTAAAATATACAATTTTAATATGAATTCTATTTTTAAATTTTAAATTTGAATTTGAAAATAATATGTAAAACGATCACTATATATTAAATATTATTTTTTAGACCCCAGTTAATTCAAGGTAGATACTTGGATAAGAGTAATTCAAACAATTAGTGTGACGATTAGAGTTAAAACTGACACAATTATAAAGTTTCATTACTATTGCGAAAGAAAGATGAGTACTAATAAACTATTATATAACAAGATAAATTATTGATATTGCTTATTCTACTAATTTATATTTTTTTGCAGTTCAGCTTCATCGTGTCAATAATAAGATTTGCTTGCTTGATATCCTTTTTTTAAATTAAAAATAGGCCGTATCGCTCTGTTCTTGTCTAATCTAAATTTTCTTTATAACTAATAAATAAAATATTTATATACAAATTTAAATGATAAGCGCTCTAGAGCAAAAACGAGCAAATGATTCTATTTTATGAAAAAATATGAAATTTCCATTATTTTTCAAATAAAATATGAAACGGAAAACTCAACTTAATTTTTTTCATTTCATAAGTTAGTTGAAGAATAAAGAAAATTTCATATTTTTTCATAAAATAGAATAGTTTGCTTGTTTTTTGCTCTAGAACGCTTATTATTTACATGTCTATATAAATATTTAATTTATTTATTATAACGAAAATTTAGATTAGACAAGGACAGAGCGATACGGCCAACTCTTAAAGGCTTATACAAGCAAGAAGTACCAGGCAAAAATTATTTTATAAATGATAGGTTTAGCAATAATAATTTTAAGATATAACAATTCATAACTTTAAACCTATTTTTCTCAAATATTGAATTTTTCAAATTTTAGATGCTGCTCCATAACGTTCAAGTTGAATAGCAGGATATGTTTGACTTTCTGGAACAAATTTGGCTTGATTATTAGCATTATTATTGCGTAAATTAAGGATTTAAAAATTATATGACCAGAAGTAGTCAAAAATTCAAAAACAAGGTAAAAATCTTAATATTTATTACATATTAATATTTGAGGTTGAAAAATTATAAATTTGTTATGTTCCAGGATTTTCTTATTCACACGAGAATGGCAAAAATACTAAAGTTAAATCTGTTTGAAAAAGTCATTCTTATCCAGTGGTTCAACTTAAACCCCACGGGGCAGCAATTATAAGAACAAATGTTCAACGAATGGTCATGGGATTTTCGCTAAAGCAAAATTGGCTTATAATTGCTCAAAATGAAGATACTCTAGTCTGCTTCAATATATTATTTTCATTTTCGGAGAATCAAGTTAAATACAATTTATACATGAATTTACTTGCACGTTAAAAAGGTGTTTTGTCCGCTAGTAGTCGAAAGATAAAAGATAATAAAATTTTGTAGTATATGAATTCCATTTAATTATTTAACATTACAAATATTAACAGTAACGAATATTTAAAGTGAAAAGAATACAATACATAAGATAAAATTATTATTATTGTGTTTTCTTATCATTTTCAAATATATAAAGTTAATTAAGAGTAGGTCAGATTCGCTGTTCATGTCTAATTTAGTCTTTTTATCATTTACTCAAGTATTAATCATTGTAACAATAAATTAAGAATTGAGCGCAATAGATATAATTGTTATAAATATCTACGTACAAAAAAAAAAATTTTATCGCATTATTTTTGTGAAAATTTTTGCGAAAACACAAAAATATTATAAGCATAACCTTTAACTTCAGCATTCCTTCCCTGGTAGAAATCTCACCAACTAAAATAGCCAATTTATCAATTATTGCCCAATTTTATTCATAACTGTTTGGCGAAATATTTTACTACTGGATGGCCGACTGTTTAACAGCTGGTGTTTGTGACGAGTGCGCAACACTTATTCTGACAACTAACTAACGTTCGGTAGACTCTGAAATCAAAAGTATGTTACAGCTATATGCTACAAGTATAACTGCTGTATTTACTGTATAAAAATACAGAGCTAGAAGAATTTTAGATAGCCTACAAAAACAAAATAATTTGTAAAATGATTATGTGTTTCAAGAAAATGATGAAAATGATGCGTGTGAAACGGTTGAAAATTGACTGTATACTTAACCTAAATAGATTATAGTGAAAAAAAGCTATAAACAATCTAATGCAGTTAAGGGGATGTTAAATGGACACTACACCTGTATTCATAAATATTCACTATCTTTACATTTTATTGCAAAATTTTTAATAAAAAAATGCATTAGCTTGTAGTATGTGCCATGAAGATTATTCAGTAAAATTTTTAAATAAATTCATTTGTTAGTTATTGAGAATTTTGGGTTCCAAAATTATTTATTAAAATTTTTCAATTTTGTACAAGAATCCAAATATCTTAAAAGCTAATGGATGAATTTATTTGAAAATTTATCTAAATAATTATCATGGTACGTACTACAAGCTAATGCATTTCTTTTCTGGAAATTCAGCAATAAAATGAAAAGGAAGCCAATATCTACAAGTACAGGTGTAGTGTCCGTTTTACATCTCCTTAATAAAAATACTATGTTTCTTTGAAAAAAAATAATTCTAAAATTATAATAAACTAATTATTTTATATGTATGTGCACGTATGATGTATATGCATGTGTTGCAATTGCAGAGTATTATTTTCAATTTTGGATATTGGTTGGTGAATGAATGGTGAAAATCGTGACGCCATAAGCGGTAATATTGGCGAACCGATAGAGTAACGAATGGGCAAATATTAAAAAATTGGCCATCCGATGGGGAAAAAATCGAAAACATTTCTACCAGGGTTACTTTTCTCAAAAAGAATGCGATGGATTTTTTTTTCTTGTGTATAAATATTTATAATAATAATAATATCTATTGCGCTTAACTCTTAATTTGTAGATACAACGAGTAATACTAACTAGGAGAGTGTCACATCTCTGGATCATGGATTTTGCTCAAACTTTGGGATAAGTTTTCAGAAGACAAAATATGGAAAAAGCTAAAGTTGTAGTCACAAACGCTCAATATTTCCCTAGTTACAGATAATTAAAGAAAATCACTAAAAAAGTTACTAGATTTTTAAACACTTATAGGTCTTAAGAGGAGGTCGAGTATATCTGTCCTTTTCTAATCAAAGAATTGATTTTTTCACAAAAAATAATAATTGTAGCAAAAAATAAGAAGAAAGCCCCATCTCGTATAATGAAAAGCTAGATTCTCTTTTATGAGGAAAAATTATTTTAATTGCTTCGTTTTTAAGAAAACCTTGAAAAACTGAATTGTCCATCCTAACCTCTATTTTTCAAGTTTTTCAAGGTTTTCTTCAAAACGAATCGATAAAAATAATTTTTCTTCAACAAAGAAAATCTTGCTTTTTATTATACGAGATGGGGTTATCTCCTTATTTTTTGCTACAATTATTACTTTTTGCAAAAAAATTAATTCCTTGATTAGAAAAGGACAGGGATATACGACCTGCTCTTAAGTATTAATAACTATAAGCTTGAAACTTTGTTTAAATTAAAACTGAGCTCAAATCCTTTTGAAATAGTAGTTATAGCATATAAAAATATTATTTTTTCCCAAAGTTATAGCGTAATAAAGATTGGACCTGAATTTTCTTTTTAAAACATTAATTAATAATAAAAGCTGAAATTAGGTCCAATCTTCAGTACGCTATAACTTTGAGAAAAAATAATATTTTTATATGCTATAACTACTATTTCGAAAGGATTTAAGCTCAGTTTCAATTTAAAAAAAGTTTCAAGCTTATAGCTATCAATACTTAAGACCTGTAAGTGTTTAAAAATCTAGTAACTTTTTTAGTGATTTTCTTTAATTGCCTGTAACTAGGAAAATATTGAGCGTTAGTGACTATAACTTTAGCTTTTCCCATATTTTATCATCTGAAAACTTATCCCGAAGTTTGAGCAAAATCTGTGATCCGGAGATGTGACACTCTCCTAGTAAGTAAATAACAAAAACTAAATAAAACACGGACAGTGAATTGTACTCAAGTATACCAAACAGCAAAAAATAGTACATTTTGTACCAAGGGCGAAAAATAGAGGATTGCGGCCAGAGTGCGAATGAGCGCCCAAGCGAAGCGAGGGCGCTAAATTCGCACGAGGGCCGCGAATCTCCTTGCACCCGTGGTACATATACTGTTTTTTTTTTATCCAAAGGGTGAAAAATACTCTTTATGTTCATCAATATATTTGCGATATTCATTTTATTTATTTGTATTCTTTATCTCATTTTTATTCTTTAAAACATTTGAAATTCTTTACGGTCCTATTTACGAAATGCTTTCATTAATAGAACTAGTTTGGAATATCAATGTTAATTTTGTAATGAAAGTACATCGTAATAATAATATATATTACATAAAAATGGATTTCGAATATTTTGAATCATTCTCTTATAAGAATACTTGTAATGCTTTTCTACTTACCCTGGCTGGAGGCAGTACTAGCAAGTAAACTGGATGGAGATTTAGACTTTAAATTTGTAGAGCCATCATTAGGATCTGATATTACTTGAAAAACATCTCCAATATCAGTGTGTGGTATTTCACAACCTTGAACTCCTGTTCGTCTGTGTAATTGATGCAATTGTTCCATTTGGAGATGTCTGATAGATCTTACATGCTGAAGTAAAGGTAATCGATTTTTTGCACTAAATCCACAAAGAGCACAATGATAAAGTTTTGACGAAGATGAAATGTTTGCGCTTGTTTCAAGTAAATGTCGAAGTAGCAACGCAGCAGCTTCATGCCTTGGCGAAGCAGCATGAAGAGCTAATTTATGTACACTGTTTGTGTAATAATCACAAGCATGACAACGTATTTGTGCTGTACTTGTTGGAGAGGCTAAATATTTCAATTTCCATTCATTACGCGTTCCACCTTCTTTAACATGATTAACATGTTGCAGTCTTTGTAAATGTTTATCTGTCTTACAGTGAAGTTGAAAATTTGCTTTTAAATTCGTTTTATAGGAACATAGTTTACAAATAAAGTGACCAGCAACATTGCTGAGTATTTCTCCTTCTCGAGTCTTAGTTCTATCAGAAGCTAAATGAACCCCAAGACCTTCAATTGAATCGGTTGAAAAGTTATTGCAAACACAACATTGATAAAGATAAGATGGATCAGGATCTGAAGGTTCTGGAGGTGGTTCCATACTTTCTGGAGATAATCCTACATCTGTACCAATATTTGCTAAGGCATTAATATTTGCGATCCCTCCAATGATTTCAGTCGACAAATGTGAAGGCAGTTGACCTCCTGTCATCATTTGTATCAAAAGAGCTTGATTGTAAGCCATATCAGCTAAAGCGGCCTCCGCATGTTGTGGTTTATCTAAATTTCCCACATGAAGAAATTGTTCAATTTGTTGCTGATGATGCTGAACTTGATTTTGTTGAACTTGCTGGTTGTGTGATTGAAGTGCAGACAGAGTTTGTATATGTTTTATATTTTGCTGTAGTACTAACATATGATGTGTGTGTTTTTCACTTGTCATATGAATTCTAAGATTTCGGGCAACATTTGTTTCATAATTACAGGCATCACAACGAAATGTTGGCTTCGGTTTATTTTGATTCGTGGTTTGATTGTTTAAAAGTGGACTGTGATTTTGCTGGTGATGAGGACTTTGATTTGGTATGGGAATATCTTGAGATGACGTAGGATTATTTGTATTAGAATTATTACCACTCTGTTGGAGTTCTTGCATATTATTTAAATGTTTATCACTCTGCATGTGAATACTTAAATTACCTTTCGTAGTGGTGGAATAGTTACAAACTTCACATCTGTAAGGTTTATAACCACAAGTATATGTTTCACCTCTTGCAAGCCTTGGATGTGGCTGTCCAGCAATACAATAAATGCAAGATGTCTCACTATCTGGATGTTTTTCTTTCATATGAATTTCTAAAGTTTCTTGATATTTATAATGCCAGTTACATTTTGGACATTTCAGAGTTTTACAAGAGTTTCTACTATGAATTCCTGTCAAGGATCCACTTGCGGCTGATAGCCGATTGCTGGTTAAGATTAATTCACACTTTGTACATTCAATACCACTTGGTCTACCTTGTATATGATCTGGACAAACACCGATAGTTGTACCACTAAGAAAATTAGGTGGTTGTGATAAATTTACATAAGAATTTGAAGACGTTTTTATTGGTGTATTAGAAGTGTAACTGTTTGTCGCGCTTTCAGTTATTTTGGACCATGAAGAAGAACTTACTTGTGTATTAATCCACTGATTATGTTGTTGTTGATGACTGTATGAAATATTTTGATTTGTTGGAGTTGTTATTAATGATGTATTGATAATTGATTTTTGTTGTATACTATTTAAATTAATGACAGAATTCGAAAGATTTTTTAATTTTATATTCATTTTATTTAATAATTCTTGATTGCAAGTTTCTTCACCATTTTGTGAACGCTGTAGTGAAATTGGTTCTAAAGACTCTTGAGCACATGTAGATGTTAAAACTGGCTCTAGAAAACTAACAATTGGTTTCTTATTTTTTCCTACAACTTGAATTATGGCTGAAGCTGTAGAATGTGAAAATATTTGTCTTTCGTCCTCCATTAGCGTCAATTGATGTTCACCTTGAACATGAGCGACAAAACTTTTAGCATATCCAAAACTAAGTTTACAAATAAAACACATTAATATTGGTTTGACGGGCACTGAAGTAGCAGGCATTGTTGGTGTTTGCGTACTAGGAGGTGGCTGTGTATTTCCATCAGAGCTCCGATAAATTACACGATAACTATGCATAACAGGAAGTTCAGAGTTTGGTAATATAATAGATGATCGTTGTTGTTGTTGCTGTTGGTAGGCTTGATGTGCATACAGTCGGGAAACATAATAAGCATTGGCAATTTGTGGAAACACTAGTGAATGAGGAATTGAAACTCCTCGACCATCAACAATGCAACCATCAGGTAAGGAATCGTCATCACTTAGCTCACTTTCTCCTTCAATTATATATGCAGATCCATCAGGATTGTATACAATTTTACCATCAAATTTTTCCACATCACCACTAGCTGTAGGACTTGGACTTGAACTAATATTTTGATGTTGCGAAGTATTTGTATGTGCAATTAAATCTGAAATATTAGTAGTTGTATCAGCTGCAGTAATAGGCGTTAAAATAGTGTCACTTGTACAAGGTTCTGCACCGGACGCTGGACTAGCGGTGAGAGGATAATGAGGTTGATGTAAAGCAGCCCCAGCAACCGGTGGGGACCCGCCCCCTCGGCTACCCTCTTCCTCCGGGCTCATCTTTTTTTGCTTCTTGTTCGAGGAATTTTGAGAATATTTAGTAAAATGTTATTCTTAATATGTTTCCTTTCTTTTAGAAGAATTTTCTCTCTCACCAAAACATATTCGAATCCTAAAAATATTATGATATTATGATTAATTGGAAAAAAAAATAAATACTTTTAAATGATTTGTTTATAATTCATCGTGTACCTATCACCAAACTCGATATAATTCGGCATAAATTTTCATATCAATTTGTTTGATTAGCATGGTTCATCTGTATGAGCGTCATCTGTAAAGAAAAATATATTTCTATGTATATATATGTATATATATATATATATATATATATATATATATATATAATAATTACATTTATTTAATACATATTTTAAAAGTTAGTTTACATTCTAATTGTTTTTAAAACAATAAAAAAATATTAAAAATCGTATGAACGATGGTTCGATTATTGAAAGAAGAAATTTTTTGGAAATCGCTTTAAGAGGAGGCCGTATAGCTCTGTCCTTGTCTAATCTAAATTTTTGTTATAATTAATAAATTTAATATTGTTATACAAAAGTAAGGGCATAGCCCAATAAATTTCAGGACGAGCAAATGATCCTATTCTATGAAATAATATAAAATTCATTAGTTTTCGAGTGCGGACTGAAAACTAATGAAAATTTTATATTTTTTCATAGAATATATGTATAAACTTCCCTTTCATCTCCATTTTTTGCTATCTGGCGTATGCTCGACCGTTTACATCGATGCTCAAGTAAATATTTCACTTTTTCTACACTATTTAAATAAAAACTTGGAATATACATTTAGTCGTATTTTATTTATAGTTTCTAAAATCGTTTTAAAAATTTATGTATGACTATTTTTATCGGTGATATAAATTTGAAAAAAAGGCTAAAATAAATTAAAATTGTAATTGCCATGAAAGTAATCATCTGATGGGATCTGCCTTTTACATATTACAAGCAGACATAATTATATACTCCCGTGCCAAATTTTAGCTCCAAGAGGAGGTCACTTATCTCTGTCCTTTTCTAATCAGAGAGCCAATTTTTTTGCCAAACCTACTAATCTTAGTAAAAAATAAAGAGAAAGACGTAAATCGTATCACAATAATTTTATTTTATTTTATTGAATTTATTTTATTTGGGCAATCGCAAATAATTTCAATGCAAATTTTGAAGCAAATTCATCGAGTAGTAAGCAAAAAAAAACCAGGAAAAAGAAAAATCGAAATTTTTTTATTTTTTTATAAACGACTCTAAAATTAAAACTACACTGAGAGAAAGATTTTATAACTGTTAACTTAGTATATAAACTATTAAAGTATATATTGTAGATTCTAATTAAATATAGAAATCTTAATAGTTGAAATTAAATATTAATAGTTAAGATATTATATTCTTTCTAAAGATGCGTAAAGTTTTATAGTAAATATATGAAGTTATTAGCTTCATATATATAATTATTATTAATATATAATACAATAAATACTAAGAAAATTCAAAACTAAAATCAAATATACAGATATCTTAACAGTTATTAAACTTTTCTCTCAGTGTACGTTAGAAAAACCGATTATCAATAGCTTCCCAGCAAGTTGGACAAAAAAATAAATTCCACGCGAAATTAAAAGCAAATCCATCGAGTAGTTTTCGAGATACAATTTACTAACTGACATCACACACAATACACGCGCGCGCGCGCACACACACACACACACACACACACACACACACACACACACACACACACACACACACACACACACACACACGCGCGCACACACACACACACACAAATTAATGAAATAATGGAAAAAAAATTTCTTTATCGATACAATGCTTTCTCTATGAAAAAGTGAAACGAAAAAAAACGCATTTTTGCACTAAATTATTAATGAGTAATTAATTAATGAGAGTTGCTCGTCCAAAACACATAAGTAAATATCTATAGACTATCTTTCAACTGATAGCACAGTTGCTATCAGTTATATATATATATATATAAATATATATATATATATATATATATATATATATATTTTGTGATGGTACGCGTGTACTAACGCGTACCATCACAAATGTTTTGGGAATTGTTTTCGAGGGTCTTAGAAACAAAAAAACGCTGCCAAGTACTTTGGCGCAATGCTTTCTCATAGAGCTCATTGAGTTAAAGTAATTTGATTTTATTTTTTTTAATGTGATTTCAATATAAAATACAATTTTTATTTAAGAAAAATTAGTGAATGTAAGAGAGTGATTAGTAAATAGGAAGAGAGGGACAAGGATGGATGAAAATAGGGTAAAAATGAGGATCAACCTGAGAAAAAAGGTCAAAGAGGAAGTGAGGAAATAAGAAAAGAGTTAGCAAAAGCGTTAAATCAGAACTAAGAAGCAGTGATCAAAGAGCTACGCTAAGACAATTATTTTTTAAAAGCTTGTTTTATAAAGACAGCAGCAAATAACTTGTGTACAAATTTTAGAGCAAGCCTATCGAGTAGTTTACGTAAAATGAAAAAAAAAATAAAACATAAAAATTAAAAAAAAAATTTTTTTTAATTTTTTAAAATTAAAACTACGCTAAGGAAATCGGTTTTTAAAAGTCATACTTCTTTTGGCAGTTGCAAATAATTCCTATGCAAATTTCAAAGCAAATTCATCAAGTAATTTACGTAAAATACAAAATAAATGAAAAATCGAAAATTTTTTTAAAATTTTTAAGAGAAGGTCGAGTATATCTGTCCTTTTCTAATCAAAGGATTGATTTTTTCACAAAAATTAATAATTGTAGCAAAAAATAAGAAGAAAGCCCCATCTCGTATAATAAAAAGCAAGATTTTCTTTGATGAGGAAAAATTATTTTTATCGATTCGTTTTTAAGAAAACCTTGAAAAACTGAATTGTCCACCCTAACCTCTATTTTTTAGGTTTTTCAAGGTTTTCTTAAAAACGAATCGATAAAAATAATTTTTCCTCATCAAAGAAAATCTTGCTTTTTATTATACGAGATGGGGTTATCTCCTTATTTTTTGCTATAATTATTAATTTTTGCGAAAAAATAAATTCTTTGATTAGAAAAGGATAAAGATATACGACCTGCTCTTAAAATGGCTCTATGAAAAAAACTACTCTATGAATACCAATTTTCAACACTTTCTTTTCAAAATTTTCAAAATGCTCTAAAATGATAACTGTCATATGAAAATCAATTTTTGAAAATTTCCCTTCTTTTGGCAGTTGCAAATAATTTTTCTGCAAATTTTAGAACAAATCTATCAAGTACTTTACGTAAAATAAAAAAAAAAAGAAGAAATAAAGAATCAAAGTTTTTTTTTAAATCTTTAAAATTTTCTAAAATTGTAACCACTCTAAGAAAATGAGTTTTTAAAAGCTTATTTTTTTCAGACAATAGCGAATTAATTGTACAAAAATTTTGGAGAAAATTTATAGTATGGTTTAAGCAAAATAGAAGGTAAATGAAAAATAAAAATTTTTTGGAAAATTTTCAAAATGCTCTTAAATTAAAACTGCTCTGAGAAAATTAGTTTTCCAAAACTTGTTTTCTTCAGACAGTAGCGAATAACTTGCATACAAATTTTGGAGCAAATCTATTTAATGGTTTTCGTAAAATAAAAATAAAATTAAAAATAAAAATTTTTTAAAAATTTTAAAAATGCTTTAAAATTAAAAGTGCGCTAAGAAAATCAGTTTCTAAAAGTTTTTCTTCTTTTGGCAGTCAAAAATAAGTTCCATACAAATTTTCAAGCAAATTCTTCGAGTAGTTTACGTAAAATAAAAAAAAAATGAAAAATCGAAATTTTTTTAAAATTACTAAAAAGGCCATAAAATTAAAACTACGCTAAGAAAACCAATTCGCAATAGCTTTCGCACCAGTTGATCGAAAAATTGAATTATATGGAAAATTTGAAGTAAATTCATTGAGTAGTTTTTAAGATTTTATTAGCTTAATAAATATAAACATTTTTTTCAAACATTTCAAAATGCTTTAAAATTGAAACTAAGCTAAGAAAATCAGTTTTCAGGAATTTATTTTATTTGGACAATCGCAAATAATTTTCATGCAAATTTTGAAGCAAATTCATCGAGTAGTAAACAAAAAAAAACAGAAAAATGAAAAATCGAAATTTTTTTTTTTATAAACGACTCAAAAATTAAAACTACTCTAGGAGAACCAATTATTAATAGCTTCCCAGCAAGTTAGACAAAAAAATTAATTCCATGCAAAATTAGAAGAAAATCCATCGAGTAGTTTTCAAGATACAATTTACTAACTGACATCATACAGACACACAGACACACACACAAACACATACGCACACACATACAGACATTTTCTAGAAACCACTTTTTTCGACTCCCTGAGTTCAAATATGTACAAATTGATGAAAAAATAAAAAAAAATTTTTTTTATCGATACAATGTTTTCTCTATGAGAATGCAAAAATGGTAGCACATCCAAAAATTCGATAGGCATTTTTTCAAAACTACTTTAAAGGTCGAAACTTTACGAAATAGCTTTTTTAGTACGTTATACAGTTTTTAGTTCGTTAAAAACTTTTGAAAATTCTGCTCCTACTTTTGAGTTGACCTTCCATCACCAAATTTTAAAGAAAAACCATTACTCATCCATAGGAATCGATTTATACGGTATGGGGGGGGGGGCATGAAAAATGATTTTTTTAGAGTTTTTTCAATTTTTTTCTAAAATATTGCTATTTTAAAATGCAAAAACTTATCTGTCTTACTGAAACGATCTTTCTCTTTTAGATAGATAGATGGATATTATTTTATTTTGTGTAAGAATACAAAAACGTGTAATACAATTAATAAATATAGAAACAATGAATATTGCACAAAATGTTATAAAAAAGTATAAATATATATGTAAATGTAAATATTGCACAATGAATATCACAGTCAGTCACTAAATCTAATAATACTGAATAAGTAAGTCACAAACAAAAATAAATAAAAGTGATGTCATAGAGTAATGATGAAATACACGGAATATAAATAAAAATAATCATATAAATAAAAATCAGTCGTTCAATATCTATCAGTCGCAATATTAAAATCTAATAGAATTAAATTTAATACATAATACAATAAAATAACAAGCGTATGCAATAGCATGAAACGCAGTAAAGAAGAAAATCAATCTTATATGGTTATATAAAAATATGAAAATCCACTATTACTTGTCTATATAAAAGAAGGCAAATTAGACGAAAAAACGGAGAGAAATCTTTCACATTAATAGAAAAACATCAATTTATAACAAATAATTTTTTTTCGTAAATATTACAATTTTTAGTTATTTTAGATAAAATTTTATACATATTTTGATCAATTTTTCATACCTTAAAGACAAAACAAGTTGTTTCAAACAGACTGTACACGATGCATAGCAAAAAACAAATAAGTTACTTGAAGTCATTGCGATTTGGAAGTATTTAAATTATAATAAACCTGGCAAACAATAATTTTCGAAAGTAAAAGATAGAATGAAGATGATATTTGGGTTTACGCTACTGAATCAACAATAGTTAGTGTTTGAGTAGTTGTTATTTATAAAAAGTGATGGTATCCGGGTGTCATCGCTGAAATACTATGATATAAATTAAAATTAAAATTCTTGGCCGGAAAGAAAATTTATTTTACTAGCAGAATTTTGCGGATATCCAGATTGTATTTATAGGAGTTCTATCGGTGCCTTGATTAAGAAAGTTGGTAAATCAATATTTTAACGCAACTGTTATACTTATGGTACATTAAACATTCATTTCTCAAAGTTTCATCAAAAGCTGCTTTTTATATGAAGCTACGTGTTAATCGCATTAATAAATAAATGATTAATAACTTTTTACTGATTTGTTATGGCTTTCCAAAAATTTATATGGTTTAATTTCAGGCTAGAAGATACAAGTATGCAAAATTTCATGATTTTCTGAACAGTATTTAAACAGTAATTAAAGATCGTTAGAACTCCCATAAAACGCAAATATTGTGCGTGATCAAGGCGCCTTTTGTGAGGATCAACATAGCAACACAGAGGAAATTCTAACAAAAAAGACGTCATTTTTCCAATGTTTAGAAAAGTTATTTAACAAATGACGTTTTTCTATTATTTCAAAGACGTATTTTTTTATCAAAATGACGTTTTTCCCTACGAATTTTTATTAAAAAAATACGTCTTTGAAATTATAAAATGTCATTATTTTTAACAGGGTAGTTTTTTAAAAATACCTATCGAATTTTCTATTTGGGAGTCGAAAACATGAAAAAAAATTTGTATATTATATATATATATATATATATATATATATATATATATATATATATATATATATATATATATATATATATATATATATATATATATATATATATGAGTGATTCTCCCAAATTTTGAAATTCTTCAGGAACTCTAGAGTGCTGAATTAAAAACACTATAGCTCAGCTTCTTGAAGAGGCACACGAACCTAACACGATTCAAATTAATAGTTTGAGAACCAAGAAATATATCCTGGAATTTTTGTGAGAGCACATAAAAAGTTGTTCTGAATATTTTGTGAAATTATCGAAACAAGGGACTATTTTACGTGATAAATCATATGAAAATGCAAAATTTTCGAAGATTTATGGAAATATTTAATTTAATATGTCAAATAATCAATAAAAAATCATAAGAAATTATTTTTCGAATTCATTACGAAGAATTTGAGCCAAATCAAACTTGTGTGCCTGCTCAAAAAGTTGAATAGCAGCCTGCAGAAAATGTGTAGTTCTTTTTTGGTAAAATTTAGGAGAGGTCATTGTTTTCATCAAGCACATAAGTTTATCCCGGCTCAAATTCTTCGTAATGAAGTCAAAAAATAATTTCTTATAATTTTTTTTGACTATTCAATATATTTAATTGAATATTTTTATAAATCTCCGAAAATATTACATTTTTATATGATTTATTACTTAAAATGGCCCCTCATTTCGATAATTTCACAAAATATTCAGAATAACTTTTCATGTGCTCTCACAAAAATACCAGGATATATTTCTTGGCTCTAAAACCATTAATTTAAATCGTGTTAGGTTCATATGCCTCTTCAAGAAGCTGAGCTATTATATTTTTGATTTAGCACTCCAGAGTTCCCTAGGAATTTAAAAGTTTAGGAGAAACACTCATATATGGGTAATGCCATGTCAACTGTACATGGAAAAAAAATTTTTTCTTTATCCCTTAGGCGAAACTACGCGGTTCCGCCGAGTCTTTACACTGAAAAAAGTAGCACTTCTAGCTACAGTTGAAACGACTTACGCTCCTCCTGTTGGCGCCTTCCATGCCTCACGTTAAAATATCTCTCGAGAAGAAACATAGACTTGACCTAACCAAAACTGTTTCTAAAAGCCGTAGGCTCGTGTTTATGAACTCAACGATTGTATTCTGCCTTTGTCTCTCTCATAACAAAATAAAAAGACAGACGATTCTATGTACGTTGCGTTTATAAATTTAAACGAATTGTATTCTAATAAAATATGATGCTAAATTTTAAAATCTTATCTTATAAATAGTGTAGTGTTAAAAAAAGTGTATACACTCTTTTTTCTCATTTCAACTCGTATAAAAAAATAAAAGTGGCTTGTGCGTGTGTTTTTATGTGTTTCTCCCTCTCTCTTTCTCGTGAATGAAAGAGGATTCTTGTGCGCATATTTTTCATGTGTTTCTCTCTCTTACGAATAAAAGAGGCTTGTGTATGTTGTTCTTCTCTTACACACTTTTTTTAATTGTATTTATTTTCTCTTTCTCTCGTGATTTAGGCTTGTGTATGTGTTTTTCATTCCTGCCGCTGCCAGCCAGTTCACCCTCATTTCACTCGCGCGATAAATGCTGGGTGGCAGGAACAAATAACACATACACGCGCAAAAGCCAAAAAAAAGCAAATAATTAATTGTTAATTTATATAACGTGTTTTCGTCTATGGATAGAGAAAAGCATTATTTCTTACATAGAGACTAAATGAAAAGCCCGCACGTACGTGTTATGACGGTCTCGGCTGACGCCTTGACCGTCATAAACACGTACGTGTACAACTTGTACTGTAAAAAGCAATATTTTTCTGATGAGGACAAATCAATTTTGATGCTTTGTTTTCAGGAGAAGTTTTACATACTTAAAAAATCATAAGTTAGGCTAGAGAATATAATTTTTCAAGTACACTGAAAAGGGGTTAGAACAGTGGTTGTACTCTATGGCGGCGAGTGGCGCTAGTATCGATAGCGAACATTCATTGAAATACGAGAGAGATGCTAGTGTTTTCTAGAGGATAATGAGTGCTCTCTGCGAGGTTTTGAGTGTTCTCCGCGATGTTTCTTTGTTCGAAGAAATGAGCAGGTCTTCGCTCAGAGAATAATGAGTCTTCTCTAGAGACTACTAGTTCGCATTTCGACGCGTAGGCTGACTGTATTCTAAAAATGACACCGATTGTACCGAAGAGTACAGTCACAGTTCGCTTCCCTTTTCAGTGTATGTCAAACTTTTCTTGAAAACAAAGCATCAAAATTGATATGTCCTCCTCAGAAAAAATATTGCTCTTTACTGTACAAGTTGCGGACAACTCTTAATTTTTATCAATAATTACTAGTTCATTCAAAAACCTACATTTTCCAATTAGAAAAGGATAGAGAGATGCAACCTCCTCTTAAGTTTACGGGCTTATAAGCCAGTACCCTGCTGGTATTTACATGTTTTTAAATTTTACGTACTACAAGCTTGCGTGTTAGTTACTTACGTGTCAGTAAGTTAGATAGAGGAAAAAGTACGTGCATGTTGTGTACGGGTCTTTAAGTTTTTACGTTTCTTTTACTCTTTTGCATTAGTGGGGTTGAGAGATTGCGGGACTTAAAATTAAAAATTTTTCACATTTGTTTAAGCTTTCACGTGAATATAAGAGGATTCGGGAAAAATTTACGTGACTCTATCATTGGAAAATCCACGTAATTTATGTAATTTTTGTGCGAATAGACACAGCGTTTATTTAAATGTGATAACTTTTGATTTTTACTTTTGATGCAGGAAGTCATCGAATATTATTTTCTAAATTTTTAAAATTAAAGAGACTAAAATAATGTTTAGGTTATTTATTAAATAAATGTGTATGGTAATTTTTGTAAATAAATAAACATTGATGAAGCAAAATTGTTCTAGTAAAGTAAATGTGCATGGTAGATGCAAATACAAAAAACATCTTATTAAATTTAAATAAAAACGCTGCTTAAAAAGCCCTAAAAAGGGCTTTGGCGCAAGGCTTATTCATAGAGATTATTGAGTTGGTATTTATTTTATTTTTATTTTTTAACCTTTTAAGGACGGGACTGGTTGATATTTCGACCACTCAAGTATCATGATATTTTTGAGTGTTTTAACATAATATTATCCTCAAAATCACTCAAAAATATCATGATACTTGAGTGGTCGAAATATCAACCAGTCTCGTCCTTAAAAGGTTATCTGTGACTTCAATGTAAGAAAAATTATTCATCAGCAATTTTTCCTAATATCTTTTATATATAAGCTTACGAAATTCATCATCCCTACTGCAAAATCTCACGTGAGATCTCATGTATGGACTTAGAAAAAATTCGGCATAAAAATTTTCAATGCGAAATTTTCCTCGAAATTCAATTATAATATTGCATTTAAATATTTTATTGAGAAGAAATATGCTTTACGATGCATACAAACGACTGTAAAAGTAAAAGTTTATATTATTTTGACATTTTTACACGTTTTTAAGTTACATGAGATTTCGCAGTAGGGATATTATCTATTATGAAACGTAAAACTAAGTATAATTAATCTATGTGAACGTTTAAAGTTTGTTTTATTGCATTATAAATATTTTTCCATAAATTATGACATATTTTTCTCTTCTTTTTAATATTTAAAGTTTTTAATAAAAAAAATCAATAATATAACATCTATAAGGATGTAATTAATAGATATATCTAAATCTTGAGCAATGAAGATTGTCAATTTACAATCTCGATCTAAAAAAAAATTTCTTTTGAAACTTAAGAAGGGGCCGAACTATCTGTCTTTGTCTAATAGCGTTTTTCATCATTTATGTAAACATTATCCGGTATAACAAGAAAAAAATAGCAGCCCCCGCTAGATATTAGTATAATTAGTAAATTTTGTAATAACAACCAAATTTTTTACCGTATAGTTTTTGACTAATTAGAGACCTACTAGCAATCTAGAATTTAACCTATCTTTTTTTGGTAGGTCTCTAATTATTTAAAAACTACGCAGTGAAAAAATTTGGTTGTTATTACAAAATTTACTTATTATACTAATATCTAGCGGGGGCTGCTATTTTTTTCTTGTTATACCGGATAGTGTTTACATAAATGATGAAAAACGCTATTAGACAAAGACAGATAGTTCGGCCCCTTCTTAAACCTATTCATTGAATTATAAGCATAAAAGTTTTTTATCCAGAAGAGCCTATGTTCAAGAGCCTATGTTTGTGATGATAGTCGAACTTTTTGCATGACTACAAAACAAAAGCGATTTTTAATTTATTTACATAGTACAGAGCTATGCTAGTACAATAGTTATAAAATAATTAAATTTTATTCCTATCAAGCAAAAATGACGAAATACCAACAAATACTACAAGCTTGAGTGAGGATGTCTTTCCAAATGAATCAGCTGAAATTAATTTTCTGCGAGAAATAAAAACGCCCACAAATTGTATTGGCTGATTCCATTCAGATTCATGCAGGCCGTCACTGATCGAATTTTTTTTTTCTTCTAAGTAATAAAAATACCTTCTATTATGTATATAAAGATAAAATTTACCTCATAGAACGCTCAAAAATTTTTTTTTTTTTACTACAGCAATTTTAGTGTTGGATGTAAAAACGAAAATTCAAAAATTGAAAATGAACCTCTACTTTTAAATGACTATAGCTCCGTCAATTTTTAACCTTTTTGGACGTTTTTTTAACGAAAGTGTGCAAAATTTGGTCTAGTTTTAAATGCAATCTCGATTTTTGTAATACAATATGATCTCGCTGAGTTATTTACGAAAAACCGAAAAAAAGCGATTTTTTTCAAACACGATTTTCTCAAAAACTATACTTTTTTTTTTTTAATTTTTATATGATTTTATACATGAAAAATACTAACTTTTAGGGTAGGTGAGAATATGCGATTTTGCCTTATTTTTTTTAAACAGATTTTTAAACGTTTTTTTTATATTTTCGATTTTAAAACATTGATACCATGGCGCATCGTACTATTTTTTCAACTTTACGTGTTCTTACAACTATTTTTATGCTTTTATTTATTAATATATCAAAAATATCAACAATAATCTTTAAAATAAACCCCGGATCGAATATTTTGATCAATTAGAACAAAAGTTATGACGATTTAAAGTAAAAAAAAAATGCTGAAACTTTAAATAAATATATTTACTTTGAATTTTGAATTTTGAATTTTGAATTTGAATTTAAAATTTTGAAAAGGTGAATTTTTTAAATACTAAAATATATTATTCGGTCATTCCCAATGAACAAATAATATGCGATACAATTAAGAAATGAACACTAATGAATTGAGAATTAATGTGAATAAAAAAATCTGAATTTGAATAAAACCTTTCAATTTACTTCTTGCCACTCATGTCTCGAAGTTTTGGCAGTGTAGATTTGGTTTCGTTTACTTTTTCTACAGTGAATCTTTTGAATACCTTTAATTTCTTTTGCATTCCCTAACTATTCCATTTTTTTTGTCTGTCGAAAAACTTCTAACTCATCCTTGCGGATAACAAGAATGTTAATCGACGGAGTATATTTTGATACGTGAGTGGCGAAATTTTCAGCGTTTCTAATAAAATCTGCATTCTTCTTGGACAGATTATGCGTGGTAGCATAATGTATAACTAAACCACCAATACCATCACAAGCGTCTAAGCCATGACCTGTTGCAGAAAAAAGCCATTTTCTGTTTACTTTTGAGTTTTGAAACTCATAGAATTGATATCTATTTTTAAAATGACTGGCAGCTCCATCAGAAATGGTTATGATTTCATCAAGATCTTGCGCAATATGTTTTTGTTTTAAGTTGTCGATAATTAAATTTATAGTCATTAGGGCATGAGACGAATCATGTTTAATATCGTCAGAGACGGTGACATAACTGACTGTCTTATCATTTCCAAAATAGCATACTGACGTAAATATTGATATTTGGTTTTTACTCTAATGATAGCTTTGAATTTCATTTTGAAGCAGAACTGTCAAATTTTCTGCAAAATCGACATGAATAACTAATTGGAAGTCATTATTTTTCGCTAAAAGTTTAATTTCTTTAATTGCTATACGTTGAATTTCTTTGACCAATTTATGAGCTCTTACAGTGAGAGAACGCTCTCTTAACTCTATTAAGAAATTTTCAATTGTGCTAGTTTTATTCAGTAAATTTGATTTTTCTGAATAAAATCTGCAATGTCTTGTTTATTCTCTTTTTTATAATTATTCAAAGCATCTGTAAATATCATATTTATTTAAAGTTTCAGCATTTTTTTTTTAAACTTTAAATCATCATAACTTTTGTTCTAATTGATCAAAATATTCGATCCGGGGTTTATTTTGAAGATTATTGTTGATATTTTTAAAATATTAATAAATAAAAGCATAAAAATAGTTATAAGAACACGTAAAGTTGGAAAAATAGTACGATGCGCCATGGTATCAATGTTTTAAAATCGAAAATATAAAAAAACGTTTAAAAATATGTTTAAAAAAAATAAGGCAAAATCGCATATTCTCACCTACCCTAAAAGTTAGTATTTTTTATGTATAAAATCATATAAAAATTTAAAAAAAAAAACATAGTTTTTGAGAAAATCGTGTTTGAAAAAAATCGCTTTTTTTCGGTTTTTCGTAAATAACTCAGCGAGATCAAATTGTATTACAAAAATTGAGATCGCATTTAAAATCAGACCAAATTTCGCACACTTTCGTTAAAAAAACGTCCAAAAAGGTTAAAAATTGACGGAGCTATAGTCATTTAAAAGTAGAGGTTCATTTTCAATTTTTGAATTTTCGTTTTTACATCCAACACTAAAACTGCTGTAGTAAAAAAAAAAAAAAATTTTGAGCGCTCTATATAAATTATATTTTATGTTAATAAAAGAGGCAGCCTTAAATACTTCAAATAATATGACAAGCTATTTAACGGATATTGCACTGTGGAGCAAAATTAACGAAAACTTACGACTGTATTGGGTGAAAAAAAAATCCTGTTTTGTGTAGCAATAAAGATACAGAGTTTTTAAAATCAGCACGGGTTTATCAAGAAGGAAGTAGGCAAAAAGTATAAGGACTTTGAACAAATCACTATTCTAGTTGGAACTTCAAAATGGCGAAGTAATAGATCGTGAGTGGTTATCATATTCACCATGAACTGGACATATTTATTATTTCATATGTCATTTTTTCACCTGAAAAAGATTCATTCACGACCTGTGGATTTAATGATTGGAAGCATCCAGAACGAGTTGCTGAGCACGAGCAGAGTAAAGCTCATAAACAATCCTTATTTATTTATTCTAAAAGAAAAAGAGAGTCAAACTATGTTGAAACCGCTTTAAGAGGAGGTCACGTATCTCTGTCCTTTTCTAATCAAAGCATTGAGTTTTTTACAAAAACTAATAACTTTAGCGAAAAATGAAGAGAAAGCCGCATCTCGTATTATAAAAAGCAATATTTTCTTTGATGAGAAAGAATTAATTTTATTGCTTTATTTTCAAGAAAACCTTGAAAAACTTAAATCATAGAGGTTAGGTTGAGCAATTTGGTTTTTCAAGGTTTTCTTGAGAATGAAGCAATAAAATTAATTATTTCTTATCAAAGAAAATATTGCTTTTTTTGATACAAGATGCGG
Organism: Anastatus disparis; assembly: GCA_017163975.1. Taxonomy (NCBI): domain Eukaryota; kingdom Metazoa; phylum Arthropoda; class Insecta; order Hymenoptera; family Eupelmidae; genus Anastatus; species Anastatus disparis. Next base: position 2,727,065 of record JAFFSR010000286.1, on the reverse strand, counting down.
CTTTCTCTTCATTTTTTGATAAAGTTATTAGTTTTTGTAAAAAAATCATTTCTTTGATTAGAAAAGGACAGAGATACGTGACCTCCTGTTAAGAGGATATCGTAGTTATCCCCTCCTAATAATATTTTTATTCAAAGTTCATGAGTAAACGGTGCGTCAAATCATATTCTTTCACTACAGAAAGAAAATTTATAAGATTAATCCTAAGTGCGGACAACTCAAGAAATTTATTAAATATTACACATAAAAACTTATGAATAAACTTTCAATGTATAGTATTTTGAGGTTAGGTTTATCGAGCTTGATATCTAATTTTCATTCAAAGTTCATGAAAAAATAACAAGTTTAAGTGAATTTTTATTTTAACAAAAATGATTGAATTATAGCTGCTAATATTAATTTAAAAAATAATAATTATATCTATGGGTATACGGAAAGAGGGCGTCCATTTTTTGAAAAAATGAGATACTTTTTTTAAACTTTTAATAATTAAACTAAGTTTTTAGCTTTATTTTTTCAAAAATGAAATTTTTTCATAATAGACGTAAATTTGAAAAAAGACGTTGTAAAAAGGAAAAAGGTTATTGGTTGTTCTGGCTATACAGTCTGTGTCAAAAGTTAGTATTTTCGATAATGGCTTATATTTTTGGGTAGAGAGGGTTTATTCAATTTCTGACAAAGTATTTATTGAATAATATTAAAACAGCCATTTTAAATGTTGTTCCATTTAAATATAACAATTTATTAAAGAGTTGTAACCTTTTAAAGTTTATAACTTTTAGCAAAATCTAATGTAATCATAAACAAAGGTGCCAAATTTTTAAAAATGATTTTATTGGACAGCAACAAAGTTTATTTTGTTCAGTTTAAAATTTGTAATCTATTGATTAGGATAGAATTTTAATTTTAATTTTTTACTTAAATTCATTACCGATTTTCTACGATGAAATAGTGAGTACCATCTGAGTTTGTTATACATTTTTTCGTAAACAATTAGCAATAAGTTTGAATAAAAAATAAAAATCGAAATTCCATCCTTGTCAATAGATTCTAAATTTTAAAATTAACAAAATAAACTTTGTTGCTGTCAAATAAAATCATTTTTGAAACTTTGGCACCTTTGTTTATAATTGCATTAGATTTCGGTAAAAGTTTTTAAACTTTAAAATGCTATAACTTTTTAATAAATTGTTATATATAATGAAACAAGGTTTAAAATGATTTTTTTTATTATTATCTAATAAATTAAACCCTCCCTACCCAAAAATATAAACCATTATCGAAAATACTAACTTTTGACACAGACTGTATAGCCAGAACATCCTTAAGAAAAAATACAAAGGGAAAGAATAATAGAAAGACGTATTTTATTTTTATACTTTGTAAAAAATATATTATTCGCCACGCGGGTAAAAATTGTATGCCTTAAACAATAAAAAAATTGCAGAATAAAATGTTAGCCCAATATAGTATTACACATCAAATATCTAGAAAACCTAAGTGACTTTTGCCCTTGTGCCCTTTTTCCGTGCAACCACAGATATGACTTTTTCTCACGATTTATTTTAAAACAAGCAGATGTTTTAATTCTATCTGCAATAAATGAAATAACAAATTGAAATTTATAACATTTTAATGAGCTTTTTTTGTTCGTTTATAATTTGTACAATGAGAAATATCGACATAAAGTCCCCTAATCTATGAATATAGCTAATTAATAAATTGAATTTTAGGATAGCAAGAACTAGTGGTTTATATTACACTGTTAAAAAAAACATGAAATTTTATGTAGTTTTCAACGAATTTTGCACATAAAAATTAATGTGTTTCGAACATTCAAGTGATTTTAAGGTGTATTGACATAGAAATCAATGCACTTTACCATGGACATTAATGCATTTAACGGTAAAATTTATGTATACGTACTTTATAATTTAGTTACGTTTACATTAAATTCTAAGTGCACGCATTACTTGTACACTAATGTATATATACTTGATTTTTAAAGCATAACTGTAGTAAAATTGATTTGTATTTACATGAATTTCCAAGTTTGGTTATAATGTAAACTACATTAAAATTGAAGCATCGCTATGAACATTAATGCATTTAAACCGTGATATAAAAAAATATTCATTTGCATATAAAAATTCATTTTTTTTATTAATTATTTATTACTAATTAATTATTTCATCTTTTACAAATGTCGAAAGATTATCGTAGAAAACTATAAATATATAAAATTATTACCTTACGTGTCAAGCGTAGCGTAGCGTAACAGATAGCGTTAATGCCTCGTAACCGTAAGGTTGTGAGTTCGAGCCCCGTTTAGGTCAAAAATTTTTTCATGCGTTTTTATGCGTTTTCTGCGTTATAACAGCGAATATAGACGCTTATAGAAGCGTACTCTGAAATGGGAAATTTCTGCCAAAAATGAGTTGCCCAGCTACTGAGGGCGCCACTAGATCCAATGTATTTTTATATCTATATATATCAAATTTTTCATATGTATAGATATACAAACAATGTTAAAGTGTTACCCGTTTTGGACGAAAAATTTAACCCAGAAGTATCCTTCTGTAAGCGTCTATCTTCAGGGGATGTAATAGGGTATATGATTTATACATAGTTACCGACATTGCAGTTTTCCAAATTTTTTATCTTGATTAAAAAATTTTCAGAAATATTCACTATATTAGGCTTTTCATTAGTAGAAATGGAAGATAGTAATATAGAGATATTTTTAAAATTTTCGGATTAAGAACCAATAATTTGGAAGACTATAATGTCGGTATTTCACATTCCCTTAATTGTGTCAATATAAATTAAATAAATATAATTAAATTGTACTGAAAATAATAATCAACATATCATAAATAATATAGTTGCACTATGGTGGATTAACATACATCGTTGAACCACCCCCCCCCCTTAAGTCATAAAAATTAATTTGGAATTAGAAATATTTAAAATTAAGAAGCCATTTTTATTATTAGAGAAATAATTAGTTATGATAATTTATTTTATATTTAATACTTTATATATTTTTATATTTTATGTTTCATGTATTTCTATATTTTACATTTGATATTATAAATAATTATTTAATAATTCAATTAATTATCATATAATAATTGATAAAATAGAATTTAAAAGAATCTTTGGCAAAAGCAGAGTACATAGTTTGAGTGCAAAATTTTTGTTGAATCAAATCAATTGAAATTTACTACAGTTGCATATAAAGTTTAATCTTTAATAAATGAAAATTAATATATGTACATTATTTTAATTGCAAATTCGAACAGTATTAAATTCAATGTATTTGTGCTACAAATGTATTGCACTTATATATTAAAATTTGATTAAGTATATTAAATTTTTTCTGACCAGAACCATATTAAATCTAATTCGCTTGTACATAAAATTTTAAATATAATACATGAAGAATCATGTATTCACATTGAATTGTGTTTAATGCATCCACGTGAAATTTGCTTCCAGTACATTCACATTAAATTTCATGCATATATTTTTAACAGTGTATTTCAGGATGACTTTTGTGATGGTAAAAACATAGTTTGTTAGATTATGTCCAGTTTCTGAAAATGAAAAAATACAAAGCAAGTATAGTAAATGATCCTATGGAATACTTAAAAGAGAGATGACAATGTAACCAACCAGTGGGTATATGAACACAACCGTGCACCTGGCTTGGCAAAAAGTGACCTGCGAGTTTTTGGATCTCTAAACTCTCCCTTTAGTATAAATAACTGTTCTACCTACTTTATTGGCCTTAAAATGAAAAACAATTCGAGGAAAAAATTTTTTCAGTTATATTGAAATATATACATGATTCAGAAAATTTTAAATATGGGAAAAAGATAACATTTAGAATTGCAGAAATAATTAAAGATATGGAAAGAAACAATTATACAAGTGGTAATAATTACAAAAAATTTAGTGTAACAAATATTTATAATATAGTAAATATTTATATTTTATTTATATCTTAAGCATGAAGATTATTATTTTATTTCCATTTAAAAGGAGGCCATATTGCTCTATCCTTGTTTAATCTAAATTTTCGTTATTATTAATAAATTAAATATTGTTATACAAAAGTAAGGGTATAGGCCAATAGATTTCAGGACGAGCAAACGATCCAATTTTATAAAAAATATAAAATTTTCATTAGTTTCCGAGTGAGGTATGAAACGGAAAAACAAATGAATTTGATAGCTGTTATTCCGTTTCAGACCTCATTTGAAAATTAATGAAAATTTTATATTTTTTCATAAAATAGGATCGTTTGCTCGTCCTGAAATCTATTAGGCTATATCCTTACTTTTGTATAACAATATTTAATTTATTAATAATAACGAAAATTTAGATTAGACAAGGACAGAGCTATACGGCCTCCTCTTAAAGTTTATTTTAAATAAATAATTAAATTATGTCATTATGAATTTATTCTGAAACGATGATTTATATAAATATGGTCAATGTCCCAATCGCTACTTGCGACCCAACTACACTGAGAAAAAAACATAGTTGGCTTTATTGCGTTCTCTAGTAACGATAACCATGTTACTCTAGTATTCAATGTATAGTCAAATTAACCGTTTATATTAGTAGCATTTACTAGATTGAACGTAGTAGGAATTTCTACAGTCTTTATAAGTATTTTATTTACTTTTTTTAAGATATACTAACCGAAGTTTTAAGACTTTAAGAAGGGGCCGAACTATCTGTCTTTGTCTAATAGCGTTTTTCATTATTTATATAAACACTATCCTTTATAACAAGAAAAAAATAGCAGCCCCCGCTAGATATTAGTATAATTAGTAAATTTTGTAATAACAATAAAATTTTTTACCGCATAGTTTTTGACTAATTAGAGACCTACTAGCAATCTAGAATATAACCTATCTTTTTTTTGGTAGGTCTCTAATTATTCAAAAACTACGCAGTGAAAAAATTTGGTTGTTATTACAAAATTTACTTATTATACTAATATCTAGCGGGGGCTGCTATTTTTTTCTTGCTATACCGGATAGTGTTTACATAAATGATAAAAAACGCTATTAGACAAAGACAGATAGTTCGGCCCCTTCTTAAAGCCTCGTTTTGAGTCTTCTAGGCTTTTATTATAATTAAGTATTCTTATTTCATCTACTTTCGTTTGTAGATTATAACAATATGCAAATTAATAGTATAATTTATTATATAGATTTTGAGGGATCTATTCATCATGTGCTACTGAATGCCGACCAGAGAATCTAGTTGTATTTACTATGTTACCGTAGTAAACGAGAGAAACAGTACATTGGTTAAGCTCATCGGTCTTAACGTAGTAAAGCCAACTATGTTTTTTTCTCAGTGTACTAGCCGTTCTTTATTATTTGCATTACAAAAAATAATATATTTGTTATAACGAGAATAAAAAAATTATCAATTGATTTAAATATTCACACGTCAACTGCGCTACATTTCTGGACAGCAAAATTTTCAAGTAAATTAATTTATTAGTTATTAAGAACTTTGGTTTCCAAAATTATTAATTAGAATTTTTCGATTTTATACCAGGAATCCAAATATCTTAAAAAAACATGAATTAATTTATTTGAAAATTTAACTAAATAATCATTATGGCACATGCTACAAGCTAATGCATATTTTTTCTGGAAATTCAACAATAAAATGGAAAAAAAGTTAATATTTATGAGTACAGGTGTAATGTCCGTTTTACATTTTCTTAACGGGATATCGGAGCTGCAGCAATTAAGTTTTGCTTTTTTTATTTTATCAACATGTTTTTAAATTCATAAATTATACAAATATAATGACTTGTCCGCACTAAAGCTATGTTCAAACAATAATATTTGTTAAAATAAAAAATCATTTGGACTTGTTATTTTTTATGAGCTTGGATTAGAAATTAGATATGAAGCTCGACAAACCTAACCTTAAAATACGATACATTAAAAGTTTTTATTATTACTTATTATGTATAGTATTTTGGTGGATTTCTTGAGTTGTCCGCACTAGAGTTTAATTTTACAAATTTTTTCTTTATAGTAAAAAAGCTCGATAGAACGCATCGTTTATTCTTAAGTTAGGATTGGAAATATTATTAGAAGGCGGGCAGCTTCGTCATGCTCTGAAGAGGTGTCCTCATACCGGTACAGAGATCCCTATTTAAAAAAAACACGTGTTTTTTGCACGTGAAAAATACACGTATTTTTTACACGTGTTTTTTACATGTAAAATTTGCGTGTTTTTTCACGCATATTTTTCACGTGTTTTTTTCACGTGTATTTTTCAGGTGTATTTTTCACATATTTTTTTATAGCTTTTCGAAGAGCTTCTACTGTCCGGCCTCTTATATTTGCGTCTTCCAAATTTGTGTAAGGGATGACAAAACTTAGAAGAACGCCACCTAGTGAATTAAATCGCTATTAATGGTCGATTACGTCGGTTTGACTTTAAGTCACTAGGTGGCGTTTTTCTAAGTTTTGTCATCCGTTACACAAATTTGTAAGACGCAGATATAAGAGGCCGCACAGTAGAAGCTCTTCGAAAAGCTATAAAAAAATATGTGAAAATACACCTAAAAATACACGTGAAAACACACGTGAAAATATGCGTGAAAAAACACGCAAATTTTACATTTAAAAAACACGTGTAAAAAATACGTGTATTTTACACGTGTATTTTTCACGTGCAAAAAACACGTGTTTTTTTTAAATAGGGATCTACCTTATCTACATTTGAATTATGCATTCAAATAAAAATTTTACTATTTTTGACTAAAATTCATAGAAGAGGCACATTCTTAACATTCTAAAGAATTTATTGCAACGTTAAAAGACAGAATAACAGTAAAAATGAAGAAAAAAACTGCATAATACGATTATTCATAACTATATTGAAAAGTTAATCGTATTAAGCAGTTTTCGCCTTTATTTTTACCCTTATATTGTCTTTTAACGTTGCAATAAATTCTTTGGCATGTTAAGAATGTGCCTCTCCTACGAATTTCAGTCATGAATAGTTAAACTTTTATTAAAATTCATAATTTAAATATAGATAAGGTAGAACTCTATGTCGGTATGAGGATTCCCCTTAAGAGGAGGCCGTATAGTTCTGTCCTTGTCTAATCTAAATTTTCGTTATTATGGCTAAATTAAATATTTTTATACAAAAGTAAGGGCAGAGCCCAATAGATTTACGGATGAGCAGACGATTCTATTCTATTAAAAAATATAAAATTTTCATTAGTTTTCGAGTGAAGTCTGAAACGGAAAAAGAGTTAAATTTGATTGAAGTGTTCAACTCTTTTTCCGTTTCAGACTTCACTCGAAAACTAATGAAAATTTTATATTTTTTAATAGAATAGAATCGTCTATTCATCCTCAAATCTATTGGGCTCTGCCCTTACTTTTGTATAAAAATATTTAGTTTACTAATTATAACGAAAATTAAGATTAGACAAGGACAGAACTATACGGCCGCCTCTTAAGGAGTCTCATATGCTAGCTATAGTTTGCTATAATTTGTTGTTCATAAAAATCAAAAGTGAAAAATTCTTCAATATTTTGAAAAACATTAATTTATAACTGGAAAAAAATCTCTGCAAATTTTTAGTTAGCCTTATCGACTGATTTTATTATTTATGCTCACTTCAAGTTTATCTTTTTAATACTATGAGATACAAAACTCGCGGACTTCGAGTGAGCACATATAAAAAAATTAGTTGATCAGACTACTTGAAAATTTACAGAAATTTTTTTCTAGGTATAAATTAATTTTCATCAAAATTTTGAAGAGTTCTTTAAACTTTTAATTTTTATGATCAACAAACTTTAGCTGACATACGAGACTCCTCCCCGTCAAAAACGTTTAGCTAAAAATATTAGTTAAAAAAATAACTAAAATATAGCTAAAAATACAGCTATATTCAACTGGAATATAGCTATATTTATATGAATTTTTTAGGTAAAAATCCAGTTATTTTTTAGGTAAAAATCTAGTTAATATTTTCAGTAGCTTACAACAGCTGAAAATATAACTGTATTTTCAGCTATATTATCAGCTATATTTTTAGATATATTTTTAGGTACATTTTCAGCCAACTTTACAGCTATTAATATATAAAATTTTTCTTCTTTTTTATTCCACATCTGGTAAATTATTGTCATTTACATATCTAATATGACTAAAAATTACAAGATACTAAATGAATCTCAACATTTTCAATATTTTTATAGCAGCAAAGTTGGCTGAAAACGTACCTAAAAATATATATAAAAATATAGCTGATAATATAGCTGAAAATACAGTTATATTTTCAGCTGTTGTAAGCTACTGAAAATATTAACTAGATTTTTACCTAAAAAATAACTGGATTTTTACCTAAAAAATCCATATAAATATAGCTATATTCCAGTTGAATATAGCTGTATTTTTAGCTATATTTTAGTTATTTTTTTAACTAATACTTTTAACTAAACGTTTTTGACGGGGCTTAAAGTGACTTCGGAATTTAGGTTAGGTTTTATTTTTTAGTTTACAAATCATGCTTTTAATACATGAAATTTTTTGATTTCTTAATTTTCCACTATTTTTTGATACCCACAAAATGGAGGAAAATTTATAAATCCAAAAAATTTTACAAACTACAAGCGTAGTTTGTAAACTACAAAATGAAAATTCAGCCTAACCTCCGCGGTCGCCTTAAGTGCTTGTTTGAACATTTTGATGTTTTATTTCTGAATTATTATTTGCTTGATACGTAAAACAATTATTTTTGTTGTGATCGATTGAGATTTCGTGATTACTTTTATCGTAACATAACCAAAAAAACGCTTTTATTAAAAAAACTGAAAATAAAAAAATAAAAAGTTTAATAATTCTAATGTATTATTATATTATAAATTATGTTTCTGCCTAATATTTATTGAAATTTTATATAAAAGCTTGGAAATAGTATATTTTTCACCTAGGGAAAAAAAGTAAAGAATGTCCAAAATCGTATGTAAATTGTCACCCGAGCCGAAGGCGAGGGGGGCAAACATACGATTTAAGGCATTCTTTTTTTTCTCCGTGGCGAAAATGATTTTTTTCAACACCGGGCCCAAAATACTACTTTTTTTTTGGCGCTATGTAAAAAAGTAGTAGTTTCGGGCCAGGTGTTGAAAAAATATAATTCCAAATGTTCTTTCAATATTCTCCACGCTTTTATATAAAATTTCAATAAATATTAGGCAGAAACATAATTTATAATGTAATAATACATTAGAATTATTAAACTTTTTATTTTTTTATTTTTAGTTTTTTAAATAAAAGCATTTTCTTTTAAATTATTTTTTATTTATTTTTTTTTACTTTTTAGTTCCTTTTATATTTTTAAAATTTATTTTTTCTTATTAATTTTTTTTAAAGTTAAATAAGAGTGTTTGAAAAAAAAATTTTTTTTTTATTTATATAAGTATATAAATATGCACGCAGATACGTACATATTTGTATACTTATATAAACGTAAGCATGTACATGAGTGTGTTTTTGCGAAACACACACACTTGTATACATTTTCTCAGTAACGCCTATACGTATAAGCCTTTACTGAGAATTGAGTAGCTATTATACGAATAGCCGCACGAAGAAGAGTGGCCGATTAATCGTATAGCGCTGGCTATATGATATTGTTTATACATAATAAATATTTAATTATAAACAATTTTTTTAATTACAGAATCATGTATTGTCATGCAAAATACATATATTCTAAAAATTTCAGCCATCTAAGTTAATGGAAAGTACGTTAATTTTCAATTGCTAGATTTGAGAACATATTCGGAGGCAGTCAAGTTAAATAAAAGCGTTTAAAAAAAGTTACATTTATATCTTTCGTTGTGTCTTTTCGAGTCGCTTTTTCTTACACTTTTTAAATAGACTTTTCTACATCAAACTTAAATAATTTTTTTACAATAAATTTTAAATCATCTTACTACAATCAACTTCAAATATTTTTTTCATAATAATCAATTAATAATTTTTGCATAATAACCCTACTGGAAATCAGTTATTTGCAATTTCTTGCAATTATTTACAGTTATTAACAATTACACAATTTAAAAAAAATTTTTTAATTTTTTATATATAGGAAAAAATTTCCAAGACAATAAATTTGTATGAATAACTATTATTAACTATAAATAACTGCAAGTTTCTGCAAATAACTACAAAAATCAGAAAATAATTGCAAATAACTGCAAGAATCCGCAAATAGCGGTAAATAACTGCAAAAATCAAAAATCATAAAATAATTGCAAATAACTGCAAGAATCCGCAAATAGCGGTAAATAACTGCAAAAATCAAAAAATAAATGCAAATAATTGTTACTATTATCTTAATTTTTAAAAATTGTATTGTACAATATTGTTGTGCTTATAAATGTTAATAACTGCAAATAACCGCTACTTCTATCTCAAACCAAACTACTTATAACAGTTATTAGCAGTTGGTTGCAGTTATTAGCAAAACTGATTTCATCATTAAATAATTTTTTCATCATAATAATCATTAACGGCATGTCAGAGTTCCCCGCCTTTTAATAATATTTTTATTCAAAGTTTATGAATAAACGGTGCGTTAAATCAAGTTTTTTCGTTACAGTGAGAAAATTTTTAATTATTAATCCTGAGTGCCGACAAGTCAAGGAATTCACGAAAACACTATACATAAATAGTTATTAGCAAACTTTCAATGTATCGTATTTTGAGGTTAGGCTTATCGAGCTTGATATCTAATTTTCATTCACACTCAAAAGGCGATGGTAGAACGATTGGATCAAAAAACATAATCATTCACATTAAAAAAGCTGATGCGCTATACTTTGAATTAGCATAAATAGTTTTTCAGTTTTGATAGAATTTTTGTACCGCAACGTAAAGCTGTTCCGACAACGTAAAACATACAAGCATATGGTATTTGACAGAATAACCGTCATCACGAATGCTTTATATTAATATTTTGATAGATTATTTAATTGAATATTTAAAATGAATGCTTTTTTGTAACGTACAGAAAGTTAATTCTATATTTTACTATTTATCAATTCATTATCACATTGATAATAAAAATTTTCAAGTATATAAGCTTAGCATAACCTAATTTTAATTCTATTACAAAAATTGACAGTCATTGAAGTATCCTTTATGTCGGTTATTTAATTTTGGAATAATTTTTCTACCAAATTTGAAGAAGAACTAGTTTAATTGAATGAGAGAAACAAATATTCCATCACCTTTTCAGTGCAAAGTTTAAAAAAAATTACAAGCTCAACTGAATTTTTATTTTAACCAAAATTATTGTAACAACATAGCTTTAGTGCGGACAACTCATTATAGTCCGCAGTACAAAACCCTTTTTAAAAAATGATTACCACATACTTAGAACTTTGTAAGCGGCTTCATTTCGTCAAGTCTACCAAACTTTTCATCTACGAAAACTCTCGAAACCGATGCGTTTTTTACATGTCGATTCGACGATGTATTGTTATGCAATGACCACATATTTTTTTTTACGTGGAACTAAAAGATATTTTTATAACAAAAATCAAATAATGTATGGCCGACAAAAATAATTCTGCGTTAGATGAGTCTACCATTTGAATTATGTCGATAGGACGGGGTTATGTTATGCGATGACCACATAGCCAATTTTTATGGGATTGCTTGATAATTAATTATGAAACCATAAGATCATAATGTCCGACAAATTTTCTGCAGATTTTTTTCAGTCCGACAATCGGAACATGTCATTGTTACGAGGTATGGTTTTGTGATTACCATATGTCGGACAAGGGTATGACGTGTCTCATAATATTATTTTATGTATTAAAAGGGCAATGACCGACAAAAATATTGTATCTTTACGTCAGATCGACAGAAAAAGATTTATAATTAATCCGTCACCTATGTATGTGTCATATAAAGAACACGTAGTTCAAAATTATCTAATAAAATTTAAATTTATATTTTGCACAAATGAAACTAGTTAGTATGATCAAGTATAGACATAGAAAAATACATTCACATTTTTTAATTTTTGAAATTAATTTTTTTTTTCCAATTTTTACCGATATTTTTATAAGTACGAAAATGAAAAAAAATTAAATTCTTAGAATAATCTAATTTTGCAGCTATGGTTGTTATTTTCATAACGTCAAAAATTATACGTCATTTTTGTGTCATCTTAATAAAAGATTTTCATAGAAGGATCAAAATACTATTAAAAAAACATGCCTCTTATTTTTCAATATAATTATCTGATTAAGAGGACCAGGTACTATTAAAACTTGAAAAATTCAAATATGAATAATTAAAAATTTATTGCTCTTATCCAAAAGAATGAATTTTTTGAAAAAATACTTATGTTTCAGAAGACTTTTTATTTCTGAAACTTTTATCTATCTTAAAAATTCAACTTATGGTCCCCGTTAACATTCTGGTACTAAAAACAGATTGGTCGCAAGGTGTTTTTAAGAGTTTTCATCTGATCTTGATGAAATTTGGTGGAGATTTCCAAAATCATCTTAGAATCCACATGAGCGAGAGACATTCCTAAAAAATTAGAATAATAAAAAAATTTTCTAAAAAAAATAAATTTTTTTAAAAATTTGTTTATTTATTTTTATAAATAATAAGTTAATACACAAATTAGCATATATATATTTATAATTTGCTATGCTCATTAATTCTAATATAATTTTAAAAATCTCCACCAAATTTCATAAAGATCCGATGAAAACTCATGAAAAAACTTTGCGACCAATCTGTTTTTAGTACCAGAATGTGAACGGAGACCATCAGTTGAATTTTTAAGATAGATAAAAGTTTCAGGAATAAAAAGTCTTCTGAAAAATAAATATTTTTTCAAAAAAATTTTTCCTTCTGGATAAAAGCAATAAATTTTTAATTATTCATATTCAAATTTTTCAAGTTTCAATAGTACCTGGTCCTCTTTATGGGGCATTTAGAGAGTAGGTATGTGTTGTACGCGGTACATGCGTAGACAATGACATGAAATTAATTATTTGTTATTAACTATTTATTATTCATGATAGATAATAAAATTCTTAACAAAATAAATCGTTAATCCCTTATGTGTCGTATACGACACATTACAGAAAATGGGCTTATGGATGCTTTAGTTTTCTTAAACATCCGAAGCGCACCTAGAGGAACTCAAAATAAGTCAAACACATGGAAAAATATTTACTTTTTAAATGGGAAAGGGGTCTCGGACTCAATAGGTTAAAATAAAAAATAAAATTTCTAAAAATTTCATTCTTTGTAAAAAAGTAAATTTGCAGTGCTAAAAATAATTCATGTTAATTTGAAATCATTTTTTTTTTTCAATTTTTATTCAAACTTTTTTTTTTAATTGTCTATTAAATCGATATTTTTCCATTTTTTATAATTTAACATTTTATCGCTAAAATATACAGCATGAATTCTTTCTTTATAAAGATTTAATTATGAATATTTTTCTAAGATCACATTTTAATCCTCGAAAATGAGCATAAAATGTTATTATTTTATCAGCATAACATAGGTAGAAAAACATTTTATATTGGTTAAAGAAATAGCCATAAAAATTCCTATTTTCAACTCTTCATTTCAAAGCAATGGGCATAAAACGGTAAAAAGATCGTTTTAATTTCTACTAAGGTATTAGACGACTGATAAATAATTCTATACATACCACTAAAATATTTCTTTATATGAAACTTAGATTTTAGTGTTTACTTATCAATTAAAGAATCGTTATTATTATTAGAAATATTAATTCATTGTTCATATTTAAGTTTTTAATAATTAAACTTTTAAATACATAATTTTTTAAAGGGATTTATAAAAAAATTAAGTTTTTTTTTTGACACATTGTTAATATAATGTGGGAATGCTTGAAAATCTCAAATTATAATATTGTAAAAGACATACTGCAATTTAGTAAACGAATTTTAGCGAACGAATACAGTAAAAGAAATAAGAAATGATAATAATTTAAAAGTAATAATATTATATAAAATTTAATAGTGTTAATGATATTAAATAAAACATTAATTAACAACATGCTTTAAGAAAAAAATTCATTTTTGATTTATTCATAAAATTAAAAGTTTTGCTCATTTTTCTCATATATAAGTTATTTATTTTTATTGCTATTTATAAATTTTTGTTAAGAGCAGGCCGGATTCGCTGTCCTTGTCTAATTGGCATTTTTTTTATTTACTCAAGTATTAAGAAGGGGCCGAACTAGCTGTCTTTGTCTAATAGCGTTTTTCATCATTTATGTAAACACTATCCGGTATAACAAGAAAAAAATAGCAGCCCCCGCTAGATATTAGTATAATTAGTAAATTTTGTAATAACAACCAAATTTTTTACCGCATAGTTTTTGACTAATTAGAGACCTACTAGCAATCTAGAATATAACCTATCTTTTTTTGGTAGGTCTCTAATTATTCAAAAACTATGCAGTGAAAAAATTTGGTTGTTATTACAAAATTTACTTATTATACACTGAGAAAAATAGATTATAACTTTAGTTATAGATAGTAATAAAAATTACTATATTTTATAGGAGAGCTGGGACATTTCTGCATTATAACGATTTTTATTACATTTATAACAAATATTACTATAAATTTGATAAGGTTGGCAACAATCGTTTAAGAAATGAAACTATATCTTATTAGAAAAATTGTTATATTACATAGTAAAAATTATGCTATAGTAAAATTTGTTATGACAGAGTAAAAATATTTCATATCTTATGTTGGAATTAATGTTATAAAAATAATAAATTTTATTATGCATATAATAAATTTCATTATGCATATAATAAATTTTATTATGAATATAATAAATTTTACTATTTCAAATAGTAATGTCGAGTCGATGATCTGTAAATTTATTTCTAACCTCAAAATTTTCTACCAAATTGAAAGTATAGTTGGGTAACATATGTAGACGATTCGAAATTTTATAAGTAACATGTCGTAATGGCGCAGTCGGTAACGTTCACGCTTTCCAGTCTCGAGGTCCCGGGTTCGACTCCACTTCAGGTCCGTTTTTTTCTTAGGTAATTTATTTTTAAAAAATTGATATAAATAAAATTAATAAATAAATCTAAAATTAAATGAATTTAAAAATTTCAATTTCGGGTACAAAAAAAAAAAATAAATTTTTTTCTACATATCTGTTTTCATAAATTTTACTATGTAATATAGTAAAATTTGTTATAATGCAGAAATGTCCCACTCGTACTATATAATATAGTAATTTTGAATACAATCTATAGTTATATTTATTATAGGATTTCTCTCAGTGTACTAATATCTAGCGGGGGCTGCTATTTTTTTCTTGTTATACCGGATAGTGTTTAAATAAATGATGAAAAACGCTATTAGACAAAGACAGATAGTTCGGCCCCTTCTTAACGGGAGGTCACGTATCTCTGTCCTTTTCTAATCAAAGAAATGATTTTTTTACAAAAATTAATAACTTTAGCAAAAAATGAAGAGAAAGCCGCATCTTGTATCAAAAAGAGGAATATTTTCTTTGATAAGAAGAAATTAATTTTATTGCTTCGTTCTCAAGAAAACCTTGAAAAACCAAATTGTCCACCCTAACCTCTATGATTTAAGTTTTTCAAGGTTTTCTCGAAAACGAAGCAATAAAATTAATTCTTTCTCATCAAAGAAAATATTCCTCTTTTTGATACAAGATGCGGCTTTCTCTTCATTTTTTGCTAAAGTTATTAGTTTTTGTAAAAAAATCATTTCTTTGATTAGAAAAGGACAGAGATACGTGACCTCCTCATCGGTGTATCTGCAAATTGAAGGTTAAGCGCAATAGATATTATTATTACAAATATTTATGCACAAAAAAAATAAATAAATCGCTTTGTTTTTTTTCTTGTGCATAGATATTCATAATAATAATATCTATTGCGATCAACCTTTATTTTGAAGATACACCGATTAATACTTGAGTAAATAACAAACAACTCAATTGTTACTCGGTCGGTATCAGGTTCTACTCCGGCCTGCTGTTATATAAGTTTTTCAAATTTAATATATTTATGTCTTATTTAGAATAATTTAGACATAAAATAATTGTCCTAAGACACACTGAGAAAAAAATTTAGTTGACTCAATGAAATAAATTTAGTTATTAAATATTTTGTTGATAAAAATTAATTTTGATTGAAGTAATATGCAAGGTTATTAAATCACTGAAATATTTAGTTGGGTTAAAAAAAATGATAACTAACCAGGAGAGGCTATGAGCTTCGGGTCACAGATCTTGACGAAACTTTAGGATGTATTTTTAGGTACCAAAATATGAGTAAAGCCAGAGCAGTACGGTCTAACGCTTCGAAAAACTGAAATTATAGACGTTTCCAGTCTTATTTGAAGAAAAATGTAAAAAAAAGCTCCTAATTGAAGTGTGAATAATCCAGTCTAGAAATGTCTTTAATAAATTAACAGGGACTAAAATAAAAGTACAGAAAGCAAGCTTTAATTTGCCGTTTTCAGAATTGAAAAATAATAATTAGAACTAGAGATATGTTCGTTCAAAGTTAAGAAGCAAGAAAGTACCAAAAATCACAAAATCACTGTCCTTTAGAATTTAGGAATTTTTTTTTTTATTTTTTAAAAATTTTTTTAAGATTAAACTCTAGTGCGGACAACTCAAGAAATCAACCAAAATATTATACATACAAAGCTATAATAAAAACTTTCAATTTACCGTATTTTAAGGTTAGGTAAGGTTTATTAATTGTCGAGTTTGATATCTAATTTCCGATCCAAGCTCATAAAAAAATAACAAGTCGAAATGATTTTTTACTTTAACAAAAATTATTGTATTAATATAGCTTGAGTGCGGACAAGTCATTATATTTGTTTAATTTATGAATTTAAAAAGATATTGATAAAATAAAAAAAGCAAAGTCGATTGTTGCAGCTCCGAAATCCCGTTAAAACAGTCATTTGAAACTTTGTTTCATTTAAATATAACAATTTATTAAAGAGTTATCCCTGTTAAAAAAAATTAGGTGATTTATCATGCCAAAACATCAAGTAATATTTTTGGTTTTTACACGTTTTAAACCATGCTTGGTCAATTCAGAACAATTTAAAAAAATTTTTGAAAGTTCTGAACTTAGAAAATTTTTTAGATAATTTGGTTTTAGAAAAAATGTTGACTAATTTAACAAAAAAATTTTTAAGTTCAAAAATTTCAAAAATTTTCAAAAATTGTTTTGAATTGACTAAGCATTGGAACGTGTAAAAACCAAAAATATCGTTACTTGATGTTTGGGCATGATAAATCACCTGAGAAATCAGGTGATTTGTCACCTGATTTTTTCACCAGGGATAGCGTTTTAAAGTTTATAACTTTTACCGAAATCTAATGTAATCATAAACAAAGGTGCCAAAGTTTTAAAAATGATTTTATTCGACAGCAACAAAGTTTATTTTGTTCAGTTTAAAATTTGTAATATATTGACTAGAATAGAATTTTAATTTTTTACTTAAATTCATTACCGATTTTCTACGATGAAATAGTGAGTACCATCTGAGTTTGTTATACATTTTTTCGTAAACAATTAGCATTAAGTTTGAATAAAAAATAAAAATCGAAATTCCATCCTTGTCAATAGATTCTAAATTTTAAAATTAACAAAATAAACTTTGTTGCTGTCAAATAAAATAATTTTTGAAACTTTGGCACCTTTGTTTATGATTGCAGTAGATTTCGGTAAAAGTTATAAACTTTAAAATGCTATAACTTTTTAATAAATTGTTATATATAATGAAACAAGGTTTAAAATGATTTTTTAAATATTATCTAATAAATGACTTTGTGAAAAATTGAATAAACCCTCCCTACCCAAAAATATAAACTTTTATCGATACTAACTTTTAACACAGACTGTATAGCCGGAACATTCTTAAAATGTCAAATATTATCTGGATAAAACCTTTTATGCTTATAGTTCAATAAATTGGTGTAAATTTAAAAAAAAAAATTTTTTTCAGATCAAGATCGTAAATTGACAATTTTCATTGCTCAAGATTGAGATTTATCAATTAATTACATCCTTACAGATGTTATATTATTGATTTGAAAAAAAAATTTTAATATTAAAAAGAAGAGAGAAATGTGACATAATTCATGGAAAAATATTTATAATGCAATAAAATAAACTTTAAGCGTTCACATGGATTAATTATATTTAGTTTTCCGTTCCATGATAGATAATATGATCAATTTCGTAAGGTTATTTATAAAAGATATTAGGAAAAATTGCTGATAAATTTTTTTACATTGAAGTCATTTAAAAAGTAAAAATAAAATAAACACCAACTCAATGAGCTGTATGAGAAAGCATTGCGCCAAAGCACTTAGCAGCGTTTTTTTCAATAAATTCTAAATAATTATTTGTTCTCATACAGCATGAAAGGACTTTGAAAGGATTCTGAAAGGATTCATGAAAGGACTACAATCTTTCAGAAATATTTCACTGAAAGGATTCTGAAATAATTCTATGTCCGAGGTATTATTCTTTTAAGAATAATACAAAAAAATATTTCATAAAGAATTCACAAGACATTTCAAAATCCTTTCAATGAAAGAATTCTGTAAGGATCCATGAATTCTTTTGGTAATAATTCGTAAATCTTTTCATACGTCTTCCATTGAAAGGATTCTGTAAGAATGATAAGAAATATTTTTAAGATATTTCATTGTATTATTTCTAAAAGGAATATACCCCGGGCATAGGATCATTACAGAATCCTTTCAATGAAAGAATTCTGTAAGGATCCATGAATTTTTTTAGTAATAATGCATTAATCTTTTCATATGTCTTTTGTTGAGAGACGTGTAAAGTTGTAGAAACTTTATTCTTTCCTGTATTATTTAAGAATCAATTTAGAATTAATACACACACACACATACACACACACACACACACACACACACACACACACACACACACATATATATATATATATATATATATATATATATATATATATATAACGGATATGATGATATAATTATTTATAGGATTACGAATAGTTTCACAGCGGTTAATATCGAAGTTATCATAATACAGACATCGCACGCATAACAATTTATAGTTTCCATTTTAGATTCTTATTTTCCTTATATATGAAACGGGAAGCACTCTTACTGTTTGCGAGAGTAAGAGATGCCGCCATCAAGTGGATAAATTACATACTAATCCCGAAAATATTTCTAAATGATTCTGTTATATTTCACGTTTTCTTTCAAAAAGTCCTTTCAAAGTTCATTCAGTAAGGATTCATTTAATAACTTTTATTCTCGTCATGATAAGTTCTTTCATGAATTATTTCAAAAAGATTTCAAAATTATTTCATGTATAATTTCTTAAGACTTTACCAAAATATTGCATGAATTATTACATGAATGCTTTTTGAAAGAATCTCGAAATGATTCGGTGAAAGAATACCTTGGATCATTCCGAAAATCTTTCTGAATTATTTTACGACTGGAACCTTCGAAAGAGTTCTGAGTTCTTTCTTGTTTCCTTTCAAGAAGTCTTTTCAAAGTCCTTTCAGTAAGGATTTATGTAATAACTTTTATTTTCATCATAAGTTATTTCATGAAATATTTCGAAAAGATTTCAAAATTATTTCATGTAAGATTTCGTGCAAAATTACCAAAACATTGCATGAATTATTACATGAATGCTTTTTGAAACAATCTTGAAATGAATTGGTGAAAGAATATTTTAGATCATCCGAAAAATCTTTCTAATTATTTTCTGAATTTAATCGTCGAAGATTTCAGAGTTGTTTCTTGTTTTCTTTCAAGTAGTCTTTTCAAAGTCCTTTCAGTAAGGATTCATGTAATAACTTTTATTCTCGTCATAAGTTTTATCATGAAATATTTCAAAAAGATTTCAAAATTTTTTCATGGAAGATTTCGTGGGACTTTACCAAAACATTGCATGAATTATTACATGAATGCTTTTTAAAAGAATCTTGATATGATTTGGTGAAAGAATACCTTAGATCATCCCAAAAATCTTTCTAAATTATTTTCTGATTTTAATCGTTAGAAGATTTCTGAGTTCTTTCTTGTTTTCTTTCAAGAAGTCTTTTCAAAGTACTTTCAGTAAGGATTCATACAATAACTTTTTCGTCATGATAAATTCTTTCAAATTATTTCAAAAAGATTTTTAAATTTTTTCATGTAAGGATTCGTGAGATTTTACGAAAATCTTACATGAAATTATTACGTTAAAGCTTTTTGGAAGAATATTGAAATTATTTGGTGAAAGAATAACTTAGATTATTCCGAAAATCTTTCTGAATTATTTTACGACTGGAAACTTCGAAAGAGTTCTGAGTTCTTTCTTTTTTCCTTTCAAGAACTTCTTTCAAAGTACTTTCAGCAAGGATTCATGTAATAACTTTTATCGTCATAAGTTCTTTCATGAATTATTTCAAAAAGATTTCAAAATTATTTCATGTATGATTTCTTAAGGACATGACAGAGCTCACTACCTTCTAATACAATTCATTAACATTTTAATTCTAAGTTCACGAGTAAACGGTGCGTTAGATCGAGTTCTTTAATTACAGTAAGAAAATTTGTAATACTAAACTTGAGTGCGGACAGCTTACAGAATTTACCAAAATACCGTACATAAAAAGTTATAAACAATTTTTCGAAATATAGTATTTTGAGGTTAGGTTTATCGAGCTTGATATCTAATTTCCATTTCAAGCTTATAAAAAAATATCAAGTCCAAATGATTTTTTATTTTAACAAAAATTATTGTATTAACATAGCTTTAGTGCAGATAAGTCATTACAATTGTTTAAATTACGAATTTAAAAAGATATCAATAAAAAAATTTTTAACAAAAAAAACCGACTTCAAAAAATGCACTGAAAAGTAACAAATAATTTATTATCTTTAGAAATCATACAAATAACTGGTAAAATACAATTTTAGAAGTCGGCGTCTAATTCCTCAATGAATGTAAACGTTATTTTTTAACAATAAATGTAAACGTTATTTTTGAACAATGAGTGTGAACGTTATTTTTGAAAAAATGGACTAAGTCGTTCTGCTTACGCACCACAGATTTAGAATTAGACGCCGACTTCTAAAATTGTATTTTACCAATTATTTGTATGATTTCTAAAGATAATAAATTATTCGTTACTTTTCAGTGCATTTCTTGAAGTCGGTTTTTTTTTTGTTAAAAATTTTTTATTCGTCATTTTTTAGTGCAATGTTTTTAAAATCTTATTTTTTGTAAAAAATTTTGTTTTCATTCGATATTTTTAAAGTCGGTTTTTATTTATTAAAAATTTTTTGCATTGTTTGTTTTTGTTAAAAAATTTTTATTTTCTATCTTCTAGTGAATCCCCTTACTAAAAACGCAAATATAGGTAGACCCACTAATTACATTAAACTTTCATTATTAATTCATAACGCATGCATTAGTACACCACCAAGCAATATATAGCAGGAAAGAAAGAAGGCTCAACAGCACAGTGTCGTTATGTGTGCATGTATACATATTCAAGCTCAGGTAAGAGAGAGTAAGGATTCGTGAGATTTTACGCAAATCTTACATGAAATTATTACGTTAAAGCTTTTTGGAAGAATATTGAAATTATTCGGTGAAAGAATAACTTAGATTATTTCGAAAATCTTCCTGAATTATTTTACGACTGGAATCTTCGAAAGAGTTTTGAGTTCTTTCTTGTTTCTTTTCAAGAAGTCTTTTCAAAGTCCTTTAAGTAAGGATTCATGTAATAACTTTTATTCTCATCATAAGTTATTTTATGAAATATTTCAAAAAGATTTCAAAATTATTTCATGTATGATTTCTTGAGACTTTACCAAAATATTGCATGAATTATTTCATGAAAGCTTTTTGAATGAATCTTGAAATGATTCGGTGAAAGAATACCTTAGATCATTCCGAAAATCGTTCTAAATTATTTTATGACTTGAATCGTTGGAAGATTTCTGAGTTCTTTCTTGTTTCCTTTCAAGAAGTCCTCTCAAAGTCTTTTCAGTAAGGATTCATGTAATATTTCATGTCTTAACTTTCGTTTCCTTTTTGGTATTATTTTTGTAAAGACTTTGTAATCTTCCTGTGTATTATTTCATAAATTCTTTTCAAAAGAATATAGTTATCTTTTTAAGTTCTTTTTAAATGCTTTCAACGTATTATTACTTGTAATGTTTCACGACCTGTCCTCCAGCCACGTGGTGGCACTACTAAAATTCCATGTATTTCTATATTTATATATACTGATGTTTTCATATATATAGATATATACATAATGTTAAAAATGTCCTCCAAAGCTTTTCCGGTTAGAAAAGGATAGAGATATACAACCTGCTCTTAAAATCTGATTTTAGATAGTAAATATTTCATTAAGATAATCAATTATATCATTGAACATGAAAATAATTTAATGAAAGTGCTATAATATTTGATTAAATCAGTGAAATATGTTCTTGTTTCAATCAAAACTTGATAGAAATAATAGAATAAATATATTCGGTTTAATAGATATTTCATTAAAATAATTTAATATCTGATTTCACAATGCAGTAATATAATTTAAGAAATATAATATTTTTGTTCAGTGGTGTAAAATTAAGAGAAATATTTTAGAAGAAATTCAGTTTATTGTTTGTGACGTCCTACTAACTTATGGCTAGTAGGTCGCACTTTTAATCGACTCCACTGAGTCTTATCCTTGCCTCATCCGTTTTAACAGTCTAGGCGCTAGATAGGTCACAGTAGCCTCTTTAATTTAGATTAACCCACCAAAGTTTTTTTAATGTATTCTGACCTCTGGAACACGAAAATTGATGGTGGATTTCGATTCGGATGTCGAATAAATTGTTATGAACAATTTAATTATTTATAACGCTATAACGTTTAAACAAAAAGAGATACAAAAATCTTTTAAAGTACTTTTTTTGGCGGCTTTTTAAAACAAATACACCTGATTTTGAATCATACTGTTTTGTTAATTACAACTTGAGATATTGTTAATTTATTGCAAATTATCGATATAAACTTATAAAAAATTAGGTACAAAAATTAAATCTATCAATCTATTTTTATTAATAATGAGAAATAAAAAAAGAAATATACATAAATGAAGAGGTAATGTTTAAATATTTTAACCTATAAAGAATGAAACATAAATGGATTGAAAATGTTTCATAAAACCCGAGATATAGTTGAATTTTATCAAGCGCGAAGCGTTTATCTCGTCAATTTGCAACGAATCAACAATATCTCAAGTTGTAATTGACGAAAAAGCATGATTCAAAATCAGGTGTATTTGTTTTAGAAAGCCACAGAAAAAAGTATTTTACAAGATTTTCGTATCTCTTTTTGTTTAAACGTTGTAACGTTATAAACAATTGAAATAGCAAAAAAGTGATTTCATTTTCATTTTGATCAGTCTCCCTTTGTTCACCGATGTTTATAAATAGCTTTATGTAGTATAGTTTTGTAAAAATTACTTTTACCTTTAAAATAAGACCTTAAGAGGAGGTCACGTA
This sequence comes from Anastatus disparis, assembly GCA_017163975.1. NCBI lineage: Eukaryota > Metazoa > Arthropoda > Insecta > Hymenoptera > Eupelmidae > Anastatus > Anastatus disparis. The sequence continues at coordinate 2,703,377 of JAFFSR010000286.1, read as the reverse complement.
TCTCTGTCCTTTCCTAATCGAAGAATTGAGTTTTTTACAGAAACTAATAACTTTAGCAAAAAATGAAGAGAAAGCCGCATCTCGTATCAAAAAAAGAAATATTTTCTTTGATAAGAAAGAATTAATTTTATTGCTTCGTTTTCAAGAAAACCTTGAAAAACTTAAATCATAGAGGTTAGGGTGGACAATTGGGTTTTTCAAGGTTTTCTTGAGAATAAGGCAATAAAATTAATTTTCTCTTATCGAAGAAAATATTGCTTTTTTTTATACAAGATGCGGCTTTCTTTTCATATTTGCTAAAGCTATTAGTTTTTGTAAAAAAATAATTTCTCTGATTAGAAAAGGACAGAAATACGTGACCTCCTCTTAATCGATCAAAAATGTTTGATAGAACTCAAGATATAGTCGAATTTTACCAAGCACAATGAGTTTATCTCGTCAATTTGCAATAAATTAACAATATCTCAAGTTGTAATTAACGAAACAGTATGATTAAAAATCGGGTGTATTTGTTTTAAAAAGCCGTAAAAAAAGTATTTTACAAGATTCTTGTATCTCTTTTTGTTTAAACATTGTAGCGTTATAAACAATGAAATTGTTTATAACAATTTATTCGACATCCGGATCGAAATTCCCCATCTATTTTCGTGTTCAAGAGGTCAAAATACATTAAAAAAAACTTTGATGGGTCAATCTAAATTAAAGAGGCCACTGTGACCTATCTGGCGCGTAGACTATAAGAAAGGTTTATAAGTACCCTGGTAGAAAATTCAGGATAAAAATATGCTTAGTAAATTAACGGCTGCACTGAAAATCCATTCATAGCGTAGCCTTCTCAAAGGGATGTAGTGTGGCGCCATTACGAATATGCGAGGCTGGTCTCTCTTTTTTGGCGCTCAGCCGTCCAAAAAGGTGAGAACGCAGCTGGACATTACTATTGTCTGCTGTGATAAGTGCGCAGGCTTCTGTGAGTTAAGCCGCAGCGCCCCAAAACCGAGAAAGCAGTCTTACGATTTTTAATAGCGCCGCGCATCGGCTTTTTGTATAGGCTACACTCTCAATGGATTCTCAGTGTAGCGGTATCTCGTCGCGACGCAATCGCGATGAATAACCGATATATACGCGATAAAATATTGAAGACATTAATTACAATTTCATGTATTAGATAAAGAAAATAACTCTAAAAACAATTAATTAAGACCCCTTTTTGATATTATTTTTTGCACCCGAAATTTGTTATTGAACCATTTCTAATTATATTTTTTTATTAATTTTATATTTCGAAAATAAATTATCATCGAAAAAAATCTTGCGTGAAGTGGGCTCGAACCAGATACCTCAAGCATGCAAAACGTGAAAGTTGCGGCTGCGCCATGATGACATAATGTCAATGAATTTTCAAATCGTCTACATATGTTACAGAACTACTTTCAATTTGGTTAAAAATTTTGAGGTTATGATTAAATTTACAGATCATCGACTCGACATTATTATTTAAAAAAGTAAAATTTATTATGTGCATAATAAAATTTATTATTTTATTCATCATTTCGTTTTCCATTAAGGGTATTACATTTCCTTAATTATAATTTATTTTATGCTGCAGTAAGCAGTAGAGGGCGTCGTATGTAGTAGGCTAGTCAAATGGGTATTGAGGTCTCTTATAGTTGCGCTCGCAGCGCCGCTGTATTTTGTTTGTGATATTTTGTACTAAAGTATATTTGCTGTCAGCTTATTTCCCCGGGGATATATGAACAAGTAATATATCCCCGGGGAAATACTCAATATGCTATAGTAAGTTGAGATACAACTAAACTCTTCAGTACGAAGTGAGCGCCGATGTGTTTGGAAATGATAGTAGTGTAAACTTGAGAACATAAACAGGCGCGTTAGACGATTGGCACCGCATAGTTAAGTCCCGAGTTTATTCAAATTTCATAATGGTCTTTTTCGTATTAAATACATTTTTTTAAATATACATTAAATAAATAATGGTTCATAACGATTTATTAATTATGAAATTTAGAGTTAATAGTGAAAAAAATAATCACAGTAAAAGTGATGCAGTGAAAAAAATAGAATAAACATAAAACTTGTAAAATTGTAAGAGAAATAAAAAAATTTTAAAACTTTTTAGTTATAAGTTTATACATTCATATTTACAAGTAAAAACAAACATAACAGAAGAAAAGATTTTATAAACAGATGTATCTATCATATTTAGTAAATCAAAAAAAAAATATTAAAATAATTGTGAAATAAAAATTTGTGTATGCCAATACAGTAAGTATTGCTTGCTTTGTTTCTCGAAGCGTCACGCGACAACATGTGGCGCTTGCGCGCGCAGACGAGGCTGTCTGTTCCACGCTTCTTTAAATTCTACGAAATTGCTTCTTTCGCATTTCATAAATTCATGATATATACATTGAAAAATTGTAAAAAATGTATCCAATTATATATTTATAATTGTATTGTTCCTCTAACTGCTCACAACAGCATAAAATAATCTACGCAACATGTGACGTACGTCGGGAAAATATTTGCAGGGTTAAATGTTTTTTGCTTGAGCAGCAGAAAACATTGACCCCTGCCAATATTATCCCTTCGTACGTCACTTGTTGCGAATATTACTAATATATTTTTTGTTAAATTTTTTATTATGTTTCTTAGATAAAATATAATTAGAAGGTTGACGATATCCTCCCGATATACGATCGGGATAATTGATGAACCGGTGTTAGGGTTTATCGCGATATCCATCAGCATAAGATCACGACCACCGGTATTATATACTGAATACATGCTTAACGTTTCTACAAGGGTACACTGGACGGACACTGATCCACGACCCCATGTTCGTGCCTTTTAAATATACATTGAGTCGCGAATCAGTGTCCGTCCAGTATACATATGTTTAAATTTTTGTTTGTAACAAACGTCTAATAGATTTCAAAAATATTAAATCGGTAAGTTCACTACTGAACATGTACATCCCTTCAATACTCATTTACTTTTTATGACCCGTTCGAATCCACATTTATTATTTTATACGTATACCTACTTAATCACCACTCTTTTACTAATTTGTACTTAAAAATTGTAAAATACTTCGTTACCAATGTAATTTGTAAAACTTCTGTAAAACTTTCAGTCAGTTTAATTTTCTCTACCAAACTATTAACACCACATCTCTTGAGTGGTCACTGTATGTATAACTACAAGTTAAATAAAATAAAATCTGTTTAACACAAACAACCAAATTACTTTTTTCAACTAAATGTACTTCTCCTCAATTCGACGAGTACGATGTGAAAGTTAATATTTATTTTATAAATAATTATAAGCATCACATGAAAAGGACAGAAAAACCTATTCTTCCCAAATATTATGGTCCTTCGAGAATGAATCATTAAAAATATTGTGAAAAAATAATTCAAAAGTGTTAGTGCAACAATTAAATCGTAATTTATAAGAATAAAAATAATACGAAATAAAAAGTACAGTGCACAATTCAATTCAAGAGATAAATAAATCAATAAAATTCAAATACGCACAATTCGAAAATAAATTCAATATTCATAATAATATAAATCAAATTCAAGTGATAATTCGAATTATAATAAAATCAAAGCAAAAATAAAAATTCAAAATAAAACAAAAACGAAGATCAATTCAAATTAAAGAAAAATAAAAGTGTAATTTCAGTGAAAATAAAAATTATAACTCGAAACTATAGTGGAATAAATCATATGAGTAATCAATATTTTGACTGCACTATTTAAATACATCCAGCAGACATTGTCAAGGAATTTTCATCACAGACTCGCTAACAATTCATCTTAAGAGGCGGTCGGGACTATTTGCCGCATGGGGGCGCTGCGGTCAAGTGAGAGAAAAATGTAAAATAATTTCTACACAGCGATTTACAATTGACTGAAACAATAATACACCTCTAATTTTGTTAATAACTCTAGTCATATATATGTACAATAATTATTGATGCTAATCTGTTTTGAAAAGTTTAAAATATTGTTATTAAGAGAAAAATGCAGCGCGAGATAGAGCCGGCGTGAGCATATGTATTCATCATTATTTAGTATTACTTTCTCGGTCGCACTAAAAAAAATACACATTTTTACATCGGCTCTATCACGCGCAGCATTTTTCGCTTTACAAAAATATTTTAGACTTTTTAAACAAGATTAGCATCGATAATTATTTTACATATATATGGTAAGAGTTATTGACAGCGTTAGAAGTATATTATTGTCTTAATAAATTGTAAATCCGCGTATAAAAAATATTTTATATGCTTCTCTCACGTGCAGCGTCCCTATGCGGCAAATAGTAGGGACCCTCTAGAAAGGGACTGGAAACCTCATTCTGCGTTTTCTATTGGCTGTTACAAACAAGAGATCTAAACCGGAAACTACATAAGAAAGTAATATGTTAGAAAAAGACAGTAAATATTCCCCGCGAAGACGACACGTGATGTTTTCTATAAGCACTTTATCCGTTCCTTTCCGGTTTAGATCAGAATGGCGGCAACACTTTCTTGTCCCTTCCTAAAGGGTCCCTAGCAAATAGTCCCGACCGCCTCTTTATCACTACGTATAAAGTAAGTAAGCATTAAAAATCTCCTTCCAATTTTATTCAATCTATTCCCTGCTTCTATAAAAGTTACGTATTATATAATAAACTAATTTAAAAATTTATGATAACGAAGATCAAATCGCACAATTAAAAAAAGATAGAACTCAATCAAAAGGAAAATTTACGCGTTTTGTAAACTATATAAGGAAACCGGAAAATCGTAATAATTATACGGAAATTCAGTTAAGAAAAAGTAAGGTCGAAGAAATCTTTACCAAATTTGAATCAATTCAAAACAAAATTGACGAATTTTCAGCTACAACAAGTAATGAAATGGTAGATTTCGAAAATTCCTATTTCCAAGAAGTAAGTTACGCAAAAGATTTACTTAATGTAAGAGTTCCGCGATCAAACAATCAATCAACAATAAATTCAATTTTGAGTCAAAATGATATGGTAAACGATTTTCGCTTGCTCAAAATTGAATTAATAATGTTTAATGCTTCACTTGATAAATGGCTAAAATATCGCGATTCATTCATATCAATGGTGCACGATAATCAACGATTGTCCAATATTCAAAAATTACTCTATTTAAGACCAAGTTTGAGAAACAAAGCGGCTTCAGTCATTAATGCATTAGCAACGTCAGCAGATAATTATACAATTGCATAGAATTTATTAAGAGATAGATTTGACAATCACCAAGTTATCATTCAAAATCATTTAAGAATTTTTATGGAATTGCCCAGTATGCATAAGGAATCAAATATCGAATTAAGAAAATTAATTGATGATATAAATAGTAATTTGAGGGCACTGAAAGCATTAAGTAAAAAGGTTGATGGTTGGGATACCTTATTAATTTATATCGTAACAACAAAGCTAGATCGAAATACACATAAAGAATCGGAAAAATCTATAACAGGTACAAAAATGCTTACTATGGAACAGTTTAAGAATTTTAAAAAAATCGATGTCAAGTTTTACAAGCTACGATGCTTAAGGGGAATATTCATACCGACATAGAGTTCTACCTTATCTATATTTAAATTATGAATATTAATAAAAATTTAACTTTTCATGACTGAAATTCGTTGGAGAGGCACATTCTTAACATGCCAAAGAATTTATTGCAACGCTAAAAGACAATATAAGGGTAAAAATAAAGGCGAAAACTGCTTAATACGATTAACTTTTCAATATAGTTATGAATAATCGTATTATGCAGTTTTTTTCTTCATTTTCACTGTTATTTTGTCTTTTAACGTTGCAATAAATTCTTTAGAATGTTAAGAATGTGCCTCTTCTATGAATTTTAGTCAAAAATAGTAAAATTTTTATTTAAATGCATAATTCAAATGTAAATAAGGTAGATCTCTGTGCCGGTATGAGGACACCCCTTAATGTTTCGAATAATTCAAATTTAAATAATAAAGATGTAAGAAAAATTAATCAAATTAAACATCAAACCTTCCCTGGTAGAAAGTTAAGAGGAGGTCACGTATCTCTGTCCTTTTCTAATCAAAGAAATGATTTTTTTACAAAAACTAATAACTTTATCAAAAAATGAAGAGAAAGCCGCATCTTGCATCAAAAAAGGCAATATTTTCTTTGATAAGAAAAAATTAGTTCTATCGCTTCGTTTTCAAAAAAACCTTGAAAAACCAAATTGTCCACCCTGACCTCTATGATTTGAGTTTTTCAAGGTTTTCTTGAAAACGAAGCGATAAAATTAATTTTTTCTTATCAAAGAAAATATTGCTTTTTTTAATGCAAGATGCGGCTTTCTCTTCATTTTTTGATAAAGTTATTAGTTTCTGTAAAAAACTCAATTCATTGATTAGAATAGGACAGCGATACGTGACCTCCTCTTAAGTATATATTCGGTACATCATCCCGTATTTATAGGCGGTCGCGATCATATGCTTTTAGATATCGTGATAAACCTTCATTACTCTTAAGAGCAGGTCGTATATTTCCATCCTTTTCTAAACGAAACATTCATTTTTCTGCAAAACCTAATAATTGTAGCAAAAAATGAAAAGAAAGCCTTATCTCGTATAATAAAAAGCAATATTTTCTTCTATGAGGAAAAATTATTTTTATCGCTTCGTTTTTAAGAAAACTTTCAAAAACTGAATTGTCCATCCTAACCTCTATTTTTTAAGTTTTTCAAGGTTTTCTTCAAAACAGATTGATAAATAGTACATTATTGACCAAGGATGCATATTGATCATTCTCGGCGAGTGCGAATTTTTGGGGCCGAGCGTAGCGAGGCCTCGGAAGTTGCACGAGCTAGGATGATCAATATGCATCTATGGTCTAATATACTATTTTTTTGTCCCGAGGCCAAGACATTTAAAGTTTTTCCGCAGGACGCAAAATTATCATTTTGCGGCCTAGGGCAAAAATAGTATATTATGCGTCAAGGCCGCAAAACGTATCATTCTTGGCGAGTGCATGCTGAGGAGCTGAGCGTAGCGAGGCTGCTCCAGCTGCACGAGCAAGAATGATACGTTTGTGGCCGTGACTGCATATACTGTTTTTTGCCTGAAGGCCGTTAAGCGGAAGCTGGGGCAGAGCCCCCATCTATAAAAAAATAATTGATGATTCTTAAAATATAAAAAAATTTATTAAAAAAATTGAATTATAAACAATAAATAGCTAATAATTCTTAAAATACAATAAAAAAAATTCTATTATAAAAACCATTAATAACTGTTAAAATATAACATTATATTTAAACAAAAATATAATAAAATATAAGATAAAGCTAAACTATGAAAATTATAATTAAAAAATATTATTTAAAAAAAGAAAAAAAAAGTTTTATAAAAATAGAATAAAAAAAATTCGATTATAAAAACAATTAATAATTTTTAAAATATAATATGAGAATTAAACAAAAATACAACAAAATATAAAACGAAGATAAACTATGAAAATTATAATTGAAAAATACTATCTAAAAAAGAAAAAAAAATGTCTTTTCCTCGCTCTCTCCTTTTCTTTCATAATATACATATATTGAGTCCACGTTATTCGTTAACGCATATCCAGTATTGTATATGTAAGAAAAGGATAGCGATATTAAGGAAAGCGAGCAGTTCATTTAGTTCAATTCAAAGAATCAGCAACGTCGAGAACGTTTTTCTGCGAACTTTTATTAAAATAATATATTAAATATGCACATTTTTCTTTTGCGGCCTAGGACAAGAATACACTATTTTGTGCTCCGTATAGAGGACACAAAAATTTATTTTGCGGTCTGAGGACAAAAAAAATAATTTTTCCTCATCAAAGAAAATATTGCTTTTTATGATACAAGATGGGGCTATCTTCTTATTTTTTGCTACAATTATTAGTTTTTGCAAAAAAATTAATTCTTTGATTAGAAAAGGACAGATATACTCAACCTCCTCTTAACGAGTTATCGCGATGGCACCGGGAGAATATGTTCAATGTTGAATTATACTATATTTACAAACAGCATATTACAAAGCGCAAGTGAGTGCGCATATGGGAACACAGTTAGTGAGAAAGAGAAAGGCTGTCTGCTCCTTGTTTCCTTTTCAGTTCCTAGGCCGACAGTCTCACACTAAGTTTCCATATGCACTCACTCACTCGCACTTCGCACTCATTGATTTTATATGGATATTTTACTCATGATCATACTGTGTATATTTGCAAATAAATTCAGATTATACAATAAAGAACAGAAAATTTTAACGCTATCACAATGACAGCATATGTATCTTTAATAATTTTAAAGAAGTTACATAGTCAATCTAACCTGCACATATAGAAGACGAAGCGTCGAGTGATGCGCGCGCAGCTAACATTCAGTATTCACAACTAATAGGATATATTGTACGATTGTACGAACGGGCGCCATCGCGGGCAGCATGTATACATACAGATTCGCTTTTTATAAACGATTTTAATTGGAAATTATTCACAACTCATATGAATTGGAATAATGAATATTATAATATTTATAATTTATTTCAAAACAGAAGAAAAAATCTTAATTAATTTTTTTGGAGATTATATTTTATATCAACTCTGTAGTCTTTAATATATTATCGTCTATATATCGGTATAGCGAACAGTTAGTTACCCGACCTTATCTTTATCCTTAATTTTCTACCAGGGTTTACGACGATTAGTAAAGGTACAGCTTGTCTTATCTGCAATGAGACACATAAAATGTATGCGTGTGAGAAATTTAAAAATATGTCGGTACGTGAAAGAGTGGAAGCTGTAAAATCACATAAATTATGTTTTAATTGTTTAAATAGCGGTCATAGAAATACAAAATGCAAATGATCAGAATGTAGGAAATGTAATAAAAACCATGATTCCTTACTGCATTATGAATATGACAGTTCAAGGCCACAACAAATTATTCATAATCAGAAAAAATTAGATACACCTAAATATTTTAACATCTGTACAAACGCTACTCTACCTTCACAAGTTTTAGTATCAACTGCATTAATAGATATTGAAGACTCTAATGGCAAGAAAATACAAGCAAGAGTCCTTTTAGATAATGGTTCCCAATCAAATTTTATAACTAAGAATTTTGCAGATATATTAAGTGTACCATTCAAAAAAATAAATATACCCGTAGAAGGACTTAATTAGTTGAAAACAAAAATTACGCAATCGTTAAATACAACAATTTACTCTAAACGAACCGCGTTTAATACAAATTTAGAATTTTTAGTAGTTTCAAGAGTATGTGATCATCCACCTAACGAATTCATATCCAAAAAACATTTAAGTATTCCAAAAAAAACAGTTGAACTTGACTTCATTTTTTCCGTTTCGGACTATACTCTGAAAATAATGAAAATTTTATAGTATTTCATAGAATAGAATCCTTTGCTCGTTTTTTGCTCTATAGCGCTCAGCCCTTACATTTGTATAAAAATATTTAATTCATAAATTATAACGGAAATTTAGATTAGACGAGGACAGAGCTATACGGCCGACTCTTAATCAGAATCTAGAAATGAAAAAGAAATATAATTTATTTATGCGTGAATATATTGAATTAGACCATATGATGCAAATACCATATGAAGCAAAGAATGAGGGATATTTCATGCCTCATCACGCAGTAATTAAAGAATCAAGTCAAACGACAAAACTCAGAGTAGTTTTTGATGCATCGGCAAAAACAAATACGGGAATTTCATTAAATAATTGTTTAAAAACAGGTCCAACAATTCAACAAGATATATTTTCAATATTACTTTGATTCAGAACTCATCAATACGTTCCCTAGCGGAAAAAAATAAATGCAGACAACAGTTAATAACTGAAAATATCAGGAAAATACTGAAGAAAATAGGTAAAAACTGGGGAAAACGGAAATTAACTGTAGAAAAATATCGGAATTGAGACGAAGATAACAGCTATCTTCTGATTTCTTCAAATTTCTTCAAATTTCTTCAGTTTTCATCAGTTTTCTACAGTTCTATACAATTATCTGCAATAATCAACAATTATATTCATTTTTAACCTTTAGCTGGCATGCCTCTCCAGCCGATTATAGCTGGCCTATGGGGTACTATAGTACCCCAGCGCGAAAAATTGTCGTAAAAACTTAAGTATTGGTTATCTCAACTCAAAAACATTCTGGAGGGATCTTCAGAGGTTACTCCAAAGGGTAGCATAGTTTATAACAGAAAAAATGAAACGGTTTCAAAATTTGATAAGAAAGAGCGTGGGGTACTATAGTACCCCCCCTGCCAGCTAAAGGTTAAACATTTTTTTTCAAATATAAAAACCATTGAAAAAGTGAAGAAATCCGAAGAAAATTGCAGCAAACAGTTATATTCCGAACAAACCTGTTGAAAAATGAAGAAATCTGGAGGAAACTGCAGAAAACGGTTATATTCTGAATACAACTGTTGATAAGTTAAGAAAACTGTAGACAACAGTTATATTCTGAAGACAACTGTTGAAAAGTGAAAAAAATCTGAAGGAAATGGCAGAAAACATTAATATTCAGAACATGACTGTTAAAAAGTGAAGAAATCTGGAGGAAACTACAGAAAACAGTTATATTCTGAACACAACTGTTGAAAAGTGAAAAAATCTAGAGAAAACTAAAGACAACAGTTACATAACGTTTTAAAACGGAGAAAAATTAAGGAAGTTAAACAAAAATTGTTTCTTTTTGCGTACAAAGTAAACAAAATAGAACATCACTAGAGAAAACTTATAATATTGGCAGGTAACTGAAGGAAACAGTTATTAACTGTTTTGAACGAAAGAAAAGTGAAGAAAGTTGAAAAAATATTTTTTTCTCGCATGTAAAAAGTGAAGAAATCGGAGCATAACTGGAGAAAACTGATAATATTGGCAGATAACTGAAGAAAACAGTTATTAACTGTTTTAAAACGAAGAAAAGTGAAGAATGTTGAAAACATATTTTTTTCTCGCACGTAAAAAGTGAAGAAAACGGAGCATAACTAGAGAAAACTTATAATATTGGCAGATAACTGAAGAAAACAGTTAATAATTATTTTAAAACGAAGAAAAATTAAGGAAGTTAAACTAAAATTGTTTCTTTCCACGTACAAAGTAAACAAAATAGAACATCATTAGAAAAAACTTATAATATTGGCAGGTAACTGAAGGAAACAGTTATTAACTGTTTTAAAACAAAGAAAAGTGAAGAATGTTGAAAACATATTTTTTTCTCGCACGTAAAAAGTGAAGAAATCGGAGCATAACTGGAGAAAACTGATAATATTAGCAGATAACTGAAGAAAACAGTTATTAACTGCTTTAAAACGAAGACAAGTGAAGAAAGTTGAAAAAATATTTTTTTCTCGCACATAAAAAGAGAAGAAAACGGAACACAACTATAGAAAATTAATAATATTGGCAGATAACTGAAAAAAAAACAGTTATTAACTGTTGTCTTTGTCTCAACTCCGACATTTTTCTGCTGTTACTTGCTGTTATAAACTGTTTTCTTCAGTTTTCTTCATTTTTTTTCCGCTAGAGTTCTTATAGCTGACATTCAGAAAATGTATATATGATCCTATAGGTTTACTAGGGCCAGTAATCGTTTTATCCAAATTATCGATGCAAAATTTATGGCAATTCCTACTAAAAAATCTCAGGTGAGAAATCACCTGATTTCTCAGGTGATTTATCATGCCAAAATCTCATGTGACGATTTTTTTGGTTTTTACGCGTTTCAAAGCATACTTAGTCAATTGCGAACTATTTTTGAAAATTTTTGAAAAATTTGAATTTTCTAAGTTCAATTTTTCAAAAATTTTCAAAAGTTCGCAATTGACTAAGCATGGTTTGAAACGTGTAAAAACAAAAAAAATCACATGAGATTTTGGCATGATAAATCATCTGAGAAATCAGGTGATTTCTCACCTGAGATTTTTTAGTAGAGAATGCGAAGTTACATGGAACGAATCTGTTCCCGTTGACATACACTCAAAATGGATTGAATATAACAATTAAATTTATTAAATGATGTTGAATTTAAAAGAAAAGTAATAATAAAAAATGCTAAAATTATTGGAATTCACGGATTTTGTGATGTATTCGAGAAGGCTTGCGGAGCATGTTTATATGTCCGTTAAATTGATGATAAAAGTCAAATAATGACAAATTTATTTTGTTCGAAAAATCTTGTAGCTCTTAAAATCAATATCTCTGCTAAAATTAGAATTATGCCGAGCATTATTATTATCTCGGCTATTAAAGAAAACAAGCGAAATTTTATACAAGAAAATTGATAATATATACTTATGGTGCAATTCTACAATAACTTTACAATGGATACAAACGCAACCATATTTGCTGAAAACATTTGTAGCCAATAGAGTGGCTAAGATTCAAAATAATACAAGTAAATCGTTATGGAGACATCTGCCTTCAAAGGAGAATCCTGCAGATTTTTTATCAAGAGGTCATATGCCTCAAGAATTTATTAAAAATGAAATGTGGAAAAAAGGACCTCAATGGTTAATCAAGGATTAAATTCATTGGCCTACGAGGAAAATCGAAGAAACACCAATAATTAAATTAAAAGCTAAAGTTGCGTTAAATTGTAAACTTTCCCTGGTAGAAAATTCAGGATAAAAATATGCTCAGTAAATTAACGGCTAGCGATATCTCGTCACGACGCAGTCACGATGAATAACCGATATATACGCGATAAAATATTGAAGACATTAATTACAATTTCATATATTAGATAAAGAACATAACCCTAAAAACAATTAATTAAAATCCTTTTTTGATATTATTTTTTGCACCCGAAATTTGTTATTTAAACATTTCTTATTATATTTTTTTATTAATTTTATTTATTTAAAAATAAATTATCATCGAAAAAAATCTTGCGTAAAGTGGGCTCGAACAAGATACCTCGAACATGCAAAGCGTGAACGTTACCGACTACGCCATAATGACAAGTTGTCAATGAATTTTCGAATCGTCTACATATGTTGCAGAACTACTTTCAATTTGGTCGAAAATTTTGAGGTTATGATTAAATTTACAGATCATCGACTCGACATTATTATTTGATAAAGTAAAATTTATTATATGCATACACTGAAAAAAAAATTTATGAGTTCGATCCCAACATCGCGATTTATTTTATTTTAATTTTATTCTTAATCAATCTAAAAATAACTATTTGTATTTTTTATTAATTAAAATTATTTGTAATTTTTTTTTAAATCTTGTATTAATAAAAAATAGTTATTTTTAAAATTACATAAAAAAATAAAAATTTTTTAACAAAATTAATTAATACAAAATAGATTATATGATTTGATTCAATAAATCATTTATTCAAAATATAAAGATATATTGCTAAATTAAATAAAGTATTTTTAGATTTTAAATGAATAATTATTTGATCTTAAGCATTTTATCACTCATAATTAATTTAGTCAACTTAAATAAATATTTTTAATTTAGATAAATAAGCCTTTTAATCTGACTAACTATTTATTTACATGTAAATAACTTTAAAAAATAAAGTTATTTGTTGTAGATAAAAGATTTTGTTGAAAAAAAAATCTTATTATTTGTATCAAATAAATATTATTTGAAGCTAATAAATGAGAATTTGAGTGAAAGATACTTTTTTTTTCATTCAAATCATCAATTTATTTCATTCAAACAAATAATTTAGTTCCATTCAATAAATATTTATTTGAATTCATTTTGTTCTTTCGAACAAACGAAATAATTGTTTTCAAACCAACTGTTTATTTGTTTTAATTAATGATTTTGCATTATCCAACTAAATGTTGATTGATTTAAATAAATGCTAATTGAAATAAAAATGTTTTTAATTCAAAACTAATTTATTTCATTCGAACAAATAATTTAGTTTAATTCACTATACAATTATTCAAATTTATTTTGTTCTATCAAACAAATAAAATATTTGATTGCAAATAAACCGTTTATTTCATTTAAATAATTATTCTGTTTTATCCAACTAAATGTTGGTGATTTCAAATACATGCAAATTTAAATAAACGTGTTTTAAATTCAAAACTAATTTATTTCATTCAAACTAATAATTTAGTTCAATTCAATATATATTTATTCAAAATAATTTTGTTCTATCAAACAAATGAAATATTTGATTTTAAATAAACCGATTATTTCATTTGAAAAATTATTCTGTTTTATCCAACTAAATTTTGGTTATTTCAAATAAATGCTAATTCAAATAATCGTGTTTTTAATTAAAAACTAATTTATTTCATTCAAACAAATAATTTAGTTCAATTCAATATATATTTATTCAAAATAATTTTGTTCTATAAAACAAATTGAATATTTGATTTCAAATAAACCGTTTATTTGATTTAAATAATGATTCTGCTTTATCCAACTAAATGTTGGTTATTTCAAATAAATGCTAATTCAAATAAACGTGTTTTTAATTCAAAACTAATTTATTTCATTCAAACAAATAATTTCGTTTAATTCAATATATATTTATTTGAATTCATTTTGTTCTATTAAACAAATGAATTATTTGATTTCAAATAAACCGTTTATTCCATTTAAATAATTATTCTGTTTTATCCAACTAAATTTTGGTTATTTCAAATAAATGCTAATTCAAATGAACTTGTTTTTAATTCAAAACTAATTTATTTCATTCAAACAAATGATTCTGTTTAATTTAATAAATATTTATTCAAATTCATTTTATTCGTTCAAACAAGTAAATATATTGATTTGAAAAGAACCATTTATTTGATTCAATTAATGATTCTGTTTTATCTAACTAAATGTTGGTTAATTCAAATAAATGCTAATTCAAATAAACCATTTTTTATATTTAAAATTAATTTGTTTCTTTTAAATAAATAATTTAGTTCAACTCAATAAATATTTATTTAAATTCATTTTGTCCTTTCAAACAAATGAATTTATTGATTTCAAATAAACCGTTTATTTGATTTAATTAATGATTCTTCATAATCTAATTAAATGTTGTTTAATTCAAATAAATAAAAATTCAAATATTTTTGTTATTAATTTCAAATAAATATTTGGTTGAAGCAAGAACTAAATATTTGATTCAACTAAATGTTTATTTGAATCAACTAATCGAAATTCAAATAAATATATTTAGTTGTTTCAACTAAATTTTTTTTTCAGTGTAGTAAAGTTTATAATTTTATTCATCATTCCTTTTTCCATTTGGGGGATTACACCCCCTTCATTATTATTTATTATATATTTTTTGTTAAATTTCTTATTGTTTCTTAGACAAAATATAATTAGAAGGTTGACGATATCCACCCGATACCATAGGGATAATTGATGATCCGGTGTTAGAGTATATCGCGATATCGATCAGCATAAGATCGCGACCGTTGGTATTATATACACTGAGAAAAATAAATAACAACTTTAGTTATAGATAGTAATAAAAATTACTATGTTTTATAAATCAGCTGGGATATTTCTGCATTATGACAATTTTTATTATATTAATAACAGATCCCTGGTAGAAATGTAAGCATTAAAAATGGTGTGTATAAAAATTTGAGGTTATTAGTAATAAAAATGCCAAATAAATGGCCAATAAATGTTAAAAGAAGCGTTTCCATTTCTACTGGCCGAAAAATGGTAAAAAAAACGTTTCAATTTCCACCAGGGATATTACTATAAAATTTGATAAGGTTGGCAACATCGTTTAAGAAATAAAACTATATCTTATTAGAAAAATTGCTATATTACATAGTAAAAATTAAGCTATAGTAAAATTTGTTATGACAGAGTAAAAATATTTGATATCTTATGTTGGAATTAATGTTATAAAAATAATAAATTTTATTATACATATAATAAATTTTATTATACATATAATGAATTTTATTATCCATATAATAAATTTTATTATGCATATAATAAATTTTACTATTTCAAATAATAATGTCGAGTCGATGATCTGTAAATTTATTTCTAACCTCAAAATTTTCTACTAAATTGAATGTATAGTTCCGTAACATATGTAAACAATTCGAAATTTTATAAGTAACATGCCATGATGGCGCATTCGGTAACGTTCACGCTTTCCGTTCTCGAGGTACCCGGGTTCGACTCCACTTCAGGCCCGTTTTTTTTCAGAGGTAAATTGTTTCAAAAAAATTTAATTAATAAATTAAATAAATTTAAAAAATTTACAATGTCAAATTTCGGATGAAAAAAAAAAAATTTTTTTCTACGTATCTGTTTTCACAAATTTTACTATGTAATATAGTAACAACGAAGATACACTAAGAGAATATTGTATAAATGCTGCACTTACTAGTACAGCAGAACTCTAAAACGCATGAATTGATTCGTCCTTTGATTTGGTGCTGCTGCTGTCCCGAAACAGTGCAGCATTCGTTTAGTCTTGCGCTTATGATATACAAAAAGCGCCTACGATATCTGAAAAGCGCCTCTGGTGGACGAAAAGAGAAACTCAGCTGATGTATATTAGTCGTTTTGGGACGGCTGGGCCCCCGAATCTTGTGGCGCTTCTGCACGAATCGACGATGCAGCGGCTGTACTTTGAGTTTCCAGCAGACGAGCCAATGTTCTCTCAGTGTAGACGCTTATAGAAGCGTACTTTAAATGGGCGGACAGGGGCTTAAATCTAAAGCTTATGTCCTCCAGCCGCGTGGTGGCGCTACTAAAATGCCATGTATTTCTATATCCATATATACCGATGTTTTCATATATATAGATATACACGTAATGTTAAATGTCCTCCAAAAGCTGGGCCCCCAAAGTTAACCCAGAAGTACGCTTCTATAAGCGTCTATCTTCGTTGATAGTAATTTTTATTATAATGCAGAAATGTCCCACTCGTACTATATAATATAGTGATTTTTAATACAATCTATACTAATATTTATTATAGGATTTCTCTCAGTGTACTAAATATATGCTTAACGTTTCTACCAGGGTTCAAACGAAAATATATTCATAGATACATTTAATGAATATTCGTCGATTAGTAAACTCAAACGTGTAATAGCTTATTGTCTAGATTCATCAATAGTATATCTAAAAATAAATCAAAAATGATCGATGCATTATCGGCTAAAGAATTAAGGTAGTACTGTCGAATTTAGCCAAATGAGTATTTGCTCAAATTTTGATTCTGTAAAAATCAAACGTGACAACATTACTTGCCGCTTTTATACATGAAACATGTATATTTTCTAAGGGGCTGTTCACAAATTACGTAACGCACTTTTTACAAAAACAGACCCCCTCCCCCCTATGCAACACAAGTACTTCGCCCCCCCCCCCCGGGGTAAATAGTAAAGTAATTACGTAACATAAATTTTTAAAATGGAAAAAAAAAATTTTTATAATGTATAGCACGATTTATTAAATTTTTAAATTGAAACAATGCTTACTATAAAAATATTTAAATTAATTAAATATAAATAAATATTAAATATTATGAAACAGAAATTTATATAAAATATAAATTTTAAAATAAATATAATAAATGGCTAATTATAAATCAATATTTATCCAAGGAGATGAAAGCCATTCAGGCATATTTTTGACAACTGGTATTTTGCTGAAACAATAAACTACTCCGTTTCTACATTAGTTTGGACGTCTTCTTTATCAAACCATTGTACAGTACTTATTTTTGTAGAGTCTTCAACTTCGCATGAAACTTCTTTGGCTTTTCTGGCTGAAACTCTTTTTACATTTTTTTTGCATGACATTTAGGCTCTTTTTTGTGAACATCTTTTTTGTGCAGGCCTACAGCTTTTTTCGATGCAAAATATAAATTACGAACATCACATACTCTAGCAAAGAGACTATCTTGAATCGAAGGACAGTAAAAGTCATAGGGACCCTGGTGGAAATTGAAACGTTGTTTTAAACATTTTTTGGCCAGTAGAAATGGAAACGCTTTTTTTAACATTTATTGGCCATTTATTTGGCATTTTTATTACTAATAACCTCAAATTTTTATACACACCATTTTTAATGCTCACATTTCTACCAGGGGAATTTTCATAAATTTTTGACTGTTAGGCTTCATATTTATTGATAACCGTAGAAGCAGACTAGCTAGTGTAAGACTCTCATCGCTTCGAGTTAGGGGAATTATAATACCATTGCACTGCTGTGAAATTGGATATGGTGGTGGTAAAAATCTAACAACAAGCACATTTTTAGGAGAACTTCTCCAAGGACGGCAACGTAATGAATCATCTCATTTTATTATCTGTAAATAATTGATTCAAAAGTAATTAAAATTCAGGATTTCACTTATAAGTCTTTAAAAAAATTATAAATTATTAATATTTTATCATTAAGTTTAAAATTAAATCTGTTTCTACGATTAAAAAAAAAGTTTTTATTTTATAAAAAATAAAAATATTAAGAGGAGGTCACGTATCTCTGTCCTTTTCTAATCAAAGAATTGAGTTTTTTACAAAAACTAATAACTTTAGCAAAAAATGAAGAGAAAACCGCATTTTGTATAAAAAAAAGCAACATTTTCTTTGATAAGAAAGAATTAATTTTATTGCTTTGTTTTCAAGAAAACCTTGAAAAACTTAAATCATAGAGGTTAGGGTGGACAATTTGGTTTTTCAAGGTTTTCTTGAGAATGAAGCAATAAAATTAATTTCTTCTTATCAAAAAAAATATTGCTTTTTTTGATACAAGATGCGGCTTTCTCTTCATTTTTTGCTAAAGTTATTAGTTTTTGTAAAAAACTCAATTCTTTGATTAGAAAAGGACAGAGATACGTGACCTCCTCTTAATGCTTTAATTTTTATAATTAATATAAATATATATAAATAGATTTATTTACATTTATCTGCAGCAAATATTGACTCTACCGAACATGAATTTCGTACCACTTTTGACAAATTATTTTTGGCTCATCATAATTCATGGGAGAAATATATTCAGCAAATACTGGATGAGAATTTAAAACTAAGGAGTTCCATAATTCTGATAAAACTTGACCAGCATACTTAAAATTTTTTCTCTAGTTTTTCATTCTCTGTTTCCAAATTTTCACTTAAATGTAATCCAAAATGATCGTGAGGTAGTATAACTCCTGCAAGCTCTCGACTCAATGGAGCCATTCTTCTTTCAACTCGATTATACGCACTTCTGCCAGGAGCATTCGTTGCTATAAAAATAGCGTCTAAATCATATTTTTTTAAATGATCGATTGCATGGCCAATTACTTTCGCCTAGCGAGGGTTCTCATCCGATCCTCCATCAGATGTAATAATTATAGCAGGTTTAATCTCATTATTTGTTGTTTTCAAAAAAGAATGAAAAGATTCAATTTCTAATGTCCTTTTCTAATCAAAGAATTAATTTTTTTACAAAAACTAATAATTTTAGCAAAAAATGAAAAGAAAGCCGCATTTCGTATCAAAAAAAGCAATATCTTCATTGATATGAGGGAATTAATTTTATTGCTTTGTTTCCAAGAAAACCTTGAAAAATTTATAACACAGAGGTTAGGGTAAACAATTTGGTTTTTCAAGATTTTCTTGAAATCGAAGCGATAAAATTAATTTTTTCTTATTAAAGAAAATTTTGCTTTTCCTGATACGTGATGCGCTTTTCTCTTTATTTTTTGCTAAAGTTATTAGTTTTTGCTACTTTACGAAGAGTTTTTTCCATGGTTTTTAAATCTTTCTTTAATTTAGATATATTTGATTTTGAATTTTGTGCCAAAATTAATCCGAAATCTTCAACCATTTTTAAATCATTAATTTTTTTATGGAAATTAAAATTTTTTTGAGATAAACGGTTTTGTGTAGGTGTTTCAAAAATTTTTTTTAAGTACTTTATTCATCATTAGAATTATCTGTTTCAAGTTTTTTTATTTCTGTAAAAACAAAAAACATCAAAACATAATTCATTTGCAATATAATTTATAAAATAAAATAATTTTACCTTGGTCCAAACTATCATTGAAATCTGTATTGGTTTTCGTCTTTACATTTGAAACCTCAGTCAATGTTATTGAATCCATATCACTCTGATTTGCTGAGTTTGTATTAACTTTCTGATCGACCATTTCAGAGGCAGCTTCATTATTTCGTTTCTGATAATAAATATTTAAAATTTAAATATTAAAAATATAAAGTTTTTATTATTGCAGTAATTACAAGCAAACTGAAAACTAACGCTTTTTATTTCATACACTGAGAGAAATCCTATAATAAATATAACTATAGATTGCATTATAAATTACTATATTATATAGTACGAGTGGGACATTTCTGCATTATAGTAAAAATTACTATATTACATTGTAAAATTTGTGAAAACACAGATACAAAGAAAATTTTTTTTTTTTTTTTTACCCGAAATTTGATATTGTAAATTTTTTAAATCTATTTGATTTATTTATTTAATTTTTTTAAAAACAATTTACCTTTGAAAAAAAACGGTCGTGAAGTGGAGTCGAACCCGGGTACCTCGAGAACGGAAAGCATGAACGTAACCGAATGCGCCATCATGACATGTTATTTATAAAATTTCGAATCGTTTACATATGTTACAGAACTATACTTTCAATTTGGTAGAAAATTTTGAGGTTAGAAATAAATTTACAGATCATCGACTCGACATTATTATTTGAAATAGTAAAATTTATTATATTCATAATAAAATTTATTATATGCATAATAAAATTCATTATATGTATAATAAAATTTATTATTTTTATAACATTAATTCCAACATAAGATATCAAATATTTTTACTCTGTCATAAAAATTTTACTATAGCATAATTTTTACTATGTAATATAGCAATTTTTCTAATAAGATATAGTTTTATTTCTTAATCGATGTTGCCAACGTTATCAAATTTTATAGTAATATTTGTTATAAATATAATAAAAATTGTCATAATGCAGAAATGTCCCAGCTAACTTATAAAATATAGTAATTTTTATTACTATCTACAGTGTCGGATGAAGCTACGGTGAGGCCCTAGGCAGATCTTTGTGGGGGCCTATGTAAGGGCATAACTTTCCTTAAGACTAGAAGTAATATTCTAACTTTGATAATAGAAGAGTTGGTTATAAAAATACACATTAAATTACATTGGTATAAAACAATGATTATTATTTAAGGGGAATCCTCATACCGACATAGAGTTCTACCTTATCTACATTTAAATTATGAATTTTAATAAAAATTTAACTATTCATGACTGAAATTCGTAGAAGAGGCACATTCTTGACATTCTAAAGAATTTATTGCAACGTCAAAAGACAGAATAGAAGTAAAAATGAAGACAAAAACTGCATAATACGATTATTCATAACTACATTGAAAAGTTAATCGTATTAAGCAGTTTTCGTCTTTATTTTTACCCTAATATTATCTTTTAACGTTGCAATAAATTCTTTGGCATGTTAAGAATGTGCCTCTTCTATGAATTTTAGTCAAAAATAGTTAAATTTTTATTAAAATGCATAATTCAAATATAGATAAGGTAGATCTCTGTGCCGGTATGAAGACACCCCTTAACAAACATAATAAAATTAATTCTTTGATTAGAAAAGGACAGATATACTCGACCTCCTCTTAAAAGTGTTATTGACGTATTAAAATCTATATCACAACTTTGTAATTTAAGACTAATTTTATTTGTCATATTTAATATATCATTCCAAAATACAATATATATACCTGTTTCTAATTTATCCATCATCTTATATAAACCTCGAGCTTTATAATTTTCATCAGATAACTCCTCTAAAAAATCTTTATATACTTCGAATCCTTTACACACTGATTTTACAGATTCTGCTCTAGATGCCCACCGCGTAGTGTTTATCCTTTTAGGAATTATAACGCGATTTTTACTGTCAGATACAGATTGGTTTAATTTTTGAGTTAAAAAATCGTAACGATTGGAAGACGATGTAAAAAATACATAAATATTTTCTAAAAAATCAAAAAATTGTTTTGCCTCCAAACAACATGACATTGCTGCTGTACCGACTAAATTCAGAGAATGTGTAAAACAAGGTACATGCAATGCTAGTAGATTTTCACGATTCACTATCGCCTGTAAGCCGTTATACTCTCCACTCATGACTGACGCATTGTCATACGATTGTCCTCGACAATTTTTAATATCCAAATCATGTTTTTCATAAAATAAGCTTACAGCGTTAAATATATCCTGTGCTTTATGACCTGTATTTGGCATAAATGTCAAAAATCGTTCAACAGGTTCGTTATTTTCAAGATACCTAACAGTCAAACTTAACTGATCTACATGGCCTACATCAGTAGTTGAATCTACTGATATAGAATAATATCTTGATTTTTTATAAATTCTATTATTTTATTTAATAAATTTTCATGTATTATTGTAATCAGCTCTTCATAAATTGCTGATGAAAGATAATTAACGTTACCTTTCCCGCGTTGGGCATATTTAAATAAATGAGCTTTTAAGAAATCATTATATTTTGCTAGCAACTCTATGACTCCAAGGAAGTTGCCATTATTTTGCACATCTAAAACTTCATTCTGCCCTCTAAAAGGTAAATTCCTTTCTGCTAAGAATATAATAACACTAATTATTCTTTCTAATATATTCTTCCAATAATTTTTCTCACCTTCTACCTGTTTTTTAAGGTTAGCATCTAATAATCCAATATTTGCATTTTGTACAGTAAAATTATAAACTGCGTCTAAATGACACTGCGATTTTTCATGTTCGTTTAAGCGGTTATGTGCATTTTTCCAATCACAGTAGCCTTCGCGCGTAAACTGTGTTACTGAACTACTGAAAAGCTTACAGTGAAAACAGTAAAGTTTTCCGGTGATTGGAGAAAAGCATAACCATGAACGTTTTACCATGTCTCCATTCTTGATTTTCTTCTCAAACATAGATAGCTTACATTTTCGAATAGAAATTCCATCTTTTTGTTCGTAAGAATTGGAATCTATAATCTTAGAATTATTATTTTGAATTCTTATACTTCCTGCTATCACCCAATTATCTTTAAATTTTTTGCTCATATTTTCAGGCCATTGCGAAATATCGCAGTCATAAGACACTTCATCTTCTTTCTCTTCACCACATTGAATTTTTTGCAAAATATTTGAATTCACTTCTTCAGTTTCAGAAATATTTAAATTTTCAATGTCTTTTTTATGGCTAGAATCATCTTCTATAATATCGATCTCAGAATTGATTTTATCAAAATCTATATTGATATTAAATTTTGTTTCATTCTCCGCAATAGTTCCATTTTTTGACGTATTACCTTAAAATTTAAAGCTGTTCAATATAAGATTTTTAATTAAATTCTAAAATATGTCAATAAAATATAATTAAGCTATATTTTTTAAATTGTTATTTGAATCCTAATTTTTATAAAACTCAATTATGAAGTTTAAGAAGGGGCCGAACTATCTGTCTTTGTCTAATAGCGTTTTTCATCATTTATGTAAACACTATCCGGTATAACAAGAAAAAAATAGCAGCCCCCGCTAGATATTAGTATAATAAGTAAATTTTGTAATAACAACCAAATTTTTTCACTGCGTAGTTTTTGACTAATTAGAGACCTACTAGCAATTTAGAATATAACCTATCTTTTTTTGGTAGGTCTCTAATTATTCAAAAACTACGCAGTGAAAAAATTTGGTTGTTATTACAAAATTTACTTATTATACTAATATCTAGCGGGGGCTGCTATTTTTTTCTTGTTATACCGGATAGTGTTTAAATAAATGATGAAAAACGCTATTAGACAAAGACAGATAGTTCGGCCTCTTCTTAACCTACAAATAAAGAAGGCATATGTAGTAGAAATATGTAAAATTTTAATCTTAATTTAAATAAAATATTCAATCCAATAAAAATGAAATCTTGTTCATTACTGATACATATTTTTATAAATATTAAGTTTCTATTTTTTAGTGAATATGATTCATAAATATGAAAATACTGCTTTAACTTACATGCACAACATCATTTTTTGTTTCAACTGCTGTTGATGTTGAAGGAATTGATAAATTTTCCGCATCAGTAATGCAATCATTATGGAAAAAATGCGTTAATCTATATGTTTTGGATAAAAGTTTCTCATCCTTCTTTTGTTTTTCTTTTTTCTCTTTAATTTTTTCGTAACCGGACTTGTAATTACGTGGTGCTTTATGTCGATCACTCATATTTCTGTATTAATATTTATTTTCATCAGTCAGATGTTTAGTAATTATAAAAATTACTTTCACATATAAAATAAAGTGATATTCATGAGCAGGTTGTTTTAGAGTTTGTTTTTGTAGGACTCACCTTACGTGGAGGTTATTTTTGTAAATTTTTGCGTTATATTTTCTAGGATTTTTGTTCCTATTATATAGATAAAATTTTGAATTTCAAACTATTTGAAATATTTACTTTAAAATGTCGATAAAAAAGATAAAGGACTCTTGCAATCGCTATGAAATCAGTCTTTACAGAAAATGATTGTCAATGCCATGCTTTTTAATCAGAAAGCTACCACATCGATAGATTACCATGAGTCGATAAAACAGTAAAAATATTCTCATTTTCAAGCGCGAATTTCAAATAGAGGGTTTTCGTAATCATTCATTATTTCGTGTCATTTTTTACTCAGTCTACGATATTTAAGACAAAAGTAATATATCTTTTGAAAAAAAATTTGTCGTTGATTTGTGGAGGCCTTTCCATTGTGGGGGCCCATAGGCAGCGCCTAGTCTGCCTATGCATTAATCCGGCACTGACTATCTATAACTAAAGTTATCATTTATTTTTCTCAGTGTAAAAATATTTTAAAAAATAAACAATACTTGCATCAAGTATACTTCATAAAACCTAATAATAAATAAAGATGAAATATTTATAGGTTATTTCAATTTCCCGTTTTCACTAATCTTAATTGCTATCTTATTTTTTCAATTTTAGAACTATTTTGATTTTGCTTATTTTTGAAAAGAATTGAAATACAATAAAATATTGACTTACCTTTGAAAATAAATACAATACATTATCAGCTTTTCGAACAGCTGATTTCGATGCACATTACTCACAAAATTTATTTATAAACGTTTCCAATTCTTGATAAGTTTTATATTTCATTTTAGTAACTTTCAAAATAGTATTAATGTTTTCTTGAACTTTTTTTAATGAAATGTTTGGATGACCTTGTTTATAAAAGTTCGTTAAGAGGAGGCCGTATAGTTCTGTCCTTGTCTAATCTAAATTTTCGTTATTATGACTAAATTAAATATTTTTATACAAAAGTAAGGGCAGAGCCCAATAGATTTAAGGATGAGCAGACGATTCTATTCTATGAAAAAATATAAAATTTTCATTAGTTTTCGAGTGAAGTCTGAAACGGAAAAAGAGTTAAATTTGATTGAAGTGTTCAACTCTTTTTCCGTTTCAGACTTCACTCGAAAACTAATGAAAATTTTATATTTTTTCATAGAATAGAATCGTTTGTTTATCCTTAAATCTATTGGGCTCTGCCCTTACCTTTGTATAAAAATATTTAGTTTACTAATTATAACGAAAATTTAGGTTAGACAAGGACAGAACTATACGGCCGCCTCTTAAGAGGCGAAAAATCAAATCAACTCAATCAAATTCGATTGTTTTTCCGTTTCAGACTTCACTCGAAAAATAATCAAAATTTCATATTTTTTCATAGAAAAGAATAGTTTGCTTGCCTTTTGCTCTATTGGGCGGTTGTCTTACTTTTCTATGAAAATATTTTATTTATTTATAATAACGAAAATTTAGATTAGACAAGGACAGAATTATACGGCCTCCTCTTAAGGGGATGTAAAACGGACACTACACCCGTACACATGAATTTAGTCTATCTTTTCATTTTATTGCAAAACTTGAGGAAAAAAATGCTTTAGCTCGTAGTACTTACCATGAAGATTATTCAGTTAATTTTTCAAATAAATTCATTCATTAGTTATTGAGAATTTTGGATTCCAAAATTACTAAAATTTCTCGATTTTTTACCAGAATCCAAATATCTTAAAAACTAATGAATATATTTATTTGAAAATTTAACTAAATAATCATCATGGTAGAACTGTAAAGGTCTATCCAGGCAACGACGGAATTGTTCGACCAGTGTCAGTGAAAACAAAAACTGGAACTTATGATCGTGGTGCAAAATTAATATCGCCATTATCAATAGAATAAAAAACATTACTTTATATACATACTTCATAATCGAATATTTTGAAATAAACAAAAAATTTATCTCTTTATACATTTAGTTTTCAAATATTAACAAAAATCAATGTAATTATCATTCAAGTTTTCATTATTGAACGTGTTCCTTCAAGGCGGGCGAGGGCGAGATGTTCAGTCGTGTAAAATTAAGAGAAATATTTTAGAATAAATTCAGTTTATTGTTATGTATGCAGTCCTTTAAGATTAAGAAAAATATAAAAAATTGTTCTATTGATTTCAAGTTTTTCTATTTCCAAATAAAAATCTTTACTTATCTTTTTTGTTGAATTTTAAGCACGTTTTAAGAAAGGTTTATAAGTACATATATTTAAATTTTTCTTTGTAACAAACGTCTAATAGATTTTAAAAATCTTAAAGTTTACTACTGAATATCCACTCTATTATTAATTTGTACTTTAAAATTGTAAAATACTTCGTTACCAATGTAATTTGTAAGACTTCTGTAAAATTTTTAGTCAGTCTAATTTTCTCTACCAAACTATTAACACCACATCTCTTGAGTGGCCACTGCATGTATGATTACAAGTCAAATGAAATAAAATCTGTTAAACACAAACAACCAAATTACTTTTTTCAACTAAATATACTTCTCCTTAATTTGACGAATAATGTGATAGTTAATATTTATTTTAAAAATAATTTAACCATCACACCAAAAGGACAGAAAAACCTATTCTACCCAAACAATTTTCTTCACTCAATGAAACGTTTTCTTATATCCCTTAAAAAATAATTGAAACAATAAAATAGTAAAATTGGCTCTATTAAATATTTCGTTAAAACGACTAAATATTTTGTTAAATTTCCCTGATAACATGGTCAATGCAATTTTGCTGCAATTTTCTTGAAAATTAAAAATTTGCAGCAGAACATGTGCTGTCTGTTTCCGCAATCCATAGGGTTTTTTATGAAAAGAAATTACAGCAGATAAGTGCAACAGAATTGCACGTTTCTAGCAGAGAGAAAGTGCGATCTACGGAACGGAAAGAATGCGCAGAATCTTGAAGATATTTTGCAGTAAACTTGCGGAAAAAACTTATTACAGACACTAGCAACAAAATTGAGTAAATAATTCCCGACAAAGTTTTGCAGCACAAATACGTAAGAATTGCAAATTGTCAAGTGCTGTTCTGCAAATCATAATAAGTACACAAGCATATAACAGAATCGAAACAGTCTTGCATCAGAAACTTGTAGCAGCACTTTACCTCAGATTAACATAAGAATGACAAAAGTTAAGAAGGGGCCGAACTATCTGTCTCTGTCTAATAGCATTTTTCATCATTTATAAAAACACTATCCTTTATAACAAGAAAAAAATAGCATCCCCCGCTAGATATTAGTATAATTAGTAAATTTTGTAATAACAAACAAATTTTTTTACTGCGTAGTTTTTGAATAATTAGAGACCTACCAAAAAAAGATAGGTTATATTCTGGATTGCTAGTAGGTCTCTAATTAGTCAAAAACTATGCGGTAAAAAATTTGATTTTTATTACAAAATTTACTTATTATACTAATATCTAGCGGGGGCTGCTATTTTTTTCTTGCTATACCGGATAGTGTTTATATAAATGATGAAAAACGCTATTAGACAAAGACAGATAGTTCGGCCCCTTCTTAAGTGCAATTATATGACGAGAATAAAGATGCAAACTTGCAGCAGAATCAAAGCAGTCTTCCGTAAGAATCTTGCAACAGCACTTTACCCCATAATTACATAAGAATGACACAAGTTAAGTGCAATTATGTTACGAAAATAAAAACGTAAACTTGCAGCAAAATCGAAGCAGTCTTCCGTAAGAATCTTGCAGCAGCACTTTACCCCCGAATTACATAAATATGACAAAAGTTAAGTGTAATTTAACGATGAGAATAAACACGCAAATGTACAGCAGAATTGAAGCAGTTTTATGTGAGAATCATGCAGCAGATTTGCGCTAAAATTACATCAGAAGGACAAAAGTTAAATACAATCTTATCATAAGAATATTCACGCAAGCATGCAGCATACTTGAAGCTATCTCGCATAAGAATCTTGCGACAAAACTTTACTACAGAATTACGTATGAATGTAGAACCAAAATATTTATTATCTCTTACTGATAGAAATTTATTTAAAACTTTTCTTAAATATTATAAAAATTTTTTATCTACGTCTTTTATATTTGACAGTTGGCTGCAATGGTCTCCTCTCTTCTCCCAATGTCTACATGTATATAATTTTATACTATAACATCAGCGCCCATCCCTTTGTGTAAATAGGTTGATTGTTTTTTGCGTTTCTTCTTTTTTCTTTTAGCCAATATGTGCCTATAGGTGTATAGGCATTGGTAGTAAGAACACGTAAAGTTTAAAGAAATGCATTCAATATATCGCAATTATAAATTATTATATTTTCATTAAATTAAAATTATAATTTTTAAATACAACATTTGCTTTCTTAAAATCTGTCAACAACTCTTATGAACATGTTCTCGTTAGTTGAATGTTAATAATATTCACAATGAAAATTTTTTATTAAAATACAACCCATATGGAAAAAATTTTTGGATATAATTGTAAATAACTATTAATAACTGTAAATAAATGTAAATAAATGTAAATAACTGTAAATAACTGTAGAAAAGTGTTAAAAAATGTGGGAATTGAGACATAAATAACAGTTATTTACAATTATTTACAATTATTTACTGTTATTTACAGTTATTAACTGTTATTTACACTTAT
The DNA here is from genome assembly GCA_017163975.1 of Anastatus disparis. Classification (NCBI taxonomy): domain Eukaryota; kingdom Metazoa; phylum Arthropoda; class Insecta; order Hymenoptera; family Eupelmidae; genus Anastatus; species Anastatus disparis. Next base: position 2,674,238 of record JAFFSR010000286.1, on the reverse strand, counting down.
TAACTGTTATTTACACTTATTTGCAGTTATTTATATTTATTTACAGTTATTTACATTTATTCACTTTTTTCACAATTATTTACAGTTATTTGCGATTATTTATAGTTTTTTACAATTATTTGCAGTTATTTACATTTTCGAAAATTATCACGAATTTATTCAATAATTTTATATATAGGCGAAAATTTTTAAAAATGTGAATAACTGTAAATAATTGTAAAAAACTATGGAAAATTGTAAATAGTTGTAAATAATTATAAATAACTGTAAATAACTGTAAAAAACTGTAAATAACTGTAAATAACTATAAATAATTGTGAATAATTATTAATAACATTAAATTATTCACTAATTCAAAAATTTTTGAAAATGTAAATAACTGTAAATAATTATGAATAACTGTAAATAATTATGAATAATTGTAAATAATTATAAAAAACTGTAAATAATTGTAAATAATTATAAATAACTGTAAATAATAGTTAATAACAGTTAATAACAGTTAATAACTGTAAATAATAGTAATTAATAATAAATAATAGTAAATAACTGTAAATAATTATTATTTATGTCTCAATTCCTACATTTTTTAACAGTTATTTACAATTATTTACTATTATTTACAGTTTTTCACATAAATTATTTCCATATGGGAAAGTATTATCTTTATTCTATAAAATGACTTCAATTTTTGAACTATTGATTAACTTTAAAATTCTATAAACTGTGCTGCAAGATTCTTACTGAAGACTGCTTCGATTCTGCTACAAGTTTACGTGTTTATTCTCGTCATATTATTGCGCTCAACTTATGTCATTCTTATGTGATCCTGGAGTAAAGTACTGCTGCAAGATTCTTACGGAAGACTGCTTCGATTCTGCTGCAAGTTTGCGTGTTTATTCTCGTCATATATTTGCGCTCAACTTATGTCATCCTTATGTAATTCTGGGGTAAAGTGCTGCTACAAGATTCTTACGGAAGACTGCTTCGATTCTGCTGCGAAATTGCGTGTTTATTCTATTTATATAATTGCACTCAACTTATGTCATTCTTATGTAATTCTGGAGTAAAGTGCTGCTGTAAGATTCTTACGGAAGACTGCTTCGATTCTGCTGCAAGTTTGCGTGTTTATTCTTATTTTAGAATCGCTCGTTTCGATTGGCAATCTGTTACAAATCTTACACACGTTTCAGTCGCAATTAAATTTTAGCAAATATGCATTAAAATGTGGAAACAGACTACGCAAGTTCTGCGCAATCGTGCTTGCAACAGATTGTGTTACCAGGGATTATAATATTTGACTGAATAAATGAAATATCTAATTTACACCAAAAGTTAATGGAAATAAAAAAACAGTTAATATTTATTTAAAAGTTTATATAAGTAAAAAAGTAATAAAATATTTAATAGAATCAATGAAGTATTTTATATTAAACAAAGCCCACTTTTGATTATTGTGATCTATCAAGTATTTACATGATAACAAGTTTTTTTTATATCAGAATGCCTTTTATTCATGGTTTATTCAATACGTAGAACGTATTTATAAAAAAAAGAAAAAATACCTAGTAGTAGCCGTGCATAAAGTATTTAAAAATTAGATCTTTAAAAAATTTTCAATTTTCGCGCCTTCTATTTCATTTTTAGGCACGACTGCTATACGGAAGTACCTTATATTTTCGACATCGCGAAAAATGTAACCCTTTAAAATATGTTTTTTTATGATAAAAAACTTATTTTTGTAGCAAAATAAGACTATTACGAGGCTTCCTTAAAATGTATGTATGGATGTACGTGTGTGAGAAATCAAGTTTATGAATTTTCTCGACGAGTTTTTATCCGATCTGAATAATTCAAACGGGGAATTGTTTCAAATAATAACACAAGTAAACGTTCCTATTTTGAAAAAAATCGTTGGAAGCGTTTTTAAGGGGAGACACAAGTAAAACACACAAAAAATGAGGTATTTAGTTTTAACTTTTGATCCGTAGCACCTACAATGTTATCCATGCGTAATGTTGTTCAAAATCATCTAAATAATCTAAAAAAAATTTTCAGCTCGAAATATTAAAAACTGTGGGACTAGTTCCATTTTAACGACTGCTCGATTCAGTGATAAGTGAGGAAGCGTTAAAATGGAACTAGTCCCACAGTTTTTAATATTTCGAGCTAAAAATTTTTTTATAGATTATTTAGATGATTTTGAACAACATTACGCATGGATAACATTGTAGGTGCTACGGATCAAAAGTTAAAACTAAAAAACCTCATTTTTTGTGTGTTTTACTTGTGTCTCCCCTTAAATAGGCGCCTTTTAAATGGTCAAAAAAATAGATTTTTGGTAATAATTTGAAAAATACGATTTTTTTTCAAAAAGAATATAAAATAAAAGTTATAGAATATAAAAAAATAAATCTTTTTTATATCATACATTTTTCTCTGAAGTTGATATTTTTCAAATTGTTTATGAAAAATGTTGAAATTAAAGGCTTTTTAATGATAATTTGATAAATATTATACTTAAAAAAATATATATGATATTAAAAAGATGTATCTTATTTTTTTCTATAAATTTTATTTAATATACTTTTTTTCAAAATTCGTTTTTTTCAAGTTATCACCAAAAAATCATTTTTTTAACCTCTAAAGGGATAACTGTTTTAAAACCGCTAGAACGATTTTTTTTTAAACTGCCAATATTTATTTGTATTATTGTTTTAAATTATTCCCCGTTGGAATGATTCAGATCAAATAAAAACTTTATACAAAACTTTACTTTTAAGCTACTGAACTATTTTTTTTCTTATAACTTTTGATAGATTATCCTATCCAAAACTTTAAAAAGTATACATTAATGAAAATATGTCTTTTTCATATAACATAAATTTTTTCCAAATCAATCAACCTGATTCACAAGAAAAATTTAAATAATTATAAATTGGTTTTTTCAAATAAATACAATAAATTCAAACCTCCTGTTGAAAGATGCGGTAAAAAATACAATGAAAAAAAGAAATAAGATTAACTTTTAAGGCTTTTGCGTTTGTAAATGATTTGTTTTAATATTCTTGAAATATCAAATAGCGAGCGCGAAGCGCGAGCGTTTTCGGTCGTGCCTTATATGCAAAAAGCGGAGCTTTTTGCATGCCTTGCATCGCGAAGCGATGCAAGGCCCGAAGGCACTTTAAAGCTGAGCAAAGCAAAGCTCTGAAAGGACCAAGGTTTGGGCCGCTGTGGCGAGCTAGTTTATTTAAGAGGTGGCTACCCACATAGCACCGAAGCTTCCTGGAAGCGTCAAATGTCCCGTGCACTATTCATTCAGAAAGATTCAATGGAAGCTTCCAGAAAGCTTCCGTAGAAGAAATCAGTAAGCTTCCATAGAAGCTAGCATAAAGGTCTTTTTGAATCTTACAAGAAGTTTCCAAGGAAGATTGCCGCAAGATTCCAAAAGTACTTCATGGAAGCTTCCACGGAATAATGCAAAAAGCTTACATGCAAGCTTCCGTGAAAGCTTCAATTAAAGCTTCCTGGAAGCGTAAAATGTCCCGCGCACTTTTATTTCAGAAAGATTCAATGGAAGATTCCAGGAAGCTTCCATGGAAGAAATCAATAAGCTTCCATGAAAGCTAGTATAAAAGCCTTTATTATAAGCCTTTATCTTACAAGAAGCTTTCAAGGAAGGTTGCCGTAAGGTTCTAAAAATACTTCATGGAAGCTTCCATAAAAAAATGCTAGAAGCTTCCAGGATGACTCCAGTGTAAGGTTCCCGGAGGCTTTGGGGAAGTCAACAAGTCAAATATTATTCGGTTAATTTTATCCTTTTTCACCGTTCGAAAGGTATTGTGTTACTATTCTGTTCAACATTCTAAATTTCATTTTATATTTTATAAATATTTGCTGTGCAAAATACATATTTACTTACAATATACTATTTTATATACTATTATATCATATTTATACTTCAATACATATTCACATATATTAGGATTTACGTATAATTATAAAAACGCATTTACATTTTTAGGGCAGGGGCTGTGGGTACTTACTCAAAACCGCCAACGTTCGACTTATATAGTGAGTGTGGTATCATCTCACCACTTAGAGACAAAACGCCCATTCAACGCGTATCCCCCTGTAGGCGTAACTGCGAATCGAAGGTGACGGACTTGTATGATATCTGTCGGTAGTTTAATTCCCGACTAAACATAATTTTTTTTCTATAAATTATGTTGCACATGTATATATTTCAGTATTTTTTTTAATTTAAATATTTTTGATATATACAGATAAATGTATATGTACATGTACCTACGTATTATTCACACACAAACAGTTTCATGCTATCTGAAGTCGAAAAATTTATTTTATATAGATTTTAAAGTAAATTTATTTGAAAAAACTTAAATAAATAATACAATACTCGTTCTTAAAACTTTATTCAATTAAAGACTTTTTTTAAAAAAAGCAACAAAATGTTTTGTGTGCTTATTTACTAACTTAAATTAATATTAAAAGAAATTTTTTATCCAAAGTTATACAATCATAGAAACTTTCAATTATTTAATTTGTAATCTGTTTTATTTGTATTCATATAATAATCCGATATTAATTTTTAATATTAAAGAATATCTTTATACATTAATTTAACGAAAAAGACTATATTTTTAATTTATAAAATTAATGCGGGATTATTATATAAATACGGAAAAAGCAAATTACAAACTGGATGAATTAATTTTTATAATTATGTAACTTTGGGTAAAAATTTTTTATTACTATTAATTTTTAGTTAGTAAAAGAACACAAAATATTATGCTTTTTGAGGAAAAATCTTTCATTTGATAAAAGTCATGTATTCAAAACATTGTAAAGATATTTAGACTTTGTAATTAATTTATTTAATTTATAAAATTTTATTAAATTAACGACTTTCTTTAAAAAAAAAACATATTTGTTTGTGTTCTTTTTTATTAATTAAAATCAATAACTGTAAAAATTCTTTATCGAGAGTTATACACAAATATAAAAAATTTTTAATCATTTAAAATGTAATATGTTTTACTTCATATTTAAATAATCTACCATAAATTTTGTAAACTAAAAAGAATATGAGACATTAATTTAATAGAAAAAAAAGACAATATTTTTAATCCATAATTGAATTAATGTAAGGCAGACACTACACCTGTAGTCATAAATATTGCCTGAATTTTGATTTTATTGTAAAATTTTAGAAAAAAAATGCATTAGCTTATAGTATGTACCATGAAGATTATTCTATGAATTTTTTAAATAAATTCATTCATCATCAGGTATTTAAAATGTTGAAGCTCAATGATATATATAAAAATTATTCGATTCCGTACCAGGAATACAAAATACCTATAAACAAAGGAATAGATTTATTTAAAAATTCAACCAAATAATTTTCATGATATTTACTACAAACTAATGTATTTTTTTCTGAAACTTTGCAATAACTTTCCGTGAACATTAATATATCCTTCCTGTAATATTCTGTGAAAGGCTGCAAAAAGTTTGAATAGAATTTTCCGCAAAATGTTGCTGCAAGCTTCCTGCAAAATGTAAAGTAATCTTCCAAATAATATTCGGATATAACTTTTCGGAAGCTTACTGCACGGAAAAACTAACACTCCTGTATTTGTAATGTCACGTATCATCATGAACGTGTAAAAAAATACATCGCTGAACGTTGTGCTCTTCACAGCGTTTGGCGATGTATGTCATTTCGATGCGATATGTTTGTCATTTATCGTACTATGTATTGCTGCTATCCATAAAACATTAGACAGTTATAGGTTATGCTTATGCATTTATACTTAAAAATATGAAGCAAATCTTCAAAATTTCATTCTTTCAATTTTCATACACGGGAAAATTTAATTTTTCTTCAGAAAAAATCTCTTGCGTCATTCAATCTGTATTTTTAACAAAACAGCCAATATATTTATAATATCAGGTAAGTTGGTAAGAAATATCATTGCTATTACGGTGTCGTTCACTGCTAAAACCTGTGGCGAACATTACATATAGCGGTGCATCAGTCTTTCCGTGTGGAAGCTATCTTGTAATATTCCATTTGGCCCTCATGGAATATTACATGTAAGTTTTCCTAAAGCTTTCGTAAAGCTTACATGAAAGATTCCAATGGAAGCTTCTCGAAACTTTCATTTAGCTTCCAAAAAGCTTGCTAGAAGCTTACATTGGAATCTTTCTTGAATCTTTCGATGGAAGCTTCCCGAATCTTTCGTGCTATGTGGGTATTACCAACGAATATAGACGCTTATAGAAGCGTCCTCTTAAATGGGAAATTTCTGCCAAAAATGAGTTACCCAGCTACTGAGGGCGCCATTAGATCCCATATATTTTTATATCTATATATATATCAAATTTTTCATATGTATAAATATACAAACAATGTTAAAGTGTTACCCAGGTTTTCGGACAAAAAATTTAACACAGAAGAATCCTTCTATAAGCGTCTATCTTCGTTGCTATTACCTTAGTCGCGTTACTCGCAATCGCAGAGACTTCATATCATTTTGTATATAGGGTCGACGAAAAAATTATTTATTTAGAGGCGATCGGGACTATTTACTGCATGGAGGCGCTGCGGTTAGATGAGAGTGAAATGTAAAATAATTCTCACACAGCGATTTACAATTTACTGAGACAAGAATATACCTCTAATGTTGTCAATAACTCTAGCCATATATACACTGAGAGAAATCCTATGGTAAATATAACTTTAGATTGTATTAAATATTACTATATTATATAGTACGAGTGGGACATTTCTGCGTTATAATAAAAATTACTATATTACATAGTAAAATTTGTGAAAACAAAGATACGTATAAAAAAATTTTTTTTTTAATTTTTTTACCCGAAATTTGATAATGAAAATTTTTTAAATTTATTTAATTTAATAATTTAATTTTTTTAAAACAATTTACCTTTGAAAAAAAACGGACCTGAAGTGGAGTCGAACCCGGGTACCTTGAGAACGGAAAGCGTGAATGTTACCGAATGCGCCATCGTGACATGTTACTTATTAAATTTCGAATCGTCTACATATGTTACAAAACTATACTTTCAATTTGGTAGAAAATTTTGAGGTTAGAAATAAATTTACAGATCATCGACTCGATATTATTATTTGAAATAGTAAAATTTATTATATTCATAATAAAATTTATAATATGTATAATAAAATTCATTATATGCATAATAAAATTTATTATATGCATAATAAAATTTATTATTTTTATAACATTAATTCCAACATAAGATATCAAATATTTTTACTCTGTCATAACAAATTTTACTATAGCATAATTTTTACTTTGTAATATAGCAATTTTTCTAATAAGAGATAGTTTCATTTCTTAAACGATGTTGCCAACGTTATCAAATTTTATAGTAATATTTGTTATAAATATAATAAAAATTGTCATAATGCAGAAATGTCCCAGCTGAGTTATAAAATATAGTAATTTTTATTACTATCTATAACTAAAGTTATTATTTATTTTTCTCAGTGTATGTACAATAATTATATTGATTCTAATCTAGTTTGAAAAGTTTAAAATATTGTTATAAAGAGAAAAATGCAGCGTGAGATAGAGCCGGCGTGAGCATATGTATTCATCATTCTTTAGTATTACTTTCTCTGTAGCACTAAAAAAAATACACATGTTTACATCGGCTCTATCACGTGCAACATTTTTCGTTTCACAAAAATATTTTAGACTTTTTAAACAAGATTAGCATCGATAATTATTCTACATATATATGGCAAGTGTTATTGACAACATTAGAAGTATATTATTGTCTTAGTGAATTGTAAATCCGTGTATAAAAAATATTTTATATCCTTCTCTCACCTACAGCGCCACCAAGCGGCAAATTGTTCCGACGTCTTCTTTACTGTAATTTATGCGAGTGAGTATAAACAAGCGGATATATGCGTATAATGTAGCGATTTAAGAAATAGGGAAATTCATTGTGTATCAAAACTATAAATTATATCGTATGAACAAAAACTGTTGTGTGTGTCGATTCTTAAAAAATATGTCAATAAAAATAAAAAAAATATGGCAAATAAGTATTAGTAATATTAAAATAATATAATTAATAAAATAAAAAAATAAACTTTCAGTTTTGAGTTATTATTAACTAAATATTTCATTGGGATAATTTTATATTTCATTGATCTAAAAAATATTATATTAATTTAATGAAATGTTTAATAAAAAAATCTAACGAAGCACTTACATAAAATATAATTATGTTCATTTGATGAAATATTTAATTGATCCAATTAAATAAATAAATTATAGTCTGAACATCTAATAAAATATTTCATTAAAATAAATAAATCTTTAATCAAGTCAGATGCTTATTTAATAAATAATATCTAACATTTTGTTCAGCTGACGAAATGTTATATTTGTAACGGTATTCTACCGTGTTTGAATCTTGCGCGCTTAGGTATTAAAATAGAATAAACGCTCGGTCATATATCTCGTCTAAGACGAGTAAAGAAGTGCGTATCTTGACGACCGGTACGCGAGCGAGAAGCGAGCCGGCCGCGAGGTGCTTGAGAGAGTTTCCGGCTACCGTTGCGTTAGCACGAAACCTAAGCCGCGCTGTGCTCATTAGAGAATTTCGCCACGTGGACATATAATACGGTAGACTAAGTTCGCAATTGATAGAGCGAGACATTGTCTTAATTAAAAGTCGTGAGTTCATACCGACTTGCGTATTATATTATATTGGCTAGTTGCAACTCTCAGAAATTCTTTCTGTAGAGTTTTGCTTGACCGCTTTTCGCGCGTCTTAGCGGTCAGCCATTAAGTGCCAACAAATACGTTGATCGACGTGCATAAGATTCCACCGATCTACGTCCAGGCAACCACGTTGGCAGAGCTCAGCGGAATTCAAGGATCGGGAAGAGACGTGTTCCACCGATCTACTCCAGAGCATTTACGTATTGGTTACGTACAGGGGAGAAGCTTCGATAACGGGCGAGCGGCGTCTACGTGCACGTAGGTAATTAGTGTAAGCTGGCCAGTGCGTTATTGTAAGTATAATTATACTGTGCGATATCCAAGTATCTCTTCCTCGAGAGATACTTGTTCAGGTATATTGTATCATCGGTTATATAACCGATCAGCGTCATAAGCGAGGATCATTTAGTTCGCGACGCGCCCTCCCTTTGCTCACTCTCTCAGTAGACGCGTACATTACTTTTTATATATTATTCAATTTCATTCTCATTTAGTTCACATTTTATCTTGATTATATTTATATTTTTTTTGTAATAAATTAATTCTTTTCTATTAAATCGTGCTTTCAATTAATTTATATTGCCTGATTATATTTAATATAAAATATATATTTCCCGTTGCTTACTCCGACGCCTCCGCGGTCCTTGTGAGCAGTTATAAATTATTTAATAACGTAATATCATATATTTTAATATAACGTATTTTGGAACCTGCCTCACGAAGGAAAACTGCGCTACCGGCCACGCGTCTCTCGATCAGGTAAGAGAGAGAGAGACGCAGTGCGTGCAGCAAGCGACGAGTATATCAGATATGATTTTGTCGTTTATCAATAGGATTGATTAGCTAGCACAATCGGAGTTCGCTGTATAATATTTAGTGAAATTCTTACAAATTTCAGCAACTCTGCATATAGTAAAATTTAAGGACTTAGCTAAAGTTTACAGTAAATTAAAAGCTAATTCTTTTTTGCAACGTGTAGTAAATTACCGTTACATATTAAATTGATTAATTATTTTATCAATACTATTTTATCCCTTCAATAATTAATAAAACATTTTATTCAAATAATCTAATAATTAATTAAGGTCATTAAATATGAAATTAATATTATTTAACATTCTATGATTATTGATTATTTTCTTATTTAATGAAACATTTCATTCAATTAATAAAATTTTTAATATTAACAATGAAATATTTCTTTATTATGAACAAATTATCACATTGATTCAATGAAAAATTCCTTTGATCCAATATTTTGATTTCAGATTTCAATTGAATATTTAATTGATTCAATAACTTCTTTGATTACTTCAGAACAAATCCCTAATTTAATACACTCAAATATTTCATAAAGTCAATTACATTCATAAAATATTCAATTGCGATATTGTGATTGAATTATTTAATTGTATTAATTAAATTTTCATTGATTGAATACAAATTTTTTCTCAGTGTAGTATCCCTATTTAAAAAAAAACACGTGTTTTTTGCACGTGAAAAAAACACGTGTAAAATACTACACGTATTTTTTACACTTGTTTTTTACATGTAAAATTTGCGTATTTTTTCACGCATATTTTCCACGTGTTTTTTTCACGTGTATTTTTCAGGTGTATTTTTCACATATTTTTTCATAGTTGTTCGAAGATCTACCATCTGGTCTCTTATATCTGCGTCTTCCAAATTTGTGTAAGGGATGACAAAGCTTAGAAAAACGCCACCTAGTGAATTAAAATCGCTATTAATGATCGACTACGTCGGTTTGACTTTTAAGTCACTAGGTGGCGTTTTTCTAAGTTTTGTCATCCCTTACACAAATTTGGAAGACGCAGATATAAGAGGCGGGACAGTAGAAGCTCTTCGAAAAGCTATAATGAAATATGTGAAAAATACACCTGAAAAATACACGTGAAAAAACACGTTCAAAAAACACGTAGTAGTTAGCACAAGCGATTAGTTAGTAACCGGGACGTACTACTTTCCAATGAGTAGTAAATAGATGTTTTATAGTAGGATAGATAATTATTTCTAAATAATTATTAATTGTTTCAAAACGTTTTAATAATGTTAATATTTGATTTTTTTTATTGATGTTTAAGGTTACATTAATTCCCTAGTAGACATTTTTAGCATCTTTTGGCCAAGCATAGGCCATTTCTTATCAATTTGGCCAAAAAATGCTAAAATTCATGGCCAAATACCCTGCTATCTAGCGACCTTTTACGGTAAAAAGTTGACAAAAAAATAGTGAATATATTTAATTTCATTATAATATTTTATTTGACAAATTTGAACTTTTCAATTTTACAATAATAAATTATCTATAAATTATTAGATAATAATTTAATATATTCTTAATAAAATAATTCTTAGAAAACAAAATATCATTTTTCCCATCCTTTCACATTAGAAAGAACATCACTGAGACTTGCCATCAAATCTTTTCGTGAAGTGTCAAATCCTTTATTGCTCCTTTTTGTTGCCAATGTGCCTAAAATTAAGATTATAGAAAATTATAATATTAGTAATCATAAAAAATAATAATTACAAATAAAAAATAATAAATAAATATAATCAATAATTAGAATCATTCTTAATTATAATAATCTTATAATTTATATAAACATGGAGATTTTTTAATTAATAATAACTTACCAAAAATACAATTACAAAATTCTGTATCTTTAAATTTCTTCTTAGATTTATTGATTGATGAGTTTCTTGACGCTGTGAATTGTGATGTCACACCCTTTGTTAAAAATATTTTTAACATTTTTACCATAGATCTATTTAAGAGGAGGTCACGTATCTCTGTCCTTTTCTAATCAAAAAATTGAGTTTTTTACACGAACTAACAACTTTAGCAAAAAATGATGAGAAAGCCGCATCTCGTAATAAAAAAAGCAATATTTTCTTTGATAAGAAAGAATTAATTTTATTGCTTCGTTTTCAAGAAAACCTTGAAAAACCAAATTGTCCACCCTAACCTCTATGATTTAAGTTTTTCAAGGTTTTCTTGAAAACGAAGCAATAAAATTAATTCTTTCTTATCAAAGAAAATATTGCTTTTTTTATTACGAGATGCGGCTTTCTCTTCATTTTTTGCTAAAGTTGTTAGTTCGTGTAAAAAACTCAATTTTTTTTTAGAAAAGGACAGAGATACGTGACCTCCTCTTAATATTAAATTTTTATCCAAGCAAGAACACAGTTCTAAGCATTGCAATTATAAAAATTTATAAAAAAAATTATAACTATTGAGAATTGAGTTTTATATAAAATGTAAATTACTTACAATATCAGTTTTTAGAAATTTATTTGTTCTCAGCATTGTATCAAATTCAATAAAACTTGATAACGTTATTATTGGTATAGTTACATTGTACTTCTTGTTAAAATCTACATTACAATTGACTATATTCACAACTTTTTTGTCTATTAAAAATGCAGACATTTCATCTTGCTTTTGTTTAACATGTTCAATATCAGTGCTAATTTTCTCAAGTTTTTGTGATACTTTTTCAAAATCTATAAAAATTAAAGAAAAAATAGTAATTATATACATGTAATAAAACTATTTTTCATCCATAATAATTATTTTATTGATTCATGTACAAACCTGATTTTGAATTAACATTTTCTATGTTATGACCGGCAGATTTAAGCTAGTAATAATTTGATTAGGAGCTTCTAATAAGCTTTGCATCGGATCTTCATCAATAGTTTGCTTATCTTTATTGGAAAATTCAATTTCTTTATTGTTTATATTTTTTTCTTTATCATTAATTTAGTAGCTTCCTTTATCAGACTTATAGAAGAGACTGGCACTGATACGTGTAGTTTTAATTGCTTTTGTTCTTGTAACATTTTTTGACGTTTAATAGCAGTTATACATTTTTTTTGCATATCTGAATCATCGTCTTCAGAATTTTGAGTGAAAACATTATCTTGAGTGGCGAGTCTTTTCACTTTTATTAGTACAGCTTCATAAGTATCTGTAAAAATATTTTAATTCAAGAATATTAATTCTTCATTACTTAATATAACTAGATTGTATAAATAAAAAAGAAATTTCATGAAAAATAAAATTATATTCATTAAATAAAATAAACTCACCTGCACGCCCGCTTAAATCCACAGAATAATATGGTCAACCTTCTGGTGGATCAGTTTTACTTTTTAAAATATTTTGCAAAAGAGATCCATCTTCTTCGTTATCACAACTTTCCAAAAATTGTGTTGTGCATCTTCCTTTCTTTTTGTCGAAAGAAAGCCATTTGGTTGGTACAATATCTACTTGTTCTACCTTCCTTTTTTTACCTTTATGTACAAATTGAATCAAGGTATACTCCTGGAGCTTGTAATCACTAGCATCACTATCATTGTCAGACATCTATAAAAAATTATAATTTTTGTAGGTTACTTTACTATCAAATTTCATACAAATAGGTTAGGTAGTAATAATTTAAAAGCTTTAAGAGGCGGTCGGAACCATTTGCCGCTTGGTGGCGCTGCAGGTGAGAGAAGAATATAAAATATTTTTTATACACGGATTTACAATTTAGTAAGACAACAATATACTTCAAATGTTGTCAATAACTCTTGCCATATATATGTAAAATAATTATCGATGCTAATCTTGTTTGAAAAGTCTAAAATATTTTTGTAAAACGAAAAATGTTGCGCGTAATAGAGCCGATATAAACATGTGTATTTTTCTTTAGTGCGACAGAGAAAGTAATACTAAAGAATGATGAATACATATGCTCATGCCGGCTCTATCTCACGCTGCATTTTTCGCTTTACAACAATATTTTAAACTTTTCAAACAAGATTAGCATCAATAATTATTCTACATATATATGGCTAGAGTTATTGACAACATTAGAGGTGTATTATTGTTTCAGTAAATTGTAAATCGCTGAGTAAAAATTATTTTACATTTTTCTCTCACCTGACCGCAGCGCTCCCATGCGGCAAATAGACCCGACCGCCTCTTAATTTATGTGCATTACACTAAGTATAATTATCACAAAATTTCAAATTAATAATTAATAATTTTCTTACTTTTTTGTTAGATTCAATGAAAAACACTGATTTGACTTTACATTAATTTTTTCCTTAACTAAATGCATATAATACTAACAATGAATAACCGGGTCTTTTTTGTTTTGATGTAATACGTTTTCAACATATATTTAAATTTAACAAAGTAACAAAGTATACATGTCTATGTTAATGGAATCACATAAGCTGATTCTGATGAAATTAATAATTCTGTTAGAACCAACCAATGATGTACCATCATTATGATTTTAAATAACTTTTGCTCAAACAATTTTTAGTAAAAATGTAATTTTTCAATTAAATTTTTTTTATGTATACTATAATTTTTTATGTAATATATTAAATAAAATTGCATAAAATATTTTTTTTAATTGATGATAATTTTTTTATATAAGTTGAATTAAATCAATATTTTAGGTTATAGGAACTTTTAAAAAAAACTTCAAAATTTAATTTATAATGAATGTCAATTTCTTTAATATAATAAAGGTAATACAAATATTCGGTTTTCTTCATTGTTTATAAAATTAATATTAAATTTAATATATTTTAAGAATCCCTCATATAAAAATAATAGGAAATCATATCAAATTTCGAGTTTTAGATCAAACTCGTTCGAGATTCTCGATTTTGTTTATAAATAGATTCAATGTTTAGAAAAAAAAATTATGTATAGAGAGAGATTATGTTGACGTGAGAGGTTATTTTGTTTATGATTAATGAACATATATATATAGCGAAAAATAATTATGTTTCATCTATTAAAAAATCTCATCTTCTTCAACGTTCGACTTATGCACGTTTTCCATTTTTTTCATTTTAATTTTTTACAAAAAATAAAAAGCAATGTTGAATCAGATGGTCTATTTTTGTTTATTGGGAATTCACACACTTGCGATGACCTCTCGTGGCAAGGCTGTGAAATAATCTAAAACACAACTTTGCGTTGAGTAGCATAGCAATTGGATTTTAATTTTAATTTTTTAATTGAAAAATAATTACAATGTAATAAAAAGAGTTCAAAATGCGTGAAAAAAATTCCAACAGAGATTATGGTGTAGTAAGGGGTCGTGAAATTTAAGCAGTCAAGAATTTAAATTTTAGTTTTCATCTCTTCCCGAGAAAAAATCAAGGTTATGTAAACAAGCAGAATATATTTGACAACTCTGTGAAGATAGATTTATATGAAGCGTGGACAACCCTGTTGAAAATAATGACGTCTTTCCAGTACGTCTTTGAAAGATGTCTTTGAAGACGTCTTTGAAGACGTCTTTGGTCGTGTCTTAGATTGGAACAAAATAAGACGTCATTTTTTTAATGTTCCGGAAATATAGTAACCAAATTACGTCTTTTTTATAAGTAAAATAATTTCAAAGACGTATTTTTCCAATAAATACTCATAGTAAAAGACGTAAATTTTCAAAAAAAAATTCTTTTTTTTAAAACGAATGACGTCTTCCCTGTTGAAAATAATGACGTCTTTCTAAGACGTCTTTGAAAGACATCTTTGAAAGACGTCTTTGAAGACGTCTTTGGTCGTGTCTTAGATTGGAACCAAAAAAGACGTCATTTTTCCAATGTTTAGAAAAGTTATTCAACAAATGACGACTTCTTATTATTTCAAAGACGTATTTTTTTTAATAAAAATGGCGTCTTTTCTTACAAATTTTTATTTAAAAAATACGTCTTTGAAAATGGAAAAAGACGTTATTTGTTAAATAGCTTTTCTAAACATTGGAAACATGACGTCTTTTTTATTCCAATTTCGGACACAACCAAAGACGTCTTTCAAAGACGTCATTTTCGCCGAATTTATGAAAAAATAACGTCATTTTACATGAATTATGTCATTGAAAATGACTTTACATTATAATCATTTTCCATTTAAAGGAAAAAACAAAAACGAGGTTAACCTCGCAGTTTCAACTCTTCGAAAAATGAAGAGCATTTGCGATTGAACTGAGAGTGTTCTGACCTTATATATCTGCATCTTTGAAATTTGTATAAGGGATCGTAAAACTTGAAAATCGCCACCTAGTGACTTACAGTCGAATTGATGGTTGATTGCGTCAATTTAATTTTAACTCATCAGGTGGCGATTTTCAAGTTTTACGATCTTTTATACAAATTTCAAAGACGCAGATGTATAAGGCCAGAATGCTCTCAGTTCAATCGCAAATGCTCTTCGTTTTTCGAAGAGTTGAAACTACGAGGTTAACCTCGTTTTTGTTTTTTCCTTTAAATGGAAAATGATTATCATGTAAAGTCATTTTTCAATGGCATAATTCATGAAAAATGACGTTATTTTTTCATAAATTCGGAGAAAATTACATCTTTGAAAGACGTCTTTGGTTGTGTCTGAAATTGGAACAAGAAAGACGTCATGTTACCAATGTTTAGAAAAGCTACTTAACAAATAACGTCTTTATACATTTTCAAAGACGTATTTTTTTAAATAAAAATAAGTCTTTTTATAATTTCAAAGACGTATTTTTTAAATAAAAATTCGTAAGGAAATACGTCATTTTTATTAAAAAAAATATGTCTTTGAAATAATGAAAAGACGTCATTTATTGAATAACTTTTCCAAACATTGGAGAAATGACGTCTTTTTTGGTTCCAATCTAAGACACGACCAAAGACGTCTTCAAAGACGTCTTTCAAAAATGTCTTTCAAAGATGTCTTAGAAGGACGTCATTATTTTCAACAAGAAAGACGTCATTCGTTTTGAAAAAAAATTTTTTTCGAAAATTTACGTCTTTTACTATGAGTATTTATTGGAAAAATACGTCTTTGAAATTATTTTACTTATAAAAAAGACGTAATTTGATTACTATATTTTCTGAACATTAGAAAAATGACGTCTTATTTTGTTCCAATCTAAGACACGACTAAAGACGTCTTCAAAGACGTCTTCAAAGACATCTTTCAAAGACGTACTGGAAAGACGTCATTATTTTCAACAGGGAAGTAGATGCCTGCAAGCAATAAGCTATATGAAGTTAACCTCACCGTTGAATGTATATTTCTTATTAATTTCACATTTCATTTCGAATTGGGTCTGATAAACCATTTCTCCTTGTATAAATTTATGTTGTGCACGATTGGTGTTAGCGTATTTACAAACATTTTTCACGGCGATGATGTTTAGACTAAAAAACTAATGTCATTACATTTAAGCCCAGCTTGTACTGTGGAATTCTGTCGCCATGTTAGTATACTATATATATAGGTAACGCCTTCGTGTGAGTTTCCAATAATAAGCTAAATCTTTAATTTAAATGGAAATGCTTTTGTTTTATAATACAAGAGATCAATATATCTTTTTTCAAAAGTAAATAGTGATTCTGTGATATGAAAATAGTATAATTAAAGAAAAATTAAAAATGAATAGGATATTTTAATTTCAAAATTTCTATTTAATTAGTATTTATTATTTTTACTAGCACTTGACATGTGTGCAAACGCGTATATTTCACATTTTAGGAGAAAAAATAAAAAATTATATGTCAATGTTCACTGTTTAAAAATAAAAATCGCTGAAAATGTCTGGAAATATGTTCTATTTAATACCCGAAGCATACGAAAACTTTTTGCAGGTGTATTTTAGAGTAAAAAAGTTATAGAATAATAGAAATAAGTTTCTTCGATTTTTGTCTAGAAAAAATTTTTAATTAATTCTTTTCTCGGAAACTATCAACTTTTTGTGTGAACTTGATATAATACTTTTTGTTGGAAATAACATGTAGAATATACCACAATTTTTTCAAATTACAAAGTGCATATTTTCAGCTTATTAGATTGGTCGAATAATATAATTAGAAAAAAACGAATGTTTACCCAGATTAAATTTGCTTTTTAAAGGCTAATTTTTCTCGTTTTCAGCGCGGGCTATTAAACCAGGCAACCCGAACGGCCGCCCGGAGCGCCGTGTACAGAGGGGCGCAATGGGAAAATCACCAAACGACCTAAGAGGCGGCCGTATAACTCTGTCCTTGTCTAATCTAAATTTTCATTATTATTAATAAATTAAATATTGTTATACAAAAGTAAGGGCATAGCCCAATAGATTTCAAGACAAGCAAACGATCCTATTCTATGAAAAATTATAAAATTTTCATTTGTTTCAAACCTTACTCGAAAACTAATATAAATTTTATATTTTTTCATAGAATAAGATCGATTGCTCGTCCTGAATAATAATAATAACGAAAATTTAGATTAGAGAAGAACAGAGCTATACGGCCTTCTCTTAAGGGATTGAAAACATTTTCCACTTCATATTAAATGATTAGAATTATGCATACAATTGGCAGTAATGTGAATTAATTAAAAAAAAACTAAAATTAATTTCAGTTTTTTTTAATTTTAACTAATTTTATATCGACGCCTGCTACGAAAAAATAAAGAATTAAATTTTTATGAAGACTAAGATTTATCGATTGCTAATACGGAGAGTACCTGAGTTAGACTTTTGAAACTTCGAAGACGTATAATTTTTCAAAAGTTCTAAAACTTATACAAATCTTTTTAAGATCATTAATGAATATGTACAAAAAATGCCTACTAAATTCCATCATCGTTTATCGAGTAAAAACTTCAGAAAATAATTATTAAAAAAAAACTTTATAAAAAGTACATATATGGGTGATTCTATTCGAACGGGTCAAATTCAAATTTTGAAATAATAGAAAATAGAGGTGTTAATTTTAAAAATTTTACTCAGGTTTTTTTATGGTTATATCTAATAGAACAATATCTCAAAGTAGCCAAGCTGTCCATAGGTTATTCCCAGAAAAACTGATGGATAAAAAATATGCTGATACAGAGGAATTACTTTTATTCCAGGAGAATTACTTTTTTATTACCATCACTTGATATACTATTTCCTAATAATATTTATGTCGAACAAAGATTCTAAACTATCTGAAATACTTTAGGATTAGCTATTACCATACATGGATGAATTTTTAAAAATAAAAAACGACGAGTTACAGCAAAAATATGTATTTTTAAACATTATTATTAGAAAGTTAAAGAACAAATATATCCATACTTGAGAAAGTTTGCTTTTTTAAAATATATAATATTATTTTTGTGTTTGGGAGTGGAGTTAAGTGTACTTGATGATAAAGGATTAGTAGGAAGTTCGCCACGTCCACGTGTAGAAACCATTTTATCATCAATACAATCTAAAATAATATATTATCAATTTATAGATTTTCCAATTCAGATTTTTCAAAGACTTTCATTTAAATTCAAATAATTATATACTTACTTTGATATCAACGAAAAAACCCTTCATCAAGGCTAATGACAAACTTATATTTTTATTTTCTGAATACTGCGATGTAACCTTTGATTTCGCTTTATTTATTTGTAGTATATAAGTAGTATATAGTGTAGTATGTAAATATGACTACAGTGATTGTTTACAAGAAGATTTGAGAATGTGCTTACTCGGAAATTCTCCACAAATATATATATACTCGATTTTGAATATATAAAAATTATAAACAGTATAATATGTATTAAATTTCAAGTGTACAAATTTAACACTTTATGGTATTAAATTCATGAATAAAATTGTTGACTCCCAAGCGGAAATAATCTGCCGTTAATAACTAATAATAATTATATATAACGAAAAATAATTTTAAAAAAAAGTTATTATTTTTTATTATTTGTTATAAAAGTGTAGATTTTGGACTGTAATAACTGTTTATAATAGTTATTAATAATTATTTTACATTTATAATAGTTGATAAAAGTTATTATCAGTTATTATTTTTTATTATCTTTTCAGCATGGTAAGTATATGCATAAAGTAAACCATAAGTAAAAATTACTATCGGTTATTATTTTTTTTTTCTTTTTCAATCTAAGAGTTACTAATAATTATTTTCTATTTATAAAAGTTAATAGAAGTTATTATTAGTTATTATTTTTTATCATCTTTTTCGGTATGGAAGGTATACATATAAAGCAAACGTTGAATAAAAGTTATTATCAGTTATTATTTTTTTTTTATCTTTTTTGGTATGAAAGGTATATATACATATAAAGCCAACGTTAAATAAAAGTTATTAATATTATTTTTTAGTAATTTTTATTAATTTTTTTATTAATTTTTTGAATTTTAATGGTGTTCACTTGAAGGAAACGATAAAAAAAGTTATAATTATTTTTTCATTAGATTTTAAAAATTGTTAAAAATTGTTTTTGATTATTGAAAGTAAGTAGATAGGTAAGGATATAATTGATTCAAAAGAATTTTTATTTTTATTTTTACATAAAAACTTTTATATAAAAATATAAGTCTTATTTTACAATTATAAAAGAAGTTTTATTTTGTATTTACAATGTCAACGCTAACATATAATACGATTTACTTATCAAATCTTAATTAATGCAGCGACCAAGAGCACCTTTAAAAATTGAGCTTAAATAATAATCATCATTACATTTTGTTATTATACAAGGCCGGTGTAGCATGGTATACTTAAGACATTGAATTTCGCCATGAAAGAGTGAACATTTTTTTAAATTTATGACTTCTTTCACATCAGTGTCATTAACAAATGAAACCGGTACAAGTTTTAATAATTTAAAGAAAATATAAACATCACAGTTATAGTCGTATTTAATCAAATATATAGAACTAATGATTCCGAATCTACTATCTTTCGTTTGAAAAATAGAATCATTAGTTTTTTTCCCTTTTGAATAATAACAAGATGTGTATCTACAACTTTGATATATAATTTTATTGTATTTTTTACATTCAGTAATTTTATTAATATTTATAAAGAAACGAAGGCACGAAATTTCTTTTTTGGTTAGAATGTGACGTTTTGCACATCCTACTAGTGTACAATCACCTATTTTTACTACTTTCTTTAATATTTTACTGTTCAGTTGATCAACAAAATCTTTCGTTTCTTGAGAAATAAAGCTTTCCGTTTCTAATTGTGGAATTTGTTGATAAGTTAATAGTCTAATAACTATTTCTTTAGCGATGTGGTAATTACTTTTCTTCATTTCAAGTAAATTTTTATTATGGCTTTCGAAGGGAAAAGTATTGATTGCCAATAGTGGTCCCCAATTCTCGACAGTATCAGTTAAATGTAACAGTAAATGTACATTGTAGTACATATACTTATCTCCGAAAAATATACCAAAATAAAAAACAAATTCTATTTATAAAATTTTTGAAATCTTTAGTTCATGTGGTGATATGCTATCTTGTAGAAGAGTATTTAAAGCTGAGATAAACATTGCAAGATGATTTAGATATTTTCTAGGTAGAAGCCCTTTTAGGCTTGGTAAAGCACCGAATAAAATCCAAATGAGCCAATCAGAAGCTGATAAAAAATAATAAAAAATAAAAACTAATAATAACTTTTATTCTAGGTTTGGTTTAGCGTATGATTTCCAAATTGAAAAAGCTAATAAAAAATAATAAAAAATAATAAGAAATTAAAACAAAAAATAAAAAATAATAACTATTTTAAACTTTTATTACAGTCCAAAATCTAGACATTTTAAATTGTTAATATCAGTTATTATTTTTTATCATTTTTTATTTCAGAATGTGATTTCCGCCTGGGCTACTATTTAATTACAATTTTATGAGTACATCTAAAAAAAGGCAGGGGAATTATATGCCAGGGGAGATTACCTGATAATTTGAATGAAATTTTTACCGAGTAAACGGTCTCCAACATTCACTGCTATACAAACTTTTTTAGTTGTACATTACTACTTTCTTAAACGTCTATTACGTATTTGAATATGCGCTTATATCATCTGTGACAGTTAAATGTTTAGAGCCAGGGGAATTATCGTAGAAAAGGTAACTTAGCTTTCATAAGTGAAATAATGTTTGCACGTAAACAAAAATGTATTCTATGATCAACAAACCAATTTTTTAGCAAAATAAACATATAATAACAATATTTCCATGTGATAGGAATAGCTTATATTTTCATAAGATTTAAATATAACATTTTTTATTATTATTGCTTTTTATCTATGAAAAAATATACATTTTTTTTTATAATAACAGAGAGTCAAAGAAAATATTTTTTTTTCAACCATTCTGCCGAAATGTATGTACGGATGGAAAAAAATATTTTTTGATCTTTCAGAAGTATTAATTCATCTATCCTGTATCTCTACAACGTTACAAAAAAATTTTATATATGATTACAGACAGGGGAGATTACTTTTTATACTTTCTAAGGGTCCCTACAATAGCTACATTGAAATTAGCGATTAAAAAGTCAACAGATCATAAAGTTACAAGCTGAAAGTATATGAAAAATTTGTGGTTAATAATATTTGAACCTTATATTGATAGTTTATTAAACGATTACATGTGATTACCCGTTAGAATAGAATCACCCATATATTTGATTTTCAACAAAATTTTTATTAAAATTTTATTTGTAAATTTATTTATCAAAATGTGAAGCATGCACGCTTGCGCGCATTTCGAACTCTAGTATTTGATTTAATTCAATTACAATCTTAGTACTTGATAGTCTACTCACTTCATAAATGTTCAATTCACTCGAATCATATGGATAATTAAACATCAATTCTTTTTTGGTATATTTTTTCACTTCCAACTGCTTTTTATTCGGACATATAAAAAACTGACATATTTCTACTATAATCCCATTTTTTAAAAGGACAGTATTATTTGGATGAACAGTCGATAAAATCATACCGTTATAAATTAATTTCATTATTATATTTTTTATTTTTGTGACTATTTTTAATTCTGGAGGCAACGTTACATTAACTTTTATAAATTTTTCCTTCTCACTTACTAGGAGAGTATCACATCTCCGCATCACGGATTTTACTCAAACTTTGTGATAAGTTTCCAAATGTCAAAATATGAAAAGAAATAGAATTTTAGACACCAACACTTAATATTTCTCTAGTTATAGGCAATGAAAGAAAATCACTCAAAAAGTTACTAGATTTTTAAACGCATATAGTTCTTTAGAATTGATAGCTAGAAGCTTAAAACTTCTTTTAAATGAAAGCTGAGCTCAAACCCTTTTGAATTAGTAGTTATGGCATGTCAAAATATTATTTTTTACCAAAGTTATAGCGTAATAAATATTAGACCCGATTTCAGCTTTTGTTATTAATTAATGTTTTAAAAAGAAAAATCAGGTCCAATGTTTATCACGCTATAACTTTGGGAAAAAATAATATTTTGACATGCTATGATTACTAATTCAAAAGGATTTGAGCTCAGCTTTCATTTAAAAAAAGTTTCAAGCTTCTAGCTATCAATGCTAGGTAACTATATGCATTTAAAAATCTAGTAACTTTTTGAGTGATTTTTTTTCATTGCCTATAACTAGGAAAATATTGAGCGTTGGTGTCTAACATTCTGTTTCCTTTCATATTTTGACATTTGGAAACTTATCACACAGTTTAAGCAAAATCCGTGATCCGGAGTTGTGATACTCTCCTAGTTAGTCTACGATAATATTGTGCTATAAGGTGATTTGGTGAACGTAAAACAGAACCTATATTTCCAAGATAAGATTCAAATGTAAAAGCACTAAGTTCACTCAGAGAACATGAAGTTGTTTCAACGTCATCACAAACATGGATTAAATTGTGAATATTTAAGGATAAGAATGATGATCCGTATAAATCAGAAGCACAATCAACAAAAGTTTTTAAATAGTTTTTTGCACTTGTAATAAGATAGTGATATCTTTTATCAGAAAGTATTCTGCATGCCACTGAAAACAACATAAAGTCTTTGTAAATATTATTTGGCAACAACTTTTTCAAAACTACTGGTGTAGCATACAATAAAAAAAATTTATATTCTACAGCTTTATATTTAATATAATGATCTGTAGATCTCATTTTTCGTGGAAATTCATCAGGGATATCTTTACTGATGGGTTTTGTTCGTCGAACTAATTCACTTTTTAAGTTAGCACTTATTTTTACTTTATAAGTTGATGATGACAATAAATATTCTAATATTTTCTTGGTACAGCCTAAATACAATAAATACATGGGATCTAATATAAACTGTGAAACCATATTGATCGATGGAGTAATAGCAGTTAATATTGAAACACCTGTGTGACAATGTGGATTCATGAATGTTTGAAACTCTTTGTTTGTTTTTTTTTTCAGTATCTGTTTTTAAAAATACTGTTACTTTATCAATTTTTTGCCCTACCACCTTACAGTGTTCACATCCTAAAAAGGCTACATGTCCCACAATACATTTTAAAAATGCTCTTGCAGGAGAGTCACACACTAAAAATTTTATTTTTACTTCAAAATGTTTGTTACTTATCTTTACTCCAAAATTTTGTAGAATATTAATTTCTTGTACAAACTTTTTCAAGTATGCATTACTACTTTTAGGCTTACCATTTCCACAATATATAGTAACAGTAAAAGGTTCATATCCATCAGATTTTGTATAAATTTCACAAAGGATTGTCCACATAGTTACAAAACTTGATTTGAAGGGCGAGAATCCATCCATATTTATGATAAGTTCCAACACATTTAATTCATGCAAGTCCATTTTAACTTTTTTTTCTAATTGAGTTTTTATTCCTAAATATATAAATTGACCTGTTGATCCATCACTGGCTTTCATACTATCAATTTCATCTAGTTGAACATTACAATTTAAAAACGTTTTTGTACACTTGGGCAGAACAGGAATTAACTTTTTTTTTAATATTTTCAAAAGATCATCAACATGCTTATGAGCAATATTGTTTACTACAACCCACTCTTGTAATTGTTTGATTTCTTTAATGCAAGACTGATCAAAATTTATAGTTTTATTTTCTTGATCACTAATTTCGTTGTCACACATTGAGTCTTCATAGTTTTCATTAAAAAAATTATTTTCAACTTCTTCAGTGTATATTTCAAAACATTCATCTAATTCTTGCAAATTATTGTCGAATTCTTCTTTAAACGATCTTTCTGGTATAAACACTTTATAATTTAAAATTAATTGATCAATATGCTTAGCATCCTTCTTTTCTGTATATTTTTTTTTCTTATTCGACATTTTCACTGATTTCAATATTTACTAAGCAAAATAGGTTATAATGACGCTTTTCTGCTAGCATCTGCTGTCGCTATATAAATATATAACCTAACAGTTATACTCCACGCAAAATGTTTGTAGCACTCCCTACTGAAAAAAACCAAATGATTAATCACTTGATTAATCACATGATTTTTCACTTGATTAATTACATGATTTTTCACCTGATAAATCACCTGATTTTATGACATGATTTTATAGGTGATTAATCACGTGAAAAATCATGTGATTAATCATATGAAAAATCATGTGTGAAAAATCATGTGA
Source organism: Anastatus disparis (assembly GCA_017163975.1). Lineage (NCBI taxonomy): Eukaryota > Metazoa > Arthropoda > Insecta > Hymenoptera > Eupelmidae > Anastatus > Anastatus disparis. The sequence continues at coordinate 2,648,962 of JAFFSR010000286.1, read as the reverse complement.
TTAATCAAGTGAAAAATCATGTGATTAATCATATGAAAAATCATGTGATTAATCAAGTGAAATATCAAGTGATTAGTCAGATGAAAAATCAGGAGATGAATGAAATAGAAAATCAAGTGTCTAATTAGGTGATTAATCACTTAATTAATCATGTGATTACACAATTAATAAACTAATTAGTCATGTCATTAATCGGGTAACCAATGTACGTTACATGTGCTTTGTTCACGAAAACACTAACGACCTTCATCGTTAATTATCATCGCAATGATATCATAAATACAGCGACATCAAATAAAGTTGAAAAATAAAATTATTACATTACAAATATTTTCAGCAACACAAAATAAAAATGTAGGTAGGTTACCCGATTAATGACATGAAGGTCGTTAGTGTTTTCGTGAACAAAGCACATGTAACGATGGATTCGTAATCTCGTCCTGGACGTTTATTAGTAGCACCAATGTACGTTACATGTGCTTTGTTCACGAAAACACTAACAACCTTCATCGTTAATTATCATCGCAATGATATCATAAATACAGCGACATCAAATAAAGTTGAAAAATAAAATTATTACATTACAAATATTTTCAGCAACACAAAAAAAATGTAGGTAGGTTACCCGATTAATGACATGAAGGTCGTTAGTGTTTTCGTGAACAAAGCACATGTAACGATGGATTCGTAATCTCGTCCTGGACGTTTATTAGTAGCACCAATGTATGTTACATGTGCTTTGTTCACGAAAACACTAACGACCTTCATCGTTAATTATCATCGCAATGATATCATAAATACAGCGACATCAAATAAAGTTGAAAAATAAAATTATTACATTACAAATATTTTCAGCAACACAAAAAAAATGTAGGTAGGTTACCCGATTAATGACATGACTAATTAGTTTATTAATTGTGTAATCACATGATTAATTAAGTGATTAATCACCTAATTAGACACTTGATTTTCTATTTCATTCATCTCCTGAATTTTCATCTAACTAATCACTTGATATTTTACTTGATTTTTCACTTGATTTTTCACTTGATTAATCACATGATTTTTCACTTGATTAATCACATGATTTTTCACACATGATTTTTCATATGATTAATCACATGATTTTTCACGTGATTAATCACCTATAAAATCATGTCATAAAATCAGGTGATTTATCAGGTGAAAAATCATGTGATTAATCAAGTGAAAAATCATGTGATTAATCAAGTGATTAATCACTTGGTTTTTTTCAGTAGGGCTATACTATCTGCTCACGTGCGATAAATTAAATAACTTATTTATGAAACAATTAATAATATATATAGTTACATTAAAAGAAAATCGAACATTAGTTAAAATAGAATATATATATATATAATTTTTTTCTTCTTTTTTTAAAAAAGAAAAGATTAATATATAAAGGATATTGTCCTCTATATGATTAACCTTTTTCTATGGTGATGTCGAGGGAGCCCAGCCCGGTACCTGTTTAACACATTACATCAGACTAGACTGTCAGACCCACCATACCGAAAACTTTGACTACCGATAGGTGGTCAGCCACTTTTGTGACCAACAATCAACCAATACCCAATAAGGTCGGATTTTTTAAGAGTCGCAATATAAATGGCACTTACATTAATTTTCTTTCGAAAAAAATTTAGAGGTACCTGGTCAGGATTCGAACCCATGCCCTCCGCGTTGAATGCAAGAGCTCTATCCATTACGCCACCGCGCTCTCTATACATATATATATAATATATATAATAAATGTATGTAAGTTTTAATAATTAATTTCCAATTTTTTCAACTTTAAAATAAAATTATTCACCATTTTTTCTACAACTTTTTACCAGTGACTGGCTAAAAATTGACTAAGAAAGTTGGCCAATCGTTAATTTTTTCACCATTTGAGATGGTGAATTTTCTACCAGGGAACCAGTGTTGGTCATGAGTGATCAAAGAAATACATACAATTACGTAGACATTATGAAATTATACTTTTAGTAAATTGTTTATTTTCGTTGTTTCTTAGATGATCATGTTTACACAAAGAGTAAATATTTGATTGTTTATATGTTGTTTCACATTATAAACCTATTTTCATCGAAATTGCGCATGTTAAAATATATTTTTTCATTTTTCACAACACGCTTAGTCCAAAATTAATACACCGAGAAAAAAGTTTGTTTGATCCAAAAAAATTTGCATAGAATCAGAGAAATTATTTCTATACGGGTAAGTAATGCAATACTTCATTAAATCAAAAACCTGATTTCTTCGTGTAAAATCAATATTTCTTTAGATCTATGAAGTAACATTTAGAATCAAATCAATCATTCAAAACTTTTTTTTCTACACATTAAAATTGAAGACACATTTCTTTGACTTGATAATATATATGGGTGAGAATAAGAGTGGCATATATCGACCGAGAATTGAAAATCCGTTGTTTAATTTTCTCCTACTATACGTAATGAAATGCATTGAAATTTTAAATTAATTCACAAAATTTATTTCTCTATTGCGCTCGCCAAAAATAATTAAAGAAAATTAAAAAAAATTAAATATAGAGGTAGTATAAAATTAATTTTATACTACCTCTAAGTACGGTTACTTACTTTTTGTTTGAAATATGGTGAATTTCACGAAAAAGAACATCTATTATACAATCATGTATGTATAAAAAATTGCGCTCGATAGCAATTTTATTTGAAAATTATAAATATTTATGCAGAAGAAAAAAAATTCTATTGTTTCGATTTTGAGAAAAGTAAGGAACGCAAAAATATTATAAACATAAACTTCCACTTCAGCGTTCCTTACTTTTCTCAAAAACGAGGCGGTAGAATTTATTTTTCTTGTGCATAAATATTCATAATAATATATATAGCGCTCAATCTTTAATTTGCAGATACATCGAATAATACTTGAGTTAATAACAAAAAACTCAATTTTTACACGGTCGGTATCAGATTCTACTCCGGCCTGCTTCAATTAGACGAGGACAGTAAATCCGGCCTGGTCTTAACAATGATAATGGCATAAGTTCTTGAACACTTACAACTTTGGAACTCCTACCCTCCTGAAAATATTATATGAGCTCAAATGCGATCTCATATATGATCTCATATGAAATTTCATATGAGATTTCATATCATTTTTTGGTATGCAAACTCATATGAGATTTCACATGAGATCTCATATAAGATCGCATATATTAAAAAAAAATTTATAATTCAAATAAAATGTATGAGAGATCCCATGTGAGATCACATATGAGACCGCATATGAAATCGCCTATTAGATCGCATATGAGATCTCATATATATTCGTTGAATTTCAAAAATAAAATGAAATATATGCGAGATCTCACATGAGATCGCATATGAGATGCCATATACTTTTTTTGAATTTTAAAAATAAAATTAAATATATGTGAGAGTTCGTATGTGATCTCATATGAGATCTCACATATATTTTATTTTATTTTCAAAATTAGAAAAAATATATGAGATCTTGTGTGCGATCTCAAATGAGATCTCACATATATTTATTTCATTTTTAAAATTCAACGAATATATATGAGATCGCATATGCGATCTTATAGGCGATCTCAAATGAGATCTCATATGCGATCTCACATGGGGTCTCTCATATATTTTATTTAAATTCAAAAAAATTTTTAAATATATGAGATCTTATATAAGATCTCATATGAGTTTGCGTTCCAAAAACTCATATGAAATCTCATGTGACATCCTATATGAGATAGCATATGAGATCGCATATGAGATCTCACATGAGGGCTCGTATAATATTTTCAATAGGGTAATCAGACTGAAAATGGCATAAGTCACAAATCGTAAAATGTTTTTTATTACAATAGAAGAAAAATCAAAACAATGCTTTCATGTTTGGTTGAATTATAAAAAAAATGTTATAATCTATCGATCTAATACACTATAATTTTTAAAAAACTTTTCCTGATTTTTGTATTGACTTATAACTTTAACATAGAAAATCTCGAAATTAGAAATATGTGACTTATACTACTCTCATTCTAACCCACACGTATATCAAACTGATTTCTCTCCAATAATTAACGGGATGTCAGAGTTAAAATCGATGTTTGCTTTTTTCATCTGATTGATATCTCTTTAAGGAGATGTAAAATGGACACTACACCTGTACTCATAAATATTGATTTTCTTTCCATTTTATTGCAAAATTTTTGATAAAGAAATGCATTAGCTTATAGTATGTACCATAAAGATTATTCAGTTAAATTTTTAAATCAACTCGTTTATTGTAGTTATTAAGAATTTTGGGTTTCAATAATAATTGTTAAAATTTTTCGATTTTGTATCAGGATCCAAATATTTTAAAAACTAACCCATATGGAAATAATTTATGTGAAAAACTGTAAATAATAGTAAATAATTGTAAATAACTGTTAAAAAATGTAGGAATTGAGACATAAATAATAGTTATTTACAGTTATTTACTATTATTTATTATTAGTTACTATTATTTACAGTTATTTACAGTTATTAACTGTTATTAACTGTTATTTACAGTTATTTACAATTATTTACAATTATGTACAGTTTTTTATAATTATTTACAATTATTCATAATTATTTATAGTTATTCATAATTATTTACAGTTATTTACATTTTCAAAAATTTTTGAATTAGTGGATAATTTAATGTTATTAATAATTATTTACAATTATTTATAGTTATTTACAGTTATTTACAGTTTTTTACAGTTATTTACAGTTATTTATAATTATTTACAACTATTTACAATTTTCCATAGTTTTTTACAATTATTTACAGTTATTCACATTTTTAAAAATTTTCGCCTATATATAAAATTATTGAATAAATTCGTGATAATTTTCGAAAATGTAAATAACTGCAAATAATTTTAAAAAACTATAAATAATCGTAAATAACTGTAAATAATTGTGAAAAAAGTGAATAAATGTAAATAACTGTAAATAAATATAAATAACTGCAAATAAGTGTAAATAACAGTTAATAAGTGTAAATAACAGTTAATAACTGTAAATAAGTGTAAATAACAGTAAATAATTGTAAATGATTGTAAATAACTGTTATTTATGTCTCAATTCCCACATTTTTTAACACTTTTCTACAGTTATTTACAGTTATTTACATTTATTTACATTTATTTACAGTTATTAACAGTTATTTACAATTATATCCAAAAATTTTTTCCATATGGGAATGAATAAATTTATTTGAAAATTTAACAAAATAATATACATGGCAAATACTACAAGCTAATGCATTTCTTTTCTGGAAATTCAACAATAAAATGGAAAGACAGTTATTATATATGAGTACAGGTGTAGTGTCCGTTTTACATCTCAAAGCTATATCAATTAAGGGGTGTTCTTATACCGGCACAGAGATCTACCTTATCTATATTTGAATTATGCATTTTAATAAAAATTTAACTATTTTTGACTAAAATTCATAGAAGAGGCACATTCTTAACATGCCAAAGAATTTATTGCAATATTAAAAGAGAATATTAGGGTAAAAATAAAGGCGAAAACTGCTTAATACGATTAAATTTTCAATGTAGTTATGAATAATCGTATTATGCAGTTTTTGTCTTAATTTTTACTTTTATTCGGTCTTTTAACGTTGCAATAAATTCTTTAGAATGTCAAGAATGTGCCTCTTCTACGAATTTCAGTCATGAATAGTTAAATTTTTATTAAAATAAATAATTTAAATGTAGATAAGATAGAACTCTATGTCGGTATGAGGATTCCCCTTAAATCATTTTTGTTATAAAAAACTCGTTATTTTTTCATGAACTTTAAATGAAAATTAGATATCAAGCTCGATAAACCTAACCTCAATACTATACATTGAAAGTTTGTATGTATAACATAACTTTTTATGTGTAGTATTTTATTAAATTTCTTGAGTTGTCCGCATCCAGAATTAATATTATAAATTTTCTTCCTGTAGTGAAAGGATATGACTTGACGCACCGTTTACTCATGAACTTTGAATAAGAATATTATTACGAGGAGATAACTACACGGAGAAAAAATTTAAGCTAATAGAGCGTGCGAACTGCCATCTACGCGAGTATATAAAATATTGATACAAATATGACAGGTACGAAAAGCTCTATCAGTATAGGATTACTTTATGCTAAAAAGATGGTATGGAGAGTAAATAAAGCATGAACGGCATTTACTGATGACTCGCGTGGTATACTTCGATGACTGCCCACTATCATATCCTTTGTTTGCTCGCGCCGTATTCTCTCTTTACTCGAGTCGCCTCCTCTTTTGGGTGGCGACGCGAGCAAACACGGCTGGTCTATATCCAAAATCATGTCGTAAATTTTGTTAACGTATTTTTGTTGCGTGAATCTTTTTTTCTTTTTTTTCTTTTTTTATGAGGAAGGAGACATTAAAAATATAATCTGTTAAACTTTGTTACTATTAATAATTAATTTTGAACTTAAAATTTAATTATTTTAAACAGCCGGGGGGAGATGAGCATATACGATTTTACGCCAAAGATGTTTCGAAGTAGCGTTGGTCTAGTGCGTAACGTTCGCGCATTTCCTTTTGAGTACGCGTGTTCAACTCTCGGCTAGGGTCACTTTAAAAAAATTTTTTTTTATATTGTTTTAATATTTTTTATTTCTTTTTGTATTTATTTTTTTTTAGATTGTGTATTTTTTTAATAATTTTAAAATCTTATTTTTCATAAGTATGTTCGTTTCTTTTAATAAAAATTTCTTTAAAGAAATTATTCTTTATATTGATAAATAAATAATAGTGATGTTTATTTTATAATACTATAGTTTAATTTATTTATAGTTCAGCTTATAAAATTTACAATAAATTACAATTAATAATTAAGACTGAGGTATTTATTTATGTTATAATTTATATTATATATTGATATATGTTTATAAAGACAAAATTGAACTATAGTATTGTAAACATCACTATTATTTATTTATTAATATTTTCAATTATTTCATATATGAAATAATTTATTTTAAAATATTAATTAAAAAAACGAGCATACTTAATACACTTGTGAAAAAATAGATTTTAAAATTAATAAAAAAATAGAAAATGTAAATAAAAAAAGTACTAAAAACTAATGAAATAATAAAAAAAAAGTTTAAAAAAAGTGGGCTCTCACCGAGAGTTGAACTCGCGCCCTCAAAAGGAAAAGCGCGAACGTTAAGCACTAGATCAACGTTACTTCAAGACATCTTTGGCGTAAAATCGTACATGCCCATCTGCCCCCAGCTGTTTAAAATAATTAAATTTTAAGTTCAAAATTAATTATTAATAGTTACAAAGTTCAACAGATTATATTTATAATATCTCTTTCCTCATAAAAAAATAAAAGAAAAGAAAAAAAAGATTCACGCAACGAAAATACGTTAGCAAAATTTGCGACATGATTTTGGATATAGACCAGCCGTGTTTGCTCGCGTTGCCACCCAAAAGAGGTGGCGACGTGAAGAATGTCAAAGTTAGCAGTAAAGAAAGAATAGTGGACAAGCCACGTTTACTCCTATCACGTCCCATGAGAGGATACAGCGCTAACTATCGAAGGATATTAGTGTGAAGAGTTATCAAAGCATGTAAACAAATCGTTTTTGGATAGCATTTACCTCGTAAGAGTATATGGCGCTGTTATGAAAGTATAGGATATTACTTACTAACTTTAGATACGTAAACTAAACGTTCTATTGGCATAGATTTTCTCTCCGTGTACGATATCCTCTTAATGTAAAGAAAAATTCCTTAAGTATAAGAAATATTTTATTTTGCGTAAAATTTCCAACCAAATAAAATATAATCAATTCTTTTTTCTAAATATTGAAATTAAAAAAATATTTGTTTGATTACATAATTAGGCAGTTTGCTACGCAAGCTCGAGGCAGGTGGTGCTCTGAATTCTAGCACTATCATGGCGGTCACACTACGACAATCTTGTGATGTTAACATGTATAAGTGCATTCATGACTTCATCCGTGTATATTCAATGACGTCAGATCAAGATGAAGTAGAACTTGTGTGTTTGACATCTGAAAGTAGTGGGGGAAGCCCCTTTTCTAATGGTAGCGCGTTGCGAGTCGTTACACACACAGCAACACATATATGCTCATGCATGCACGCATACGTGGTAGTGTTCATGGCAGCGCTAGTAGATGAAATTGATTCAGAAACTTCAATAATTAATTTGAAGAAAAATTTTTTGAATGTAAGAAATATTTTATTAAATTAATCGCGTAAAATTTCCAACCAAGTAAAATATAATTCATTTTTTTTTTCAATTATTGAAATCGAATTATTAAAAATATTTTTTTGATTTCATAATAAATGTATTTGATAGATAAACTTCAATAATTAATTAAAGGGGGTTTAAAATGAACACTACACCTGTACTCATGAATTTGGCCTATCTTTTCATTTTATTGCAAAACTTGAGCAAAAGAAATGCTTTAGCTTGTAGTATTTACCGTGAAGGATATTCAGTAAAATTTTCAAATAAATTCTTTCATTAGCTTCTTAGAATTTCGGATTTCAATATTATATATTAACAGCAGGCCGGAGTAGAACCTGATACCGACCGAGTAACAATTGAGTTGTTTGTTATTTACTCAAGTATTAATCGGTATATCTTCAAAATAAAGGTTGATCGCAATAGATATTATTATTATAAATATCTATGCACAAGAAAAAAAAAATCTACCGATTTTTTTTTGAGAAAAGTAAGGAACGCGAAAATATTATAAACATAATCTTTTACTTCGGCGTTCCTTACTTTTCTCAAAAACAAAGCGATAGATTTTTTTTTTCTTGTGCACAAATATTTGTAATAATAATATCTATTGCGCTTAACCTTCAATTTGCAGATACACCGATTAATACTTGAGTAAATAACAAAAATGCCAATTAGACAAGGACAGCGAATCCGGCCTGCTCTTAAAATTTTTAGATTTAGTACAAGAAATATCAAATTCTGAAAAACTAATGAATGAATTAATTTTAAAATTATCTAAATAATCTTCATGGTACATACTACAAGTTGATACATTCCTTTTCTTAAAATTTTGCAGCAAAATAAAAAGATATTTAATATTTATAAGTACAAATCGACGGTCGCGGGGAAGAAGGAGTTATTCAATTTTTGGTTGATGAGAGGTCCCATTTTAATTTTGGTTGATAATATTATATATTACTAGCATCCCCCGTCTCGGCTTCGCCCGCGCAATAGTTGGGCAGAAGTCGGTAGGTATAGAAATAGAATCTCAATAACTATTATTTATTAAATCGTACTCTTACAAAACTTCGGAATACAATTTTATTTTTTTTGAAAAATAATGACATTAAAAAATTTTTTTATACTTCCATAATTATGTCAATTGTAGTAAACATAAACTAAAAATGACAATTTAACCTAAGCATTTTTTCTTGAATAAATATAAAATTTTTTCTAAAGTTAAAAAAATTGTCTAATTTTAGATTCTGCTTAATGGAATAGGAAAATATTTTATTAAATAATCCGAGGTAATATTACTCTGTGATTAGAGAATATGCAATAAAAATTTATTGTGTTGAAGTTACGGAATATCATAGGTGTATAAGTATTTCTACCGTACCAGTTTAATAAAGTGGAAGACAAAATCGGTCGCCACCTATTGGGCAACCAAGGAAAGTAGCAAGGATAGAGCATGTTGACCGCAGAACGCCGAAAAAAGTAGTCCCTATTCCCTACGCGTTAAGATCTAGGTCTATAATTATTTTATTGCAATTATTGATTAAAAAGTAATTATTTATATAGCCTATGACACTCGTCACATTATAAAGAATTTAAATTTAAAATTTGAAAACGATTGGTCCAGTAGTTTTTGAGATAATTGAGAACATTCAAACAAACGCTGTCCTTTTATATAATAGTAAGATAATACATATCTGGACGTAAAATTTTCCGCTCTTTTCGATTCCGCTATAAAAAGTAGGGGTTTCCATTTAAAAAAATGAGGTTGACCTCAAAATAACCTTGAAAATGAAGTTCAAGGTTAAATCCAAGGTCACCATCGGATACCTCGTAAAAAGTTACTCCAAGAACGACCTTCACCTGATTGAAAAAATTATCAACTTTGGAAATTTCTTAGGTGTATCGTTACTTTTTGGACACGCTGTATACACGAAGCATATAAAATAATACAAGTTATTATTAAAAAAGGACATACATATATGACCTGCTTATTAGTTATTGATATGTAAGCCCTATGACTTTATTAAAAAAAATAGTATCATGTAACTGTTTAAATATTGATTTAATTTGTATTATTTTATACGTTTCATGTATATACCTTGATGAAAGTATTAATAAAAAGTACTGTTTTTAATTATATTTATAATTTTACTAAAAATCAAATTAGAAATCTTATTGGAATTTCAATTGAAAATCCAACATTTTTAATATATTTATTTAAAAATTTTTTGGAAATCCGTCATCCCTTATGTTCATGATTAAAATTTTTTTCAGAATTAACGATTACAAATCTTATTGGAATTTCTTTTGGAAATCCAATGTGAAGTTCCAAAAAAATCCAATTGGAATCTAATTAGACTTTTTTAACGGGACCATAATTCATTTCTTGATTTAATTCTGCATCTATACATAATAATGCCAAATTGTTAAACTTTTCATTGCTTTACGTCGAACGTTAATAATTTTCCATCCTACGCAACACAGAGAATAATCTTTCGCCAGAACAATTAAACACTATTATGCATAGAAACATTGAGAGAGCTATATAAATATTAAGCCTTGAATCTTAACAAAATTACTTTATAAAAAAAATTGAAATATTATATTGTAAACAGGGGAAAAAGGAATAAAAATCTACAACTTTGTAATTTCAGATATCCGCATGTACGAGCCCACATAGCACGAAAGATTCGGAAAGCTTCCAATAAAAGATTCAAAGAAGACTTCCATGTAAGCTTCCAACAAACTTCGCGGAAGCCAGATAAAAATTTCAATAAGATTTCATTGAAATCTTTCATAGCTTCGCGAAAGATTTCAATGAAATATTATTGGATCTAAGTGGAAGTTTTAGAAAGATTACATTGGCATCTTTTATAGAAGCTTCGTGGAAGATTTAGGAAGCTTACGCGAAATATTCCGATAGCACCAAATAGAACATTATAAAGAAGCTTCCAGTAAGCTTCCGGAAAGATTAAATAAAATATTACAAGAATGTTTTGAGGAAGATTATTCCATATCTCGCAGAAAGCTTCTAGTAACGTTTTGTAAAAGATTCAATCTAAACTCCCTGCAGCCTTCTACAGAATATTACAGTAAAGATATATATTTATGTTCATGAGAGGCTACAAATGATTGTCCAGAAGATTTCTTGTAAACTGCATGTAAGGTAATTGAAAGTTTCAGAAAGATTAAATCGGAACCTTCCATGGAAGCTTACCGTTTTCTTCCATGAAAGCTTCTTAAATGCTTTCATTCGATCTTTCTTAAAGCAAAGTACGCGGGATATTTGATGTTCCCAGGAAGCTTCCATGGAAGCTTCTGTGCTATGTGGGTAGCATATGTACAGATAACAATGTTTGACTTTGTGGAATTTACTCCATCAATTTTTTGATTGAATAAATTAATGAATAAATAAATAAATAAATTGAATATTATAATTAATTATCCATATAAAATATAATAGTAACTAATGAAAATGAGTAATTTAAATGAAATATTAATCAAATATTATAAATACATTCTTTAAAAAATACAGAATAAAAATAATAAAGTTATCCTAAGAGCAGGCCGGAGTAGAACCTGATACCGACTAAGTAACAATTGAGTTGTTTGTTATTTACTCAAGTATTAATCGGTGTATCTTCAAAATAAAGGTTGATCGCAATAGATATTATTATTATGAATATCTATGCACAAGAAAAAAAAAATCGACCGATTTGTTTTTGAGAAAAGTGAGGAACGCCGAAGTAAAAGATTATGTTTATAATATTTTCGCGTTCCTTACTTTTCTCAAAAACAAAGCGATAGATTTTTTTTTTCTTGTGCATAAATATTTGTAATAATATCTATTGCGCTTAACCTTCAATTTGCAGATACACCGATTAATACTTGAGTAAATAACAAAAATGCCAATTAGACAAGGACAGTGAATCCGGCCTGCTCTTAAGGTGACTACGGAAGTTGGGTTGAATTTCATTTCGTAATTTACAAATTACTCTTTTAGTTTTTAAAACTTTTTGGCTTTTTTAGTTTTCCGCCATTCTACGGATTATAATGAATGGTGGAAAGTTAAAAAATCTAAAATATTTCACATATTGAAAGAGTAATTTGTAAACTCAAAAATAAAACCTAACCTAAAATCCGAAGTCGCCTTACCCACACAGCATGAAAGAATTTTGAAATAATTTCATGATATATTACAAGTAATAATACGTTGAAAGCATTTGAAAAGAACTTAAAAAGATAACTACATTCTTTTAAAAAGAATTGATGAAATAATACACAGGAAGATTACAAAGTCTTTACAAAAATAATAGCAAAAAGGAAACGAAAGTTAAGACATGAAATATTACACGAACCCTTACTGAAAGGACTTTGAAAGGATTTCTTGAAAGGAAACAAGAAAGAACTCAGAAATCTTCCAACGATTCAAGTCATAAAATAATTTAGAAAGATTTTCGGAATGATCTAAGGTATTCTTTCACAAAATCATTTCAAGATTTATTCAAAAAAGCTTTCATGAAATAATTCATGCAATATTTTGGTAAAGTCCCAAGAAATCATACATGAAATAATTTTGAAATCTTTTTGAAATATTTCATGAAATAACTTATGAGGAGAATAAAAGTTATTACATGAATCCTTACTTAAAGGACTTTGAAAAGACTTCTTGAAAGGAAACAAGAAAGAACTCAGAACTCTTTCGAAGATTCCAGTCGTAAAATAATTCAGAAAGATTTTCGAAATAATCTAAGTTATTCTTTCACCGAATAATTTCAAGATTCTTCCAAAAAGCTTTAACGTAATAATTTCATGTAAGATTTTCGTAAAATCTCACGAATCCTTACATGAAATAATTTAAAAATCTTTTTGAAATAATTCATGAAAGAACTTATCACGACGAAAAAGTTATTACATGAATCCTTACTGAAAGTACTTTAAAGAACTTCTTGAAAGAAAACAAGAAAGAATTGAGAAATCTTACGAAGGTTCTAATCATGAAATAATTCAGAAAGATTTTCGGAATGATCTAAGGTATTCTTTTACCGAATCATTTCAAGATTCATTCAAAAAGCTTTTATGAAATAATCCATGCAATATTTTAGTAAAGCCTCAAGAAATCATACATGAAATAATTTAAAAATTTTGTTGAATTAATTCATGAAATAACTTATGATGAGAATAAAAGTTATTACATAAATCCTTACTGAAAGGACTTTGAAACAAGAAAGAACTCACAAATCTTTCGAAGTTTCCAGTCGTAAAATAATTTAGAAAGATTTTCGGAATGATCTAAGGTATTCTATCACCGAATCATTTCGAGATTCTTTCAAAAAGCATTCAGAGAAGGTCACGTATCTCTGTCCTTTTCTAATAAAAAAATTGAGTTTTTTACACAAATTAACAACTTTAGCAAAAAATAAAGAAAAAGCCGCATCTCGTAATAAAAAAAGCAATATTTTCTTTGATAAGAAAGAATTAATTTTTTTGCTTCGTTTTCAAGAAAACCTTGAAAAACTTTAATCATAGAGGTTAGGGTGGACAATTTGGTTTTTTAAGGTTTTCTTGAGAAAAAAGAAATAAAAAAGAGAAAAAGGCTTTCTCTTCATTTTTTGATAAAGTTATTAGTTTTTGAAAAAAATCATTTCTTTGATTAGAAAAGGACAGAGATATGTGACCTCCTCTTCATGTGATAATTCATGCAATATTTTGGTACAGTCTTAAGAAATCATACATGAAATAATTTTGAAATCTTTTTGAAATAATTTATGAAAGAACTTATCATGACGATAAAGGTTATTACATGAATCCTTGTTGAAAGTACATTAAAAGAACTTCTTGAAAGGAAAAACGAAAGAACTCAGAACTCTTTCGAAGTTTCCAGTCGTAAAATAATTCGGAAAGATTTTCGGAATAATCTAAGTTATTCTTTCTTCCAAAAAGCTTTAACGTAATAATTTCATGTAAGATTTTCGTGAAATCTCACGAATCCTTACATGAAATAATTTAAAAATCTTTTTGAAATAATTCATGAAAGAACTTATCATGACGAAAAAGTTATTACATGAATCCTTACTGAATAGACTTTGAAAAGACTTTTTGACAGAAAATGTGAAATATAACAGAATCATTTAGAAATATTTTCAGGATCAGTTTATAATTTATCCGCTTGATGGCAGTATCTCTTACTCTCGCAAGCGGTAAGAGTGCTTCCCGTTTCATATATAAGGAAAATAAGAATCTTAAATGGAAACTATAAATTGTTATGCGTGCGATGTCTGTGTTATGATAACTTCGATTTTAAACGCTGTGAAACTATTCGTAACCCTATAAATAATTATATCATCATATCCGTTATATATATATATATATATATATATATATATATGTGTGTGTGTGTGTGTGTGTGTGTGTGTGTGTGTGTGTGTGTGTGTGTGTGTGTGTGTGTGTGTGTGTGTGTGTGTGTGTGTGTGTGTGTGTGTGTGTGTGTGTGTGTGTGTGTGTGTGTGTGTGTGTGTGTGTGTGTGTGTGTGTGTGTGTGTGTGTGTGTGTGTGTGTGTGTGTGTGTGTGTGTATTAATTCTAAATTGATTCTTAAATAATACAGGAAAGAATAAAGTTTCTACAACTTTACACGTCTCTCAACTAAAGATATATGAAAAAATTAATGCATTATTACTAAAAGAATTCATGGATCCTTGCAGAATTCTTAAATTGAAAGGATTCTGTAATGATTCTATGTCCGGGGTATATTCCTTTTAGAAATAATACAATGGAATATTTTCAAAATATTTCATATCATTTTTACAGAATCCTTTCAATGGAAGATGTATGAAAAGATTTACGAATTATTACCAAAAGAATTCATGGATTCTTACAGAATTCTTTCATTGAAAGGATTCTGTAATGATTCTATGTCCGGGGTATATTCCTTTTAGAAATAATACAATGAAATATTTTAAAAATATTTTATATCATTCTTACAGAATCCTTTCAATGGAAAATGCATGAAAAAATTTACGAATTATTATCGAAAGAATTCATGGATCCTTACAGAATTTTTTCATTGAAAGGATTCTGTAATGATTCTATGTCCGGGGTATATTCCTTTTAGAAATAATGTAATGAAATATTTTAAAAATATTTCATATCATTCTTACAGAATCCTTTCAATGGAAGATGTATAAAAAGATTTACGAATTATTACCAAAAGAATTCATGGATCCTTACAGAATTCTTTCATTGAAAGGATTCTGAAATGTCTTGTGAATTCTTTATGAAATATTTTTTTGTATTATTTTTAAAAGAATAATACCTCGGACATAGAATTATTTCAGAATCCTTTCAGTGATATATTTCTGAAAGATTGTAGTCCTTTCATGAATCCTTTCAGAATCCTTTCAAAGTCCTTTCATGCTGTATAGGTAATGATTTAAAAATTTTTCAATTTCCTAAAGGGGTGGCACTAGTTGATTGGCGTAGGAGTGGCAGCAGCCATAGGCCGGCTCTGGTCCAAATATGTACACTTGGCAAAAACGATATTTTTCCGAATCTTAACCTCAAATGGCATCATCGCATATTATACCACAGACATAAGATAATTGCAAATCATGAAACAAATTTCACATCATCGTTATTTATTACTTAATGACACAATTGTAGTAAACAAACAATATTACTTTCTTTCTTCATGATCTGAATTATAATTTTATGGAATAAAGTTTTTATTTCTTAGTTTAATAATCATATAGAATTTTACATTGTTGATTTAAATTATCTTTATAATAAAATGTTGAAATAGCAATTTCATGTATAGTGTATCTTAGAAAAGAATAAAGAGATGGCGCTAGTTTTATAGATATAAAGTGATGAGTCAGACAAGAAGTCTGTCAGTTGTCTGTAGTCCGTGCGTTCTCTAAAGACGAGTAATTGTATCTCGCTCTGTACTTAGATATTTTTTATACTTAAATAAATACATTATCTTATTTAAATGCACACGTATTCTTATTTCATTATAAAATTTTAGCTGTTACCATTTAAATTTTGCATAAATAACCTAAATGAAAAACTAAAATGATCATGAAACTCAATGCATGATTTAAAGTTCTCTTCCCTGGTGAAAAAAATCAGGTGACAAATCACCTGATTTATCAGGTGAGTTATCATGCCAAAACATCATGTAACGATTTTTGGTTTTTACACGTTTCAAATCATGCTTATTCAATTCAGAACAGTTTTTAAAAATTTTTGAAAATTTTGAACTTAGAAAATTTTTTAGATAATTTGGTCTTAGAAAAAATTTTGACTAATTTTACAAAAAAATTTCTAAGTTCAAAATTGTCAAAAATTTTCAAAAATTGTTTTGAATCGACTAAGCATTGTTTGAAACGTGTAAAAACCAAAAAAATCGTTACATGATGTTTTGGCATGATAAATCACCTGATAAATCAGGTGATTTATCACCTGATTTTTTTCAACAGGGTTACGTCTGTGGTAAAATATGCAGCACTACCATTTGAGGTACTTATCCCAGCGCTCTAAAGGTAAAGTTGTAAACATTATATAAGCATACCAAAAAGACTTTTAAAACATTTCCAAAATCATGAAAGTGCATTATCATTATTAAAAATAAATCACTGAGAAAGAAATATCATAACTAGAAAAATATATTTTTAGTTATCAATGAATTTAAAAAAGGGCAAGAAATAGCTCTTGCACACTTACTGTATGTTGTAAAAAAGCTTCATCAATGCTAAAAAACTATATCATACGATTCATTATTTGACTAATAAAAGAATAATTATATAACAACAGAAATGGTTTACAGGATAAAATGTGGTTCTGGTCGAAAGTGAGCTGAAAAAATGGAAAAAATTGATTTTTTAATATATTTGAGTATTATATATTGCTGCCACGTGACTAAAAGTCTTCGTAAACGTTTAAAAAAATATGATCTTCGTAATTTATTGATTTTTCAAAGTAAACCCTGTTGAAAATAATGACGTCTTTCCAGTACGTATTTGAAAGACATCTTTGAAGACGTCTTTGGTCGTGTCTTAGATTGGAACAAAATAAGACGTCATTTTTTTAATGTTCAGGAAATATTGTAACCAAATTACGTCTTTTTTATAAGTAAAATAATTTCAAACACGTATTTTTCCAATAAATACTCATAGTAAAAGACGTATATTTTCAAAAAAAAATTCTTTTTTTAAAACGAATGACGTCTTCCCTGTTGAAAATAATGACGTCTTTCTAAGACGTCTTTAAAAGACATCTTTGAATGACGTCTTTGAAGACGTCTTTGGTCGTTTCTTAGATTGGAACAAAAAAAGACGTCATTTTTCCAATGTTTAGAAAAGTTATTTAACAAATGACGTTTTTTTATTATTTCCAAAACGTATTTTTTTTATAAAAATGACGTCTTTTTATTATTTCTAAAACGTATTTTTTTTATAAAAATGACGTCTTTTCTTACGACATTTTATTAAAAAAATACGTCTTTGAAATCATAATGTAACATGGCAAAATTGCCATGTTACTTAAACCTCGCTTTTATAATACGATAATATATGCGGCAGAAGGAAGACCTTAAATTCGCGCGTGGTTAAGACAGAGACAACGCTAGTCAAGCTAAAGCCAACCCAAACGACTAACTATACGCGCGTGCACAGCACATCACGATACCATTAATGTGCAGTAAAGCTTAACCAACGTACCTAGTCTACGCATAGCCTGACTCTAGCAGTCAAGTAGACGGAAAAGGCAAGAGTATAAGGTAGCGCGCATAGCGTGCCGCATAAAGAAGGAAAAGCATCCATCTTGAGATGCTCATTCCTTCTGCCGTTTGCGTACAGGTCAGTCGACTTGACGTTTTTGTGTGCTTGCGCAACCGATTGTATGGAGCGAAAATAAGTCTTATATACATCTCACGTTTGCGGTTTCTGAGTGGTAAGGATAGTAATTATTGTGTGAGTGTTAAAAGCATAACTGCTGTAAAATAACCTCGATCTCTGTTAAACGTTAACGATTAAGATATATTGTTATTTTTCTTGCTCTGTGCGCGTGTGTGCTGGTGACCACGTGCGCGGTATTAATTAGTGCGTCCGGTTTTCATTCTAGCTTTTGTTCGAGCTACTTATTTATGTAACTTCCGAATAAAATACCCCACAACAACTAATCAAACGCATCGTTGCCTCTCTTTTCGCCGCGTGGCTTTAATATTCGTACGATTAAGATAACTTACGGTGTCGCGTCCGTATCACGCGACTGGCACCCTTTTCAGTGTATAGCTTGTGTTTGTCATTTAATAAAATCTATAAATTTCGTATATTCTAGCTGATTTTTTTTGTTTTATGCGTATGTTATAGTGTAATAACCAATCATACCTCTAGCTATACAATTAGCTAAATTAGTACGGCCACCTGATCCCCACGGCCGTTACAATAAAATTTGTTAAATAGCTTTTCTGAACATTAGAAAAATAACGTCTTTTTGGTTCCAAACTAAGACACGACCAAAGACGTCTTCAAAGACGTCATTCAAAGATGTCTTTCAAAGACGTCTTAGAAAGACGTCATTATTTTCAACAGGGAAGACGTCATTCGTTTAAAAAAAGAATTTTTTTTTGAAACTGTTCGCCTTTTACTATGAGTATTTATTGGAAAAATACGTCTTTGAAATTATTTTACTTATAAAAAAGACGTAATTTGATTACTGTATTTCCTGAACATTAAAAAAATGACGTCCTATTTTGTTCTAATCTAAGACACGACCAAAGACGTCTTCAAAGACGTACATAACAACAACGAAGACGTTCAAAACAACAAAGACATACATAATAACAAAGACGTACATAACAATACAAAAGACGTCATTATTTTCAACAGGGAATACATGTAAAAACGGAATTCCTGGCAAAATAAAATATATTACAAATCTCATATAAGCTTATAACGAGCAAAAAATCGGCAAAGATCCGGTCCGTTTTTTTTCGATTTTTAACTATTCAGTACCACTTCAAAAAATCTGAAAAAAAGTCTTGAACATAGTTTTGCTAATAATTTATCATATATATTTTTTCAAAGATACTATTTTTTTATTTTGTTTTTATACATGTTTGAAAATTTCAAATGATTATAAAGATGAAATTCAAAAAGTTGACAAAATCAAGCTCGGTACAAAGAGATTTTGTCTTTATTTTTTTTCCTTAAATGCTATTTTGAGGTGTCCAGTACAAATAATGAAAATATGTTCGACATGAATTTTAAAGATTTTTGAACGCACTATCTTTTTCCGATGTTTAAATTCCAAAAAAAGATTGTTTTCGTTATAAACCAATGCGTGAAACGAAGACATCAGAGGTACGTTTTAAATACACGTAATTGCGATACATTTTCTCCCTATATATGTTAGTTTTTTCATTGGTAATAGTTAAAAACACGAGAAAATAAATTAGTTTGATACTTTATATCTCTTAATTTTAACCCTCTAAATTATTTGTGAATAGAAATATTTAAAGTGTGACAGGAAGAAATTTTTAGAAATCTAATTTTCCTCTCTATTTTAAGCATGTTCGATTCATTTTTGCAATTTCACATACCACTACTGGATTCCTTGATTAAAATCCCTCTAAAATCACTATGATATATTTTCCATAAGGTACATAAAGGCCTTCTTTTTTATCAAAAACAAAAATGTTTGTGTACCTGACACGTTATACAAAGACATTTTTGTTTGATTTTCTAGTTATTCTAGTCAAAATAAGTTACTTCATCGATGTTACAATAAATGAAAATATTTTTTAGGATTTATAAAAATGTTGAAACCTTTCTAATACATTCAGAGACGCTTAAATTGTTTTTAAATCAGGTCATTAAGCCTGGACACGTATTCTAAACTTTTTGAATTTCACTCATAGCAATTCGAATTAACCTCCAATTCTCGTTTTTTTAAAGATCAATATAGTAAATTACAAAAAAACCTTCAATTTAAAAATACTTCCATTTTGATTGAAAATTGAGGAAGTTATGAACAAAAATTATTCTGACGTTTTATCGAATTCTAAGGTTATAAATCGTTATTTTGGTCTGAAACTTTGCGAATCCTTGTTTGCCAAAAATAAGACCTTTTAAGGAGGTCATTTACCATTGGGGCCGATTTAACATTATTACCAGTTCAACGTCAGCACTCGTTGAGATCGGACGTGTTTGGTTGTTTCTCCGCTATAGATCGCGAGTAAACAAAGAACGTTAGGCTATAAAGTGTGTCGGCTTACATAGTTGACTAGACTCAAATATTAAGTGAACGAGTAGGTGCTGGTAGCAGCTGAAAATGGCTCCTCACGGAGGAGACCATTCTGCTCACCAAGTTTCCAATTAAACCTCTTCAAGTCAAAAGAAAAGCTACTTTAGCGTTACAGCTTCAGAAAGTTTTCCCAAAGATGAGCAGGCTGTAATTCTTGACTCAGTATAAAACTGTACCCTAGATGATTACGTATGAGAAATACTAAAGCTTGTTAAAAGTGAAGATATTTGTACTATTTCAAGAATTTCAAATAATAGATTATGTGTGTATTTTAACTCTAAGAAAATATCTGACGATCTTGTTGATGCACTTAAAAGTATTCACTAAGATAATAAAAGTACTTTATTTTCGACCTTAAATATCACATACTAAGTGCATTATACTCTCAAATGTTAGACTCTCAATTCCGCATAAATTTTTAGAAAAGTCGTTGACTGACCTTCACACAAAACTGAAATCTAAGGTCACGTCTATAAGGGCAGGAGTCTCTGTCTCTGGGTGCGCTCATAT
Organism: Anastatus disparis; assembly: GCA_017163975.1. NCBI lineage: Eukaryota > Metazoa > Arthropoda > Insecta > Hymenoptera > Eupelmidae > Anastatus > Anastatus disparis. The sequence goes on along the minus strand of JAFFSR010000286.1, from coordinate 2,627,828 downwards.
AGTCAGTTTTCGTCGCCAAGTATATTTACATCATGACAGTTTGTCATTATAATTTTTCGCATTTTTGTCTCCACAGACACCATGAAATGCTTTATAGGCAAAGAAACAGGACATGTTGCTGAAAGATACCTATCAAATTTAACAAGTCAAAACAACAATAATATTACAAATAATAAAGACAACACATATTGCGAGAATTTTCCAGATGTCATTCAAACCAAGTAATGAAGCACAAAATAAGGAATGCGGGTCTAAGGCGATTCAATGAAATATAAAAGAGGATTTAACTACAAAGCTTAAAGAAATGTTCACACACAAACAACGACTCTTTGTTAGAATCACAGAAACACGATATTCAAAACAAATCAAGCATAGTACAAGGTAATAAACTGGAATACTAAACCTCTCTAGATAACACTAAACAGAATTTAAACATAGTTACAAACAATACTGCACAAAAAAATAAAAAAGAAAACAAAACCAGAAAGAAGCCGCGACTTGAAGTTACAGCAATAGAGGTAGCAGCACAGGTTATGCCAGCTAAAAAATATATTAAACAATCTCGATAAATTCCCTCTGGATTTTAATGATTTTATAAGGTTTCTGCGAGACTTCTGTGGGCGCACAGACATTTCTGGTCTCGCTGAACAACATGTTAATGATATTACAGCTTTAAGAGGAGGTCGAGTATATCTGTCTTTTTCTAATCAAAGAATTAATTTTATTACAAAAATTAATAATTTTAGCAAAAAATTAAGAGAAAGCCGCATTTTGTATCAAAAAAAGCAATGTCTTCATTGATGTGAAAAAATTAATTTCATCGCTTCGTTTCCAAGAAAACCTTGAAAAACTTAAAACACAGAGGTTAGGGTAAACAATTTGGTTTTTCAAGGTTTTCTTGAAATCGAAGCAATAAAATGAATTTTTTCTTATTAAAGAAAATTTTGCTTCTCCTTATACGAGATGCGGCTTTCTCTTTATTTTTTGCTAAAGTTATTATTTTTAGCTAAAAATTAATTATTTGATTAGAAAAGGACAGAGATACGTGACCTCCTCTTAATAGACATAATTAATAATGTTAGCAATTATATTGAAGATAGAAACTTAAATAGTCACATGCTGAGAATTATTAAATGATTGAAGATAAAAGACGCTAGTGTTTCGCAGTTCAAAGATATTAGCTCTCAGGACGGTGAAGACCAGTAACTTAACATTTATTAATAGATTAGGCATGGGAAAAATAACTAAAAATCTTAAGGTAATGTTTTGGAATGCGTGTTATTCCAAAATACAATGAGTTCTCAACGATACTTCCTCAGTTGGATATATTCGCATGTGTTGAAACATGGCTTACGCATAAGCATATAAGATCAGCTTTCCGGGCTTCGTTTCATACAGAAAAGACAGGGACAATGGAAAAGGAGGAGGACTACTGCTGCTCATACGTAAAAACATCTCGTATATGAACTTAGATAGTGTTAAGTCTGGTCATGAAAGTATTCAAGTGTGCGGCGTAAGTTTAACTAATATTAAGTCGAGTTTAGACATAATTATCTGCTATAGAGCGCCTGGTCAGAATCTCTCGCAGAGCTCATAGGACGAACTTTTGCAAAATACGGCAAACAGTAAACGTTGTCTTCTCATTGGTGATTTTAATGCTCATAATAGTATGTGAAATTGTGATTTCATGGATTTTAACAGTGAAAGGATAGAAACATCCTTACATGACAATAATTTATTTTTACACAATTGTCATACGGTAACTTATGTTAATGAGCGTCAAAATTATCAATTTAATTTAGATCTTATACTTTCCAGCACTTACATTGCCGATAAGGTCACCTTTGAGGTCTGCGAATAGACATTGGGCTTTGATCATTTTCCTATTTATATTAATTATGAGTCCACTAATACTAAATATGTAAAAAAATCTTCCAAACTTAAAACAGTGCCTGCTATTTAGCAACTTTTTTCCGATAATTTTAACAAATTGTATGAAAAATTGTTTTCCGTAGAATATGACAACCGATCTCCTAGCGATAAAAATAAATATTTTACTAACATTGTAGCTTCTGAAATTAATTATGTAAATGATGATGGACAAAATTGGAGTGATGGTAGGGTTAAAGGTAGGAAGCAACATAATCCAGTCCCATGGTGAGACTCTGACTGTGAAAGGGTTAAGAGATTAAGGCTTTCAGCTTATGAAAAATGGAAATACACTAGAATACTTAAAGATCTCATAAAGTATAACAAAAACTGTACTATTGTAACTAAAACATTTAAACAAAAAAAGAAAGATTGTTTTAAGAAATTCGCAGCCTCTATTAACTTTCGAACCAATCAGGGTTTTGTCTGGGACAAATGTAAAATTTTTATAAATAAGTGGGTTAAAATAACACCACAGCATATAGAAAGCAATTGACAACACAAAGAAATAAAAAATACACTTAACAAGTTAAGCCCTCCTTGGGTCGAAACTGATCCTAAACAAGTCCCAATATGTAATGATAACCTATTATTAAACAAGCAGTTTTTTTTTACCGAATTCAATGTAGCTCTTAAGAGGAGGTCACGTATCTCTGTCCTTTTCTAATCAAAGAAATGATTTTTTTACAAAAACTAATAACTTTATCAAAAAATGAAGGTATGGAAGTGGTATGGACGGTATAGATTTTGAGATCATCAAAAAAATTCCTATTAAATTCAGATTATTACTCTTGGATATCTTTAACCTCATGTATACTTACAATGATTTTCCACTTACAAGGAGAGTGTCAGGGTATTGGTGAGTGAACGATACTGCAGCGCCAAAAGCTCGCAACAATTTCCATAAGGTGGTAAAGTTTGGAACTAGAGTTAACGTCGAGTTAAAGCTTTTTTTTATATATATAGATATAATACCTGGGTATTTTATGTCAGCTTCTATGTATATCCGCCAGGATCGTAGCGGTATCGTTCACTCACCAATTGGGACGCCGATCCTGCTCAAATTTTGCTAGATGATTTTGGATGTAGAAATATGAAAAAAGCCAAGGTACTAGACTCTAACGCTCAATATTTCTCTAGTTACAGGTAAACAAAGAAAATCACTATAAAAGTTACTAGATTTTTAACCGCCTATAATTCATTAGCATTGATAACTAGAAGCCTGAACCTTTTTTTAAATGAAAGTTGAGCTCAAATCCTTTCGAATTATTACTTATAGCATTGCGAAATATTTTTTTTTTTAAAGTTATAGAGGCATAAAAATTGGACCTGAAATTCGTCTTCATAACATTAATTTTAATTAATTAGTAATAAATGCTAAAATTTGTTTCAATTTTTATTCCTTTATAAATTTAGAAAAAAATAATATTTCGAGATGCTGTAAGTGATAATTCGAAAGGATTTGAGCTCAACTTTCATTTAAAAAAAGGTTAAGGCTTCTAGCTATCAATGCTAATGAATTATAGGCGTTTGAAAATCTAGTAACTTTTATAATGATTATCTTTATTTGCCTGTAACTAGAGAAATATTGAGCGTTAGAGTCTAGTACCTTGGCTTTTTTCATATTTCTACATCCAAAATAATCTCCCGAAATTTGAGCAGGATCGGTGTCTCAATACCCTGACACTCTCCTTGTTAGTTGCAAAATTTCTTTTATACGTTTCGTTAGCAAACCTGAGGAAAAGGGCCTTAGGCCTATTGCGTTAGCATCATGTTTCTGTAGACTGTTCGAAACGTTGATTATAAACAGGCTGCAATGGTGGGCTGAAACAAATTATTTGCTACCGGACAGTCAAAATGACTTCAGAAAACGAAGGTCATGTCCTGATAATGCCAATAACTTATTTCTAACTATTGATGAAGTCTTTATCGAAAAAAAACATGTCTTAGCTGCCTTTCTAGACGTCCAAGATGCATTTGACAATGTTAATATTGTTATCCTATTGAAAATCCTTGCTGAAATTGGCTGTCCTACAATTCTTATTTAATATATTCATTTCGTTATGCACAAATGTTTCATCTTCGCTAACGAAACAGGCAATAATCTCCACTTTGTATATAAAGGGGTTCCTCGAAGAGATGTGTTCAGCCCATATTTGTACATACTGTACGTTTCTAGAATCAACAAAAACTTACAGATGAAATAGCCCTGTATATTAAATGCAACTCAATAAAAAGGGGAAGAAGAATCCTCACCAATGCAATTGGCAAAATTTAAAACAATCTCTTCCAACTAGGATTGCTTCTTGCACCGCACAAAACGAAATTCCTACGTTTGAATAAATAGTATATTATTCACCTAGGGAGTTAATTTCAAAAATGTCTTAAACCGTATGTAATTGTCACCCGAGCCGAAGGCGAGGGTGACAAACATACGATTTAAGGTATTTTTCATTAACTCCCGTGGTGAATATGCTATTTTTTGTCATACCCAGACCAAAAGTACCACTTCGTCGATTTTGAGCCGGGAGGAGAAGTGGTACTTTTGGGCAGGGGATGGCAAAAAGAAACATTATATCTGGCACTATTAGCATAAACATTGGGGACTGACAAATCGCTTCTAGTAGATCAGAACGTTTCTTGGGCATTATCTTTGATTACAGACTTTCATTTTCCACACACTTAAAGCATGTCTTTCAAAATGCTCCAAAGTTTTAAATATTGTTAAATTCTTCTGTGGCACATGGTGGGGCTCTGACCCCAGTACTCTATTAATATTGTACAAGAGCTATGTCAGATCAGTTATCGATTATTGCTGTTTTATCATTTATCCTGGCAGTATTACACTTGAAAATAAAATTGAAAAAATTTAATTTGCCGACATCAGAATAGCCTTAGGGCGACGGAGAAGTACACCTACTAACGTACTACTAGGAGAATCCAAGCTTGTTATGCTGAAGGACAGAATAACTCAAATGGATGAAAATTTCTTTTCTAAAATATACGCAAATCTTAATTCCATAAGCTGTTAAACAACCTTAAAATATTTAAGTATTTGCAATAAGAATCGTAGAGATGCACGAAGTCTATTAAACAATGTTTCTAGCTCTGTAAGAAGTATTAACTCAGGCACAGATAAACAAAGTCAATATATTATATATTGTTATAGTTATGAGACAATAATTACAAGTATACCTTTTGATCTTTCTATAGGTCACAATCTAAAAACTGCAGATAACCCCAACGAAATACTTTTAAAATTTTTAAAGCAACAAAATGCTGTATACATACACAGACAGATCTAAAATCCCAACTACGAATTCCGTTGCTGCTTCATGTGTATGTCCCGATCTGGAAATCAAGCAAATTGTGTCTATTAGTAAAGAGGCTTCTATTTTTACTGTGAAATGTATAGCTCTTGATATGGCCTTTGACCTGATAAATTCACACAGAAATCACAACTTCCTCATTTTCACCGATTCTCTAAGTGCGTTGCAGGCACTAAATTCAAGCAAATTCAGCATTAGAAAACCCGTATATTCATAAAATAAAAGAAAAATTCAACAATTTTTATCATGAAAACTCTCACAAAACTAAAATAAATTTTCATTGATTACCAGCTCATGTTGGAATCGATGGAAATGAGAAGGCTGATAAGCTAGCTAAAACTGCAACATTAGTAACTTCGATGGACGGTTATATTGTTTCATATACCGATCTTCATGTTAATTTAAAAAAATATGCGACATCACAAAAATAAAGAACCAAGGATTAATAAAAAGTGCAAAATATTTTGAATTTTATTTCAACTCAAGCGTAGCACCATGGTTTAAAAATGTTAACCTCCCCCGACAGTTCATTGTTAATATTTGTAGAATGCGCTCCGATCATTATGCCTTGGCGGCTTCTCTATTCAGAGTAGGCATAATAGAGTCAGCTGGATGTAGGTGCAATTCGTCAGAAGAGGACTTAAACCATGTAATATGGCAGTGCAAAGTATATGATAATGAGAGAAAAAAATTAATTCAAAATTTAAAATCTGCAAATGTATACCCTCCCCTGAACATCACGTCCATTATAAGCGAACCGAAAAACAAAGCTTGTTTCTATATAATAATGTTTCTAAATGAAATAGGAATTATTGTATAAGTGCGATCAACTGCGAATGTAAAACTCATGTTAATAGTGCAAATTGTATCTATTGTAAAATATGTAACAAACATTGTATAATCATTAAAGTAGCCAAAATAGACTAAATAGGTTTGAAATAGCTTTAAACAATAAAAAAAATATTGGCGTGCACTTGCTTTTGTATAAAAATATTAAATTTATTAATAGGCTGATTGCATTTCAAATCGAACAGCCTGTATACACTCAAGTCACCAATCACTGCACCGATGGAGTATGTTATTTCACTCTAAAATAAGGAGTATCAAAATTTAAGGAAATATCAAAATTGCATAAGATATGCACATTTGAAAATTGCATACAAAAACTAAATGTTCAAACTGAAAAAATTGACAATAAATTTAGAAGGCTATCGTTTTACCAATTCTCAATGAATTTTGGTAAACCTTTTTTTGTTCGATTCTGTTTTGAGCCCTCTTCAATTCAGAGCAAGAAATTAAAAAAATAAACTAAAAAATGACTAAGTTATATGTATTTTATCAGAAAATGCACTTTTTATGCACATGCATTTTTCTCGAAAAGACCATCTTCTTTTTCCTCTAATTTTTTGGGCTCATGGAGGACCAAATTATCTATCTAATGGACCTGTTTGATTCCGTATTTTTTTGTTTGGAGCGAGAAAACAATTCATGAAATCAATTGTTGAAAAATGCTTGTATATACGTTCGGAAGTCTTGAGCAATCTACATTCAAACGCTGTCGCATGCTTCGCTCATCATTTGTATACATTTGTATGTATGTATTATACTATTAATAGTTATATATATATATATGTATGTATATATGTGTGTACACATATATATATATATATATATGTATACACACATATACATATATATACAAGCATAGATTCGTAATATAAAAATAAATACTTACAAATGGAAAAAAATTATTATATTCGTGTATATCTATATTATGTATGTTTCGATGTACAAACAATAGGAGGCCAACTCGCGGACAAATATATCGCGTAACCGAAACAGCATAATGGAACTGTTATATAAAAACTAGTTATTCTTACGACTGATTCGAAAGGTACTTCTGAGACTTATAAAAAAGTAAACAAAACTGTGCAATCACAATGTCTGAAATTTACTCTTCTAAAAGAATCTCATGTCCTAATTTTTTTCAGATGTATAAGAAGGTAGTTTATAAGAGCAGTAATTTACGTTTTTGACCGTTGCAAGATTTAGCTATTAATTCGGCACAACTTTATCCAGATTTAAAGATACTGCTATTTACTAATGTATGCACAAATTGTTATGAACGCATATCAAAAATGATTTCAAGTAATTATGAGTCTACATCTAAAAATTGAATCACTGAACTTTTTAGTAAAAAAGATGATGATTTTATTCCGAAGACACCCGAATGAATAGAGGAATTAAACGAGAGTTTTAATACAATTTCACCTGGATGCGTCTCATCCCTAAAAAGAAAAACTGTAATACCTAAAAATTTAAGGGAAAATTACGTATCTAAAAAGGGAAAATCCTTAATTTCAGCTTTTTATGCTACCCCTGTTGAAAAAGTTCGTACTAATTCAGTACTGATTTCACATTGAAATCAGGACTTGGTTGCTATTGAATCAGTGTAAAATCAACATAAAATTAACAGAAAATCAGTACTGCGCATGTCCTGAAAATGGTTCCATAACGCAACACAAATGAGGTACAAAATTCGAACCTAATCGATATTGAATCAGTGAGAAATCAGTACTGAATTCGAGAAAGAATATTCGTATACGAAATGAGAAAATCAACTCAGTACGAAATCAGTACGTAATCAGTACACCATTTCAACAAAATTCGTACAAATTGTTTTCGAAATACGTGACTTTCCAGTTCTCAATCAATGCCAAATCATTACTGAATTCAGGAAAGAATCCCTGGTAGAAATTTGAACATTAAAAATGGTGTAAACAATAATTCATGACCATTGTCAATAGTAATATTTTGTCATGTCAATATTGGCGAATAAATGGCAATTTTTTGCTGAATCTGCAGAGCTCAAATTTTTTGATATATTGGTTAGCATCTTATAGTCAAAAAATGCTAATATAAAAATGTTGTTCAAAATTTTTGTATTTAGCCAAAAAAATACGCATTTTAAGTAAACGAAGAGAAAAAATCAGTAACAGCTATCTAAAAATTAGGTAAACTGTGGACAACTTTTTTTCACTATTTATATAACTTTTTAGTAATGAGTCCTTAATTTTTCAGATCATAGGTAAAATCATAACCTCACTTTTGCCACGTGGCGAGAAAATATAGATTAGTATTTATTCACATTCCTTCGTCAATGTTTATTTTTATTGGAATTTATAAAAATAAAAATAATATTAAATTTTATTAAAATAAAAATATGAAACGCAGTACGAAACGAGTATAAAAATATCGTTTTTTTAAAATAATAAATGGAAAATTTTATTAATCGTTTAAAAATAACCTCTAACAATCCGATCACAACTCAAAATATACGCGCGAATATATTAACAAAAGTGATTCTATTAATGATAACTTTCAAGAAAAAACCTTAAATGATTCTTAATAGTAATCAATTAGAGCACAATTTAATAGACTCTACTGTTAACTATCTATATTCAAATAATAGTGGATCAGACTCAACATTTTATTAGCATTTTTTAGCACTATGAAGGTTGAAAAAAACGTTTCATATTAGTTCAAATAATGGCCATAAAACATTCCCATTTTCTACTCTTCACTTTAAAGAAATGGCCATAAAATGGTAGAAAAAGCGTTTCATTTTCTACCAGGGATATTCGTATACAAAATAAGATAATCAATTCAGTACGTAATCAGTACACCATTTCAACAAAATTCGTACGAATTGTTTTTGAAATACGTGACTTTTCAGTTCTTAATCAGTGTTAAATCAGTACTGAATTCGAAAAAGAATATTCTTATACGAAATCACAGAATCGACTCACTAGGAGAGTATCACATCTCCGGATCACGGGTTTTGCTCAAACTTTGTGATAAGTTTCCAAATGTCAAAATATGAAAAGAAATAGAATTTTAGACACCAACACTTAATATTTCTCTAGTTATAGGCAATGAAAGAAAATCACTCAAAAAGTTACTAGATTTTTAAACGCATATAGTTCTTTAGAATTGATAGCTAAAAGCTTGAAACTTTTTTTTTAATAAAAGATAAGCTTAAATCCTTTCAAAATGGTACCTATAGCATCTTAAAATATTATTTTTTCTCAAAGTTATAACGCGATAAACGTACCCAATTTCAGCTTTTGTTATTAATTAATGTTTTAAAAAGAAAAATCAGGTCCAATTTTTATCACGCTATAACTTTGGAAAAAAATAATATTTTGACATGCTATAACTACGAATTCGAAAGAATTTGAGCTCAGCTTTAATTTAAAAAAAGTTTCAAGCTTCTAGCTATCAATTCTAAAGAACTATATGCGTTTAAAAATCTAGTAACTTTTTTAGTGATTTTCTTTAATTGCCTATAATTAGGGAAATATTGAGCGTTGGTGTCTAAAATTCTGTTTCCTTTCATATTTTGACATTTGGAAACTTATCACACAGTTTGAGCAAAATCTGTGATCCGGAGTTGTGATACTCTCCTAGTCAGTACAAAATCAGGACGTAATCATGATTACGTCCTGACTCTTATTTTGTATACGAATATTCTTTCCCGAATTCAGTACTGATTTGGCATTGATAGAGAACTGAAAAGTCACGTATTTCGAAAACAATTCGTACGAATTTTGTTGAAATGGTGTACTGATTACGTATTGATTTCGTACTGAGTTGATTTTCTCATTTTGTATACGAATATTCTTTCCCGAATTCAGTACTGATTTCACACTGATTCAATATCGATTAGGCTCGAATTTTGTACTTTATTTGTGTTGCGTTATGGAACCATTTTCAGGACATGCGCAGTATTGATTTTCTGTAAATTTTATGTTGATTTTACACTGATTCAATGTTAACCAAGTCCTGATTTCAATGTGAAATCAGTACTGAATCAGTACGAACTTTTTTAACAGGAACTGTCGGAAGTAAATTAGAAGATGCGTATGGCATTTCAGTTCAATCAATACGATCGGACAAAAGGTCCACTGAAAACTATTGGGATGAATTTGTGGAAAATTTATATTATTTTAGGAAAATTCTCTTCTATTTCGCAGAAAATAAAACTTCTAACTTTACTACCTTCAAAATTAAGCAGAATAAAAATTTACTCACTATTCCCAAATATAAGCGAATATATGATAAATAAATCAAGGAATCTCGTAAAAAATAAAGGAGTTTATTCGGAGCAAGATTTATGTACTGGTCATCACATATAATTAAGATCACATATGTTTATTGGCAGAACAGCTATACATCAACTGATTGAAGTGAAAGACAAGAAAAAAAGTCAAACATCGTAAGGCTACACTTAAAACTAAAAATAATAAGCGCAATGATAAAAAAAAGTAATTATCTATAATTATTTTTTTGACGCATCCTAACAGTAAGAGTCAAGAGGAACTATCTCTAAAAAAGTACCCCGAAGGGAACAGAATCCTTCTATGTCCACGTCGTTGTTCCTGGGTAGTGCTAAAAGAAGAACAATGTTTAAATGTAGATTAGTTAAGACTTCCGAACGTATATACAAGCATTTTTCAACAATTAAATTTGTGAATCATTTTTTCGTTCCAAACAAAAAAATACGAGATCAAACAGGTACCATTGGATAAGTAATTTGGTCCTTTATGAGCCCGAAAAATTTCAGCACAAAAAAGTTGATCTTTTTAAGAAAAATGCATGTGCATAAAAAGTGCATTTTTTGATAAAATACATATATCTCAGTCATTTTTTAATTTTTTTAAAATTTCTTGCACTGAATTGAAGAGGGCTCAAAACAGAATCAAACAAAAAAAGGTTTACCAAAATTCATTGAAAATTGGTAAAACGATAGCCCTCTAAAGTTATTATTACTTTTCCAGTTCGAACATTTAGTTTTTGTATGCAATTTTCAAATGTGCATATCTTATGCAGTTTTGATATTTGAGCAAAAAAAATACGTGTCTTCTTATTTTCAGAGTAGGATAACATACTCTATCGGTGCAGTGATTGGTGACTTCAGTGTATACAGGCTGTTCGATTTGAAATGGAATCAGCCAATAATAATGAAAATTCAGATTAGACAAGGACAGATCTTTGGATCGTCGGTTCTTAGACTATTGTCAATTTAAAATTTATAAATAGATGTAAATAATTATTATTCAATAAATAAAGGCAATAAAAGTACTTCAACTAGAGTTAAATTTAACTAAAGTTACTTATCTACTATCTTAAATTCAACTAAAATTAGCTATTTCTAGTTGAAATGTAGCTATTTCTTTGTTCAAATGTTGCTATTTTTTTAACTTTAATTGATTTTTTAACCTTTCAAGCGCAAAGTAGCACTTTCACTTGTGTGGGCGGGAAAGTGTTTCTTTGCTACCGTCAGGTTCAGAAATAGTATATGCACCACGAGCGCGACGGAAATTTATGTCCCTCGTGTAAATTTGGCACCATCACTTTGCGCGGGCGACAAGCTCACACTCGGGCCGAAATTTCCGATCCCACGCCCTTGATACATAATTAACTATTTCCACAGCGTTAAAGGAGTGGCCTAACCTTACATATGTCGGTGACGACGATGAAGGTTGTCTATAAGATAAAAAGCTAAATATAGCTATTTCTTAGCTTGAATTTATCTACATTCTAGCTTAATTTTGTTAGCTTTTTTCTTAATCCTTTTAGACCTGAATTTTTATTCCATCATAAGATGTTCTGATAACCATTTTAGAATGATAAGTATTTATTTATCAAGCAATTTTTGCAAAAAAAATTATTTTTTTCTTTTTAAGTTTTTTCAGTTTTTATCACGGATATAATAATTTAGGTCGCCAGTTTGAGATCAGAAATAGGCTACTTCAAATATTTACTTTAAAAATTTTCAATTACTTTTGCACAATTACAAAAAAAACTGAAATCATCAATGTATATTTCAATTGTATATTGGGTCTGAAAGGGTTGAATTTCATTTTTTTCAGCTAAATTATAAAATAACGCGAAAATTTGACAAAATAACATGGAATATGATGAGATTTAAACTACTTTTTAAAAAAAGCCATTAATAACAATTGACATAGTAGAATAGACTGCGGATCTCAAATAACGAGAGAGGGCTTCTATGAGGAAGAGGAGGAGATATTTGATAAGAGCTATTTTCTATTTTTAGTGTGAGCTGGTTGACAGTATTAGAGCAAGAAAACAGCTGTTATTAAATGTCTCTGTCTCAGAGGCCCACTCTTATCATATAGGATCTGCAGCCTATCTTACTATATCCATATTAATAATATCAGATATAAAAAAAAACATCTAAAATACAATTTATTCCCAAGATATCTATTTTTTTTTAAGATATTAATTTTTATGTAACAAAAACATAAAACTCCATTGGTGACTACATGTGTTTGGCTATTAAATGCTAACTTCGTCGAGTTTTAGGTCTTTTTGATCAAAGTATAATAAAAAAAACATAAAATAATGTAATAATTTGACAAAATGACCTTAAGGGTATAGTGGGATAAGAGAGTCATATCGGTCCTAGCTGGGATTTTTACGGCTCGTTGCTTATTCAATAGAGTATGTTGAAAGATACCTTTGTGCAAAATTTCAGCCCTGAACCCTAACAGCGCAAAAACGTAAACTTATGTACGTTTGTAAATTTCGACAAAAATACGTATTTAAAACGTTTTTAAAACGTAAAATATGCCCGCATATTTTAGATTCTCAAGAGTAATATAACGTTTATGGAACGTTTAAGAAACGTTTAGAAAACGTTTTCTCGATGAAATGTTATGTTATCTTAAATGTTTAAACGTTTCTAAAACGTTTTTTAAACGTTTTATTTTATCATTCTAAAAAATTATTATATAGAGAAAAAAATTATACCAAATAAAACGTTTTTCAAAAGTTAAGGAAACAATTGGATATTTGAGCTTGCGTGACTTTTCATCGAGAAAACGTTTTCTAAACGTTTTTTAAACGTTCCATAAACGTTACATTACTCTTGAGAATCTAAAATATGCGGACATATTTTACGTTTAAAAAACGTTTTAAATACGTATTTTTGTCGGAATTTACAAACGTATATAAGTTAACCAGAAAACGTTTTTAAAACATTTTTGAAACGTTTTGTGCTGTTAGGAAAGCTACCACGGGGTCCCAAAAATGTCTAAATCGTATTTTTTCCTAAATAATTTTTACCGTCCACAATTTGTGGCCAAAAAATCTGAAAATATACAAAAGACTTTGAAAATTATATTAAGAATCATCCAGATTTTTTTTAGATTATTTGCAGACTATTTCACCTTGAAATTACAATTTTTAAGGATATTTGAAGTTTCTTATCGTTCTTTTAACAATGAAGATAATATTTGGCTGAAACCTAAATAGCATTTTTTTGTGTATTTTTTGCCAAACTTTGCAACATCGGATCGCAGAAATCATTTTTCCACCGAAACATGCTCAAAAATCTAAAAAAACAGCAAAAAAAACGGGGTTTTCGCGTTTTTTTCATGGTTTTTTTCCTTACCATAATTTCAAAAATACGTTTATATACTAACAAGGAGAGCACCCCCACCTCCGGAAAATGGATTCGACTAAAACAGCAGGATATGATTTTTTGATGAAAAAAAATGAGCCCGTGTTTCTTCTTTTCGTCAAATAGGCCCCTTAGACAAGGATATAGACATTTTTTTTAAATATGATGAATAAGAGCCTTTATCAGAACTTGAATTACCAAAGAACTAAGACTCTTACAAAAAAATGCATGAAAGATAAAGTGAAGCACAAACTGCATGCTTTAATTTATGTTTTGTTGCATTAAAAAATCTTTAGTGGTTCGAAAGTTACAGGCGATTAAAATATGTTAATGAAATAACGTGAAAAATTGATCATATTTTATATGCTAAAAATATTAAGTAAATACGTGGTAATATTTAATTAAGAATAACTTTCAAACAAGAAAAGCTATTCTAATGCAACGAAGCTTAAATCAAAGCACTCAATTCGTGCTTCATTTTATGTTTCATGCATATTCTTGTAAGAATCTTAGTTCTTTGGTTATTTAAGTTCTCATAAAAACTTTTATTCACTATATTTTTGAAAAAATGTCTTTATCCTTGTCTATGGGGCCTATTCGACGAAAAGAAAAAACACAAGTTCATTTTTTTTCATCTAAAAATCATATTTTGCAGTTTCAACCGAATCCGTTTCCCGGAGGTGGGGTGCTCTCTTTGTAATTTATTAGTGAGTTTCATATCTTGGAACTCATGACCTAGTTACATTACATCTCAGCGGGCCGTATAGGCCCTGAAAGCTCAATAAAATACGGATTTTGCGAAGTTTTCCCGTTTTCTTTGAACCAAGCTTTATAAAATCTTTATCAAAAGCCAATACATTAATAAAACTCCGCTTATTTACAATCCGACTGCACATGCGTACTATCCCTAAGAATCGACTACGCGCGTTTGTAACCTATAGAGACTTACTGCGTATACCCACAAGCCTTGGTCATCTACACAGCCTATAACCAGTAGAGAATTACTGCACATAATTACAACCCTTGAAGAGAGATCTGAATGTACAGCACCACAGCTCCTACAAATTGACGGCGTATCCCCATATAGTGTTTTGACCTTCTGCGCATGCACAAACCCCTTTCAAAATCCTTTTATATGTTTATTATATTACAATTGATATCCTACCACGATATCCTTAGCAAAACTCGAATTCACCTGAATTTTTAGTCAAAAAATCTATCTGAAATCCACGTTCATCTAGCTCCATGTAGAAATTAAGTTCTACTGTTTTAACAGGGTGCTACTTCATTATTTAACTTTTTTATTATGTAAGTTTTCATTTCTCCATGTGATTTTGGCTCGAAATCTGACGTATTTACTCATGTTATTTTTTTTAGTGGATATTTGTTTGTGGTGTTTTATTACCACTGAAGAAAGCTATGCTTGGCTACTGGATTTTCGTGACTAGATGGTGGCGCAATACTACAACTGCTATAACATGGCAGATTGGCTATATTACTTGTGTGTGTATTTGTGGTGCATATAGACGACAGAAGGGAGCATTTAACTACTGGCAAGACGGAATGCAGACCACACGAGTCAAATAGTTAAAACTATAACCCAAAATCGTTGGCACACACGCACGAACGTGTAAAGCACGTATTCTGTGCACTTATATAGATAGCAAGCAGCTTGACTCGAGTAGCTGAGTTTGGGTACGTTAAGGATCGTTTGTCTCTCTCTTGCGGCGCGCGCAGCATACAGCACGAGAGATGAAGCTGAGCAGAGACAAGAAGGAAAGGCATTGCATCATTCCTTCTGTCGCCGGCGTCCAGTAGAGAGCGTTTCGACTTGCGATATTGCGTATTAGTTTTTTTGTGTGTTACGAATATCATGAGCTTGATTGAGCGAAAATAGATAGATTCACTATTCTATAATTTATTTTATTGTGCTTGGCAAAGTTTCGGGTTGTTGCGAGAGCAGTACACGATTGCTAATTAAAATAATATAATTTCCTTCTTTCTTTTGTGACGTGTGTGCCGGGTGATCGCATGCACGTTCTATTGCGTACATTCCCTCCGTGCCTATCTAATTCTTTTTTTTGTGTGTGTTTATTGCTCGTGTCCCTTTTAGCTTATGTTTTTGTTACTATCTGCTTTCCGTCGTGCTGATAGTTACTTAACTAGTGCAAGCGGCGTCGCGTACGCTATACACGGCTGGCGTCCATTTTGAGCGCGCGTGCTATAAGTGTATAACTATTAAAATATAGCTTCTTTTTTATCCAATTAATTGGAATCCGCATCTTATCTCATTTTGAAACTTAATGCAACCTCCTGATCCCCAAGGTTGTCACACTGCCTTAAGAGTCAAAATGTATTACACACATAAAGTTTAGTCGTATTTTGACGCTGCAGCTTGAAAGAATAAGGTGGAGATAAGTGTTCTAATGTGCAGCTTATTTTCTTTTATTTTAATTCCCTCGCGTTATTCTTTTAGCCTGCAATGCAATTAACGACTATTACTCGCTGTGCGTTATGCGAAACGTATTCCGTAAGTCGTACGTTCACACCAATGTTCGTTCCTTAACTTCCAAATATTCAGTTAATTTTGGAACGTTTCAAAACGAAAGCTTTAAATAGTTTAATGAAGGCTAAAAAGATGCACATTTTGCACACACTTTCTTTACATTTTGGAATATTCTGCGAAGTTTTGGAATGTTTCGTAACGACTTTTCATAAAACCATACATGCGTACGTATGGAATATGTTCACTACGCGATATGAACGTATATATATAGTTAAAGTAAACTGTTTTAAATCCACGTGGTGCCGCAAAGTAGCGTTTTAGAGCCACCAAATGCTAAAAAAAGAGCAGGAACAGATATAAAATTTTTTCGATTTTTGAGCATGTTTTGGTGGGAAAATGATTTTTGCGATCCGCCGTTGGAAAGTACAGCAAAAAATATACGAAAAAAGCTATTTAGGTTTCAGCCAAATATTATTTTTATAGTTAAAAAAACGATAAGAAATTTCAAATATCTTTAAAAATTGTAATTTCAAGGAGAAAAAATCTGCAAACAATCTGAAAAAATCTGGATAGTTCTCAATACAATTACAAAACTTTTGCATATTACCAAATTTTTTGGCCACAAATTGTGCACGGTAAAAACTATTTAAAAAAAAAAACAAGTTTTAGGCATTTTTGGGGCCCTTGTGGCAGCTTGGGAGTTGAAATTTTGCATAGAGACATCTTTTAACATACTTTATTGAATAAGCAACAAGCCGTGAAGATCTCGGCTAGGGCCTATTTGATCCTCCTATCCCGCTATAGCCTTAATAAGGTGATTACAATATTAAAAAATAGGATGGTGATGAAATAGTCGTAAATAACAGTAAAAAATTTCAAATAAATAAAAATAGCATGATAGTATTATAAAATAGTGTCAAAAATTAGAACAATTCTGCCCGACTTACCGTAATCTTCAGACATTACTTCTTCTGACTATACTTATTTCGGTTAATGCACACAGTCTAGTTGAGCAGCACTGACGTTTTTATGACAATTTAGAAATTGGCTCGATAAATGGATCACCTCAAAAGATAAGCAGTTTCTTCAAAACAGAATTCGTATGCTAGAAGAAAAAAAATAGTAACTATTGATATATTATATTTGGAATTGGGATGTTGCATGAAAATTTTTTTTTTAATCCATTATATCCGTCATTTAGAAAAATAAATAAAGGATACGTATTTTTTCTTTTATCATAAAAATGAAAACTCAAAGAAATAGAAGCAGTTGAAAATTGGTGTGACGTCACCAGCACAGGTTAACTCGTGAGGTCATGTACATTGGCGCTATATCTATATATATTAAAATTGTATTAACTTATTTTGTCTATAACTTTTGCAATTCATCATATTTTAAAAAACGAAAAATATGGGTCTTTTATTTTTTGGTATTCTACCTGACGGATATAATTCATTTTTTCATGCAAGGTCCCAATTCTGAATATTTAGCGTAAATTATTGAAGAACATTGAGTTTCATGTGTGATTCGTCATGGGCAGTGATCGATCTGCCTCTAGTGGATTTTCGTTCGAACTAAAAAGCAAGAAAAAAACATCAGTTTAAATTCGTGAAAACAGTTTGAACTTTCCAATACATTTAAGGGGATGTAATAGGGTGTATGATTTCTACATAGTTACCGACATGCAGTTTTCCAAAATTTTTATCTTTATTCAAAAATTTTCAGAAATATCTCTATATTAGGCTCTTTATTAGTAGAAATGGAAGACTTTAATATAGAGATATTTTTAAAAATCTTGGATTAAGAACCAATAACTTGGAAAACTGTAATGTCGATATTTTACATCCCCTTAACAAAAATAATTCTGATTCTGATTGTTATTAAAAAAAAAATAAATTATATTTAAAAAAAATGGTTCATCATTAACAATTATTAAAATAACTAAAAAATGAAAAAATTTAATTAAATCGTAAATTGCATTTAATTCAAACCTACATTTTTTTCTTGCTTATTAGTTCTAAGGAAAATCCACTAGGGGCAGATCGATAACTGCCCATGACGAATTAACAAAGCAAAATAAATTAGTAGGAAAGCGCAGGCCTGTCAAGCGAAATTTTATAGAATTGAGTCCCTATCACAAAACTTTTTTTCAATTTTGTTCGATGATAATTTTATTCTAACAATTATTGGCAATAGATGAATAAAATAGTGAAATATGTAAAAGTATCATTATATTATTAAAATATTGGCAATTATTAATCCAATATATTGCCAATAGCAATATGCAATGCATTGGCAAGATATTGCTTATTTTTAATATTTTTACGCAAGTACGTATATAGGTGATTTCATATGAAAAAACTGGTGTGGCAGTCTTTGGGATTAGCCGACAAAAGTGAAACTTTTTTACGAAATTATAGAGCTTATAAATGTTTATATAAGTTCTATCACTGTTTCATTCAATTTTAAAATAATTATAAAATTAAATAAAACTAAATTAAAATAATTTAGTTCAAGTAATTTATTTTTTAAAATTTTAAATGAGATAGTGTATGAAATTTTTGTTAATAATATTTATTTCACAAAAATACAATAATATTTTTATTTTCTTCGAAATTACAGAAACAATTATCATCTGCAGCAAGAGGAATATTTCAAATGATTGGCTTAAAATAGCTTAAATAAGAAACTTTTACTTGCGCGTGCACGTTTAAACAATGTAGGGAAGAGAAGACTTACCATCAAACATTATTGAGAAAGAAAAAAGAAAAAAAATGCGCGCTATTGCTTTCTTTATTTATTCTTTATTTATATCTATGTGTTTTACATCAAATCAGTCCCGTGAATTTTTCTTTATACATATTAAGTACCTTGATTTGCCATCAAGGCGCGGACGCTTCTCTGATATGTATGTATATATATATACACTTCCGTTTCTTTAATTTTGTTGCATATTATGTAACGAAATCAAATGATCAACTTCCGCTTGAGAATTTATTCGAATTAAAGACACTTGTGGATAAATACCCTTTTTTTTTAAATTTTATGTTAAGATATTTCATTCTTAAATCATGAGACTCTTAACCAATAATTTAGTATTGCAATTATTTTCTTAAAAAAATTTAACATGTCAATTGAAAAGGGCTTTTTCCATTTAACAAACTTTATAAATAGCGTTTATTGATTCGTATGCACACAAAGATTATACGTTAGAGAATTTGTGTATATTAGATACATATTGATGAACCACTTTGTTTGTATACATCATACTAATTTGAAATTAGAAAATTTTAAATATCAGTAAATGTTATTCATCGGATAGTATTACCGAATAACCGAATAAGTAAAACCGTTAACTAAAAATAGTTAAGCGAATAACCGTATAAGTAAAACCGCCTATTCGAATATTCGGGTGCGAATCGAATAATAACCGGTTAAACGGTTAACCGAATAATAAGAGCACTAATCAAAATGACACAATTTTAATATAATGCATAATAACACAAATTTTATTCCATATCAGATTCATCAGAAATAAAGGTATTATGATTATTTTTACTAGTAGAAAGATTTTTAAAAAAATTATGATGTACCGGTGGAATAAATTAAAGTGTAACATATCTTTTTTGTTGACTATGATTTTCGGGGTTCCTCTGTCTTTTTTTTCTCTACTTTGTGATTCTGAATCACTGCTTGGAATATAATCAGAGCTATTATCCAATGACATAATTTGTTTGGATACCAATGTCATTTGAGAACACTTAAACGTACTAATTTCTATCAAATACAACGACAAACTGCAACTGGATTGATAAATACTAACTGTACTATACATAGCAATCTTATTTATAAATATAAACATGCTTGTCCTGTCCAGGAACGGGAAACGGCATATTTATTTCACGTGTCCTCTATAGGTTACCAAGTGAAAAAATTTTATTAAGTTTATATACAAATTGTATATAACTTATAATCAAAAAAGATAGACGCTTATAGAAGGATTCTTCTGGGTTAAATTTTTCGTCCGAAACGCTGGGTAACACTTTAACATTGTTTGTAAATCTATAGATATGAAAAATTTGATATATATAGATATAAAAATACATGAGATCTAGTGGGGCCCTAAGTAGCTGGGTAACCCATTTTTGGCAAAAATTTCCTATTTAAGAATATGCTTCTATAAGCGTCTATATTCGTTGTTATAATCTACAGTTATTATACATTTTGTATACAAAAGTGATTGCATACAAAATGTATAAGAAATGTATAGAATCTGTGAAAAAAAGATTAAGAGGCGGCCGTATAGTTCTGTCCTTGTCTAATCTAAATTTTCTTTATTATTAATAAATTAAATATTTTCATAGAAAAGTAAGACAACCGCCCAATAGAGCAAAAGACAAGCAAACGATTCTTATTTATGAAAAAATATGAAATTTCGATTATTTTTCGAGTGAAATCTGAAACGGAAAAACAGTTGAATCAACTCAATCAAGTTCAATTGTTTTTCCGTTTCAGACTTCACTCGAAAAATAATCAAAATTTCATATTTTTTCATAAAAAAGAATCGTTTGCTTGTCTTTTGCTCTATTGGGCGGTTGGCTTACTTTTCTATGAAAATATTTAATTTATTAATAATAAAGAAAATTTAGATTAGACAAGGACAGAATGATACGACCTCCTCTTAATGAGTTTATAGCGTACAAATATACTATATTATTATTTATATTTTTCTAATATATTTTTACCTCAAATTACCCAGATGCATAGGTCGTAATTATCTATTTCACACAAAAATCTTTAAAATATTTTTGAGATTTTGACCTTTCTAGGTAGGGATTAGAGAATTTCCAGTCACATCTAAAATCGTTATAAATCAAAAACTCTGAAAAAAAATAATCACACAGTATCTATTTTCTAATTTGTGTTTATTTGTATGAACAAACACCTTAATAAAAAAATCTTTTATGACTCATATAAAAATTATCTATATTTTTTAGTTATTATTTCGCTTTCAAAATCTACGAAAGAATCAGTACGAGGGTTTCGTTAAATTTGCTGGTATCTGAATTCAGAATTTGTAAGATTAAACTCTAGTGCGGACAACCCAAGAAATCCACCAAAATATTATACATACAAAGTTATAATAAAAACTTTCAATGTATCGTATTTTAAGGTTAGGTTTGTCGAGTTTAATATCTAATTTCCAATCAAAGCTCATAAAAAAATAACAAGTCCAAATGATTTTTTATTTTAACAAAAATTATTGTACTAATATAGCTTTAGTGCGGACAAGTCATTATATTTGTTTAATTTATGAATTTAAAAGGATATTGATAAAATAAAAATAGCAAAACTCAATTGCTGCAGCTCCGACATGTCGTTAACACTATAACCAATAAGTTGCATACAAATTTTGGAACATTTTCATCGAATAGTTTACAAAAAATACCAAATAATTGAAAAATAAACATTGTTTTAAAATTTTCAAAACGCTTTAACGTTACAACTACACTAAGAAAACCAGTTTTCAAAAGTTCATTTTATTTAGGCAATCGTAAATAATTTCTATACACAATTTTAAGCTACTTCATCGAGTAGTTTACGTAAAATACCAAAAAATGAGTAAAATTCTATTCAAAATTTACAAAATGCTCTAAAATTAAAACTGCGCTAAGAAAATAAGTTTTTCCATGCTTGCTTCAATTAGGCCATAACAAATAATTTGAATGAAAATTTTTGACCAAATCTATCGAATGGCTTTTGTGTAATAGAAAAAAAATTAAATATGAACATTTTTTCCAAAATTTTTAAAATGCTCTAAAATTAAAACTGCGCTGAAAAAATAAGTTTTCCAAAGCTTGATTTATTCAGATAATAGTGAATAATTTGCTTAAAAATTTTTGAGTAAGTTTATTGAATGATTTTTGTGTAATAGAAAAAAAATGAAAAATAGAGATTTTTTCCAAAATTTTCAAAATGCTCTAAAATTAAAACTACACTAAGAAAATAATTGTTCCAAAGCTTGTTTTCTTTAGACAATAGCGAATAACTTGCATACAAATTTAGGAGCAAATCTATCGAATGGTTGTAAAATAAAAAATGAATAAAAAACAAAAATTTTTTCAAAATTTTCAAAATGCTCTAAAATTAAAAGTGCGCTAAGAAAATCAGTTGGTAAAATTTTTTTTTCATTTAACATTCGCAAATAATGTCCATAGAAATTTCCAAGCAAATCCTTTGAGTAGTTTAGGTAAAATACCAAAAAAATGAAAAATCAAAATTTTTTAAAAATTCTTAAAATGGCTCTAAAAAAAAACTAAACTGAGAAGATCAATTTTCAATAGCTTCCCCCCCCCCCCCCAGTTAGACAAAAAACTAAATTGCATGCAAAATTTGAAGCCAATCCATCGATTAGTTCTCAAGATATTATTGACGTACTGAGATCACAGACACACACACACACACACACACATACACATACACACACACACACACACACACGCGCACGCACACGCACACGCACACGCACACGCACAAACATTTTCTGGAAACCACTTTTTTCGACTCCCTGAGTCTAAATATGTACAAATTAATGAAAAAATAGAAAAAAATTTTTTTTACTGATACTTTGCTTTCTCTACGAGAAAGCAATATTTATTGACAGGTCACTTTGACTGCATAAAACCGTCGTCACTGCGAGTTTAAGAAAAGATATTTTGATTTATACGATTTCGGATGAGGCTAAAAATGCTCTAAATTCTATTTCTGCTGGATAGGTAAAAATTGGAAAAGTTTTTGGTATAATCACGGTCGTATATACAGGTCCCAAATCTTCCATGGTGGGGGTAGGTCTCTTATTTCTTCGAGCATTTACTACTGGAGGAAGCCTCCCAGCTATTAACTACGTTACAAGGCGAAGAGAGAAAAAGCCTCTATTTTGGTACATGCTATCTCTCTCTCACTTTCTTAGTGGGAAACAGAAGCAGCCAATCAAATCAAGCTAGAGAGAGACAGCACGTACCAAAATAGAGGCTTTCTCTCTCTTCGCCTTGTAACACTTTCTGCCATTCGGAGGCTTCCTCCAGTAGTATATGCTCGAAGTCTTATTTGGACAAGGCATAGTTTGAAAAATGATCGCTAGAGAGCACTGCAGTAGGATTACTGTGGGCACATACACATAGAAATGTGTAGAGTATATGTAAGCGCCACGCGCACCCTGCGGTGCGCAAGCAAGCGACGGCAAGTAAGCCGAGACTAGTAGATGCGTGCAAACTGGTGGGACACAGCGTGCTCAACCTCTGACGAGATAATTTCTCTTTTGTTAATCCTTGTACTCTCAGGTAATATTCAAGCAGAGAAATAAAGACGAGGCATTTCTTATACTTACAGAGTCTGGTTATTTCACCATCTTCTACCTCATCTTCCTAGCATCTTGTGCCAGGAAGCACACAGTGGTGACCCCAACGACCAACGAGAGGAAAAGGAGCGGCGAGGCAGCTAGCAGCGACCAGAAGGAAGCGAGCAAAGGCACCTGAAGCAGCACGTGGTTTTCGTAAAGAAAAAGGTAAAATTTCTGACTACACGTGGCCGCGAACAAAGAGCTTAGTCTCTTATAAAATACATAATAAAATAATTTTTTCTTGTAAAATATAAAGTTTTCTCTTAGAAAATAGAAGAGAGGCGATAATCTCTAATAAAAATAAAATTAAAATAACTTGTAATGCTCAGTGTGGTGGAGCAAAAATAACCAAAAAAAATTTTTTGTAAAACTAATAGCGATCGTGCGTTTTCTACTAACATAGTTATACGCTAATATATATAATATAAATAAAAGTGAGAAGCTGAATCTTCTCGCGATTCACGCAGGCGAGTGGTAATTGGGTTTTTCTTTTTCTTTTATTTTGGGTGGTTATGAGCGCTTCAGGTAAAAGGGACAGTGCCACTCCAAAGGACTTGTCCTCTAATCTGGCACTCAAACGGACACCTTGAAAAAGGTCTTGCTCAAAAAGAGAAACCAATAGTAATTAGTAATAATTAATATTTTTTTTTGTTATTGCCTGTGTCGATCGGGGGGAGTAATAGGTAAAAAGAAAAAAACATAACCATATCACATGCAAAAAGCACGAAAAATATATATATTTCTTAAGTGCAAAAGCACGTAGAACACATAAGCACGGAAAATACACATTCTTTCCACGTGCTAAAGCATATATATATATATGTGTGTATAAAGAATATAGGGTTTTATGGTGTGCAAAAAGCACGGAAAAAAGGCATATTAAAAAGAGTAGCCTTGATTGTGCGGGTATATAAAAGAGATAGTTAGAAAATCGCGAATATATGTGTGCGTAAAAGAAATTTTAGAAAATCGCGAATATACGTGGCGTGTAAGAAATTTTGAAAATCGCGAGTGTTGTATGTAGAATATTCAAACCGAAAATTCTAGAAATCGTTAGGACGCGAAAATAAAAGTTTGTTTTTCTTTTGAACAAAGCGAAGTGGTTTAAGGTTAAATGTTGTGTGCGCGTAAATAAAGTAGAGTCGCGAAAGTAAATAGACAAGTCCTTGAAGAGGATTAAATAACGTTTATTAAAATAAAGAAAGATAAACAGAGCGCACAGATCATCGAAGTTTAGTATTGTTTTTGAAGATTATTGTAACGGAAATTAATAATCGTGATATTTTAAGAAATTTAAATTGTACATAGCAAGTTGGACTATCCGATAGTAATTGTTATTTATTTATTTGTTAATTTATTTTATTTATTGTATCGTATTAATTTATTATTTTAATTTATTTGACTTATTTATTTACGTATTTTATTTATATTTTTCAATAGTTTTGTTCGGTGATTTTGTTTCATTTAATTTATTTCGTGAAGTCACATATATTTTTTTAACAACCTAGTCAAAAAGAAAAAAAAGACTGATAAGTGTTAAAAGAAATAAATAGGATAGCTCGCTATAAGAAATCGTTTATAGGACATAACCTTAAATCACGACAAATGAATAGTTTTAAAAGTAATAATATCGAAATGAAGGACGGAAAAGATAATGATAGCGAAACGAGTGAAGCAGAATACGTGTCAACGGTACGTAGTAGTACGCCGAAAAAAAATAAAAAAGAAAATGAACGCGATCGGTATAGAGAACAAATAGACTTTAATAGAATGTACGCGTTAGGAAATAATAGTTTAAAAGGAAACGACGGATTAGAAGAGGTATTAATTAAAGAAACAAGAAAAATAGACGAACAGTATAAACGGAAATTCGAAGAATTAAAGAATTATTACGAAAATAATATGCAGTCGTTGAAGAAAAAAATAGAAACGTTAGAGGGAGATAGTAACAGACAAAAGGCGTACGGAAATAACGCGATGCATACAGACGACAACACTCGCGCGCAAAGGTTAGGCGGAAATATCCAAGCAAACGATAATAGGTTAGAGTTCCAACAATTAGCACAGGGTAGCTTGTTGCAATTCCGGCAGATTAATTTTCCCTTTTGGAAACACGATCCGGAAACGTGGTTTGGACTGTTCGAAAAACAAATGCAATTACAAAACGTAAATGAGGATAGTGTAGGTTTTATGCTGTTGATCGCGAATCTAGATAGAGACGTAGTTCGCGAGACATCGAACTTAGTTAAAACATTGAAAAACGGACAGAGATACAACGGTGTAAGGGATTTTTTATTAGAGAAATACGGACAGTCACAAGAGAAGCGTTTTAATAGGTTATTTAGAAAATGTCGCGAGCAAGAAAAACCCTTTGACTTCCTAAGGAAAATGTTAGATGTAGCAGGCCAAAATATAAAAAGAGAGGTTATCTTAAAAGCCTGGAAATATAATCTACCCCCAAAAATAAAAAAGATTTTGTTAGGCGAAATAAACCTACGAAATGAATCATCCATGGTAAACCATGCCGATGAAATTTGTAAAAATGAACTCGAAGAGGTCGGTAAAGTAGGAAATGTTAACGCAGTTGACCATACGTGGGTAGATACATCGCATGATAATCAGCCGGGTGTAGGTAAAGTAGATAGGGTAGGTAATGTAGGAAAAATTAATTGAGATGCGCACATAGCAGCGATAGTAGAAAAGACAATCGATAAAGAGAATCGGTAGAGAGGAAATAAAGAGGGCAGCACAAGAGAGACCGACCAGCATATGATAAATATAGGAGTAGTAGTAGGGAGAGACGTAAGAGACACTTATGCATATTTCATAGAAAATACGGCAATAAAGCTTATAAGTGCTCTAAACCCTGCGAGTGGGTAAATTACGAAGTAAAAAATAGATCAGTCTCCCCAAGGAGAAAAGAGGAAAGGCATTAGTCAAAATCTCTTGGTGGAAATATTGAAAGGAGTAATAGCGTTAAAGATAATCAGTACGCGAAAGGCAAAGAACATTTAAACTCACAGACCGGCGAGTAGAGGAGATGAACTCGTCGGAAAAAGAAAGCATACGCCCCCACGTTGTCGATAGAACAACTAAAGAAACGTTCTTAGTTGATACAGGCGCGGAAGTCTCCTTGGTATCAAAAGAGAAAAATAGTAAAAAGAAAGCAACGTCCGTAAGGCTATATGCAGCCAATAATACACGGATAACTACATATGGTGTGGTCTATAAAGAACTGGACCTGGGTCTTAGCATGAAAGTTAAATAGACGTTTATAGTGGCTGACGTTCCATATGCTATTATGGGCGGCGATATCATCCAGCATTATCACTTGCTTGCAGATCTAACCAGACGCAGGTTGGTGAATGCTAACACAGGTGAATCGATCGCAGGCACTGCAAAGAAAGTTACATATGTGCAGGTGTCTTTGATAAACCCAGAGACCAAATATGCGGAAATAATTAAGAAATTTCCAGCAGTAGTAGGCCTAGAAAAGCCGAAAACCATTAATAAAAAAGACGTAGTGCACCATATAAAAACAATAGGACCGCCAGTGGCACAGAAACCAAGACGACTGGAACCTGAAAAGCTGCAAGCAGCTAAAAAAGAATTTGAGAAATGGTAAAAGAAGGCATATGTAGACCTTCCAAGAACCCTTGGGCAACACCAATACATATGGTACCAAAGAAGAACGGTGAATGGAGGATTTGTGGAGACTACCGCAAACTGAACGTTATTACGGTACCAGATAAGTACCCAATACCAAATCTGCATGACTTCGCGTCTAACTTAGAAGAAAAAACAATCTTTTCAGCATTGGATTTGGAAAAAGCATTTTTACAAATTCCTATATATCCAGACGACGTACCTAAAACAGCGGTAATCACTCCATTCGGATTGTATGAGTTTTTGGTTATGACTTTCGGATTTAGGAACGCCGCCCAGACGTTCCAGCGATACATTAACCATGCCATGGGCGACCTGGATTTCGTATTCGCTTTCGTGGATGATATCTTGGTTGCGTCCTCGTCAGAGGAGGAGCACCAAGAACATCTAAAGATCGTCTTAGATAGGTTGGAAAAATTCCACCTAAAACTGAATCTCGATAAATGCCAGTTTGGAGTAACAGAACTTATTTTCTTTGTGCATCAGATAGACAAAAATGGATTCAAACCAGATCCATCGAAAATAGAAGCTATCAGAGCCTTTAAGAAACCCAAGACTAAAGATGAGATGAGAAGATTCTTGGGTATGGTAAACTTCTATAGAAAAAGCTTGCCAAAAGCCGCAGAGGTACAGAGACCTTTAGTAGCCACAATAAAGGATATTAAAAAGAAGGATAAACGACCAGTGGAATGGGCAATGGAAGCAGAACAGGCGTTTAAGAAGATAAAAGAAGAATTAGTCAACGTCGCGCATCTTGCGTTTCCAGCGAAAAATGCTGAAGTTAGGTTAATTTCGGATGCATCGAATTTTGCGATGGGTGCATCGTTAGAGCAGAAAGTAAGTAGCGAATGGAAACCACTAGCATTCTTTTCGAAAAAGTTAACCCCTGCACAGTCAAGGTACTCAACTTACGATCGTGAACTAATGGCTATCTATGAAGCAGTAAAATACTTCAGTTATTATTTAGAAGGTAGAGAAATAAAAATTTACACCGACCATAAACCTCTAATATATGCAATGGATCAAAGTTTAGACAGTTGTCCAGCTCTTAGGGCACGTAAATTAGCATATATAGCAGAGTTCAACGTAAAAATATGCTATTTGCCAGGGGAGAGTAACGTGGTAGCTGATATGCTATCGAGAATAGATGATTTTAGATTCCCCGCAGCATTTTCGTTAGATGAAATAGCCAAGTATCAAAAGGAAGATCAGCAGCTGCAGAAGATCATAGATGATCCTCAGCATCAGCTGAAACTGGTTAAGTTGCAGTATGGTGCAGAAAATACACCATTTTACTGTGAAATAGCTCAAGAGACTCTCAGACCATACGTACCTGAGACGTTGAGAGCAACCATCTTTGATCTTTTCCACAATAAAAGTGCACATCCATCTGCTAGATCAACTAACAAAATGATAAGAAAGCAGTATGTGTGGCCAAACATGAATAAGCACATTACATCATGGTGCAGAGCATGCGAAGAATGCCAACGGTCAAAGGTCACAAGGGAGAATAAATTTCCACCCTTGAAATTTAGCGAACCAGATGGGCGTTTTACTCACGTGCATGTCGACATAGTAGGACTGTTGCCACCTAGCCAAGGTTATAGGTATATCCTAACCATGATTGATAGGTATACTAGGTGGCCGGAGGCGGTACCTCTAGATGAGATATCGGCTCCTGTAGTTGCACGCGCTTTTTATGACACGTGGGTATCACGTTTCGGCGCTCCAGTCATCATAACGACCGACCAGGGCAGACAATTGGAATCTTCCTTGTTCCAGGCACTATTAGAACTTATAGGCTGCAAAAGAATACACACAAAAGCTTATCATCCAGCAGCCAACGGTATGGTAGAGAGGTGGCACCGTGATCTTAAGGCGGCACTTATGTGTCATATGGTGGGACCAGAATGGTCTAGAGTCCTGCCAACAGTATTACTCGGGCTGAGAACGCGAATTCGTAAAGACACGGAAGCCAGTCCTGCTGAATTTGTATATGGGACACCTCTCACGATACCTGGTGATATGTGTAACTTCAGAGAAACGGATGTAAGAGATCAAAATCTGTTTCTATCAGAATTTAAAGAGTATATGGACGAAGTTAGGCCTGTACCAGTGAGTCACAACAATGCCACAAAAGCATTTGTGTTTAAAGATCTTGATAAATGCACACATGTGTGGGAAAGGATCAGAGCAGTAAAACCTCCATTAGTGCAACCATATACCGGACCATACAAGGTAGTGTCAAGGCACGAAAATGGCCGGAACTTCGTAATAAGAAAAGGAAATAAGGATGTTACGGTAAATATGGAGAGGCTTAAACCCGCGTATTTGATCAGAGATGAAGAGGAAAATAGTGAAATTGATACTAATGGTCGTAGTATAATAGCTGAAGATAGCCAAATAGAAGAAAATCAGATGGACGAACAACTAGAAAGTACAAATGTTGTGAACGACGGAAACGATGTTATAAGAACGCATGTAGAAGTGCATAATGAGTCTCCACCAGAGCAACAAGCAAGTTATGACACAATTGAACATGTCAATGAAGAAAATTTTAATAAAGGCGAATTGCAAAGCAATTATAGTAATATAAATGAAGAGAGCCATAGAAATGACATTGGAATAGGAACAAGAGTAGTACAAAATAGTAAAGAAACTAATAAAAGAGAAAAATTTATCCCTAATATTTTAAAGAAAAAAAGCGTAAATAGTATTTTAGTAGGTGATAATGAATGTAATAAATGCGTAAAGAAAGTTAGATTTTGTACAGGTTCTCACTCCAATTATGTAAATAGATTTAAGAAAAAATTGTATAAATTATTGTACTAATATATTTTTTTTGTAAAAACCTGTTATTATTGTAAGTGACGTCCGTGTGATACCGTACACGTGAATTATTAAATTTGTAAAATGTTAAGTTTGATTGACAAAACTATTATTTATAAAATATTATTGTATGAAAATATTTTAAAAATATAGTAGCTAGATTAAATTATTAATTGAATGCAGTATTGTCAAATAAATATAATGAACGAGATGATTGTAAATAAAAGTATAAAAAATTGCGTAAAATTACCTGAGAATGAATATGTACAAATAAAAGAAAAATGTGAATATATAGGAGATATATGTGTGTAAAAAAAATGTCTTATATGAATATAATGTAAAAAAAAAGAATGTAAATAAAACTTAGAATAATAAGAAAGTATAAATGTTGATAAAAACGCATAAAATGTAAAATTTTCTTTTATTATAAAATGTAAATTTGATTAGTAAAAATCTTTGATTGATGAAAACATGTAATGTGAAAAAATAATAATATGTAAAAATCTGGATATATATAAAAAAGTGTAAAATCTAGCGATTGCATACAAACCTTATGATAATTGATTTAAAACTGAGGATTGCATAAGTAAAAATGTAAAATATAAAATTTAATAATTGTTTAATTGCGTAAAAATAAAGAATGTAATTGAATAATTATGTAAATGTGTGATGGAATGATTGCGTATGAATCGCTCACATTAAATAACCAATGTGAGGTTATTTAGGGGGGAGTATTGTGGACACATACACATAGAAATGTGTAGAGTATATGTAAGCGCCACGCGCACCCTGCGGTGCGCACGCGAGCGACGGCAAGTAAGCCGAGACTAGTAGATGCGTGCGAACTGGTGAGACACAGCGTGCTCAACCTCTGACGAGATAAGTTCTCTTTTGTTCATCCTTGTACTCTCAGATAATATTTAAGCAGCGAAATAAAGACGAGGCATTCCTTATACTTACAGAGTCTGGTTATTTCACCATCCTCTACCTCATCTTCCTAGTATCTTGTGCCAGGAGGCACACATTACTATGCGGAAAAACTGGCACCCGCAGAGAGGGAAATTTAAAAATTCGTAAAATATGAAAAAAAGTATTTACAAAAATAGTCTTCATGATTTGATAGTTATTACAAAAAAAGCCGTTACTGTAATAGAATTAATTTTTTATAAATGCTTCTCATGTTTTAAGTTTAGAAAAGATAGTTTTAGTGCGCGAATAATTTTTTTGATAGTCATTTCAACTTATAAATAGGGACATATTATATGAAAAAAATACATATAATATTCGTTAGTTATAACAGTAAGATAATATTATATTTTTTAAATGTAAATAGTATTTGCAAAAATATGAATCATCTTAATTTAAATTACGAATAATATGCTAAATTTTTATTAAATTTTATTTTAAATTATATAGGGGCAGATAAGCATGTATCATTTCATGTCATAGAATTTAAAATGATGCGGTGGGCTAGTGGCTAACGCTCTTGCTTTTGGTTTTTGCTGCTCAGGATCGAATCCTGGCTGAAGCATCATTTTTTTTTAAATATTTTTTAACTGTTTATATTTTTTTCTTTCATACATATATACTTTTAGTATGTGACTTTGAATCTTTTTGCGTGTAATTGATTTGTTTTAAATTCTTTTAATATATACGTAAATAAATGAATTAATCATAAATAATTACTTACTCTAATTAACTAATAAAATTTGTTAAATTAATAATAAAGAATATTTCTTTTATTTTGATGATGCGTTGATTATATAAACAAAATAATTTATTAAAAAATACGTAAATAAATATTTTAATTGATTATTTCTTTCATACGAATTCTAGTAAAGTTATTTCTTTCGTTTAAATATACATTACATTTTTTATAAAAGAAAAATATTATTAGTAAAAAACTATTATTTTTTCCATAAAAATTAAATAAATTTTCCATAAAATACCTGAATAAAAGAGTGAATTTTCATGTACGAAAATGAATTTTTAATGCTTTCATTTATTATTTATTTCTATAAATAACTTATTAGTATTCGAATATTTATTATAAATTTATTTTATTTTATTAACATTGAAAATAACTTCTGAAAAAAATTATTCACATTCTAAAAAGATTAAAAGTTACGTACAACAAGAAAATTTGTAAATATTTTATTGAGAAGTTAATTTCAATGTTAATAAAATTAAATAAAATTGTCATAAATAAATTGTTTTTTTATATAATTCATGCATCATCAAATTAAAAAAAAAAATCATTCTTTGTTATTAATTTAATGAATTATATAAGTTAATTAAATTAAATTATTTGTGATTGATTCATTCAATTACATACATAATATGAGAACTTAAAACACATTTTTTAAACGCAAAATGATTCAATATCACATACAAGTATAAGTATGGAAGAAAAAAATATACAGTTAAAAAATATTTTAAAATTAAAAAGCAAAACGAAGCATAAAAAAAGCAAAAAAAAAGATGATTGAGCCAGGATTCGATCCTGAGTAGCAAAAACCAAAAGCAAGAGTGCTAGCCACTAAGCCACCGCGATATTATGAATTTTAAGACATGAAATGATACATGCTTATCTGCCCCTACATAATTTAAAATAAAGTTTAAAATTTAAAATTAAAATTATTATTTGTAATTAAAATATGTAAGAATTTATATTTTTACGAAAACTATTTATAGTCAAAAAATATAATATCTGACTGTAATAAGTCACGAGTATTAAATGTATTTTTTATATTAAAAACTATTATTTTAGAAAATTATCAAACAGTTATTTTTCTGCACATCTATGTACATTACAAATTTTTAATTAATTTAGAATCATTTAATTATGTATAGAAAATAATATAGTACAAGCACAAGACAGATATAGAATTTCCACGACCATTACTATTCATGGGTAAAGCGATTACAGCGCTTTCACTCTTGTGATAGGAGAAAGAATCAATCGTGCTCGCTTAAGAGAACTTCCCCCACTACGGGAGTTACGGGACCTGTATCTACGACCGTGGGCATAATAGATGGTTAAGACCTATACACCTAGGTGATTTGAGGTGAATATACATTAAAATATATACATATATAATTAATATGTATCATATTCTGTACGCTATGAACTCATTAATATTTTTTTCAACAGATTATATTCATTTTGTGTACATTTTTTATACATTTTATATGCAACCACTTTCTTATACAAAATGTATAATAACTGTAGATTATAGGTTATATATAATTCATTCATAAAGATTATAAAATTTTTTTACTTGGGCTATGAAATAATGTATATAAAAAGTTAAAATGTATTCAAAATAACTTTAAATAATAAATGTAAAAATTAAAATTCCATTAAAATGTGACTCATACTATTTTCATAATTAACCCTTTTACTCTCTAAATTTGATAGAGTGATATTTGTCACTCTATAGAGGGGTGGTTTAAGGAACCTTTCTTTAGAGAGTTATTATATTGAGCAATAACTCATTCTGAAGATAAATTGAATCACTCAAAAGAAAAAGATGATAAAAATCACTCGATGTAAGAGAGATGATACCAACTTTTTCTTTTGACTGACTAATCAATAATTTAACTCAAAGTCACTAAGTGGTGTTTCTTTAAGTTTTGTGATCCCTCATACAAATTTCGATGACGCAGATACATAAGACCCGAACACTCTTAGTTATTTTGTAGTAGCTCTTCGTTCTTAGAAGAGCTGTTACTTCAAGGTTTACCTTGTTTTTGGTTTTTTATGTGACTAGAAGTTAAGAGGAGGTCACGTATCTCTGTCCTTTTCTAATCAAAGAAATGATTTTTTACAAAAACTAATAACTTTATCAAAAAATGAAGAGAAAGCCGCATCTTGCATCAAAAAAAGCAATATTTTCTTTGATAAGAAAAAATTAATTTTATCGCTTCGTTTTCAAGAAAACCTTGAAAAACCAAATTGTCCACCCTAACCTCTATGATTTGAGTTTTTCAAGGTTTTCTTGAAAACGAAGCAATTAAATTAATTCTTTCTTATCAAAGAAAATATTGCTTTTTTTATTACGAGATGCGGCTTTCTCTTCATTTTTTGATAAAGTTATTAGTTTCTGTAAAAAACTCAATTATTTGATTAGAAAAGGACAGAGATACGTGACCTCCTCTTAACTATTAAGTTATTAACTCGAAAAGTTATAATTTAAAAAATATATGCATATAATTACGCTAATAAAACAATTATCACTCTTTTAGAGAATATTTTTATCACCCTACTGTACAGATTTGAATCTCTCTTTTAGAGTGATATTTTCACTATTTCCAAAACCCACGAATCACTCCAAGCCTACTGGCTCAGTGTTTTCTAGGTGCTTCGAGTGATTTAGAGAGTACATTTCTGTTAAATACCATTTTTACAGTGCTTATAATATTGAAGAAAAAATACAAATAGACACTCTATTTTAAAAAATAAGTTGTTTTGATGCTAAAAAACAAAATGTATCACTAACCTAATTTTTTTGAAAATGTAACTCATGCCACTCTTATTCTCACCAACACATATATAAAAAAATAAATATTCAATAAAAAAGAGCTGTCTGATTATTACCCATTGTCTAACTGTTTTAAATTTTTTCATACATCTACGTATTATATCAAATAACTATCTCACTTTTTTCAACCCATGTTCTATCTTATTTAGAAATTATTTAGAAAGAATTACAAAGTATTCAGTTTTCAAAAAAATAATATTTGAACCTAAAAAGAGCATACATTGAAAAAAAAAGAAGAAGTTTCTGCTTTGTACCCGAATAGATGTTGCTTGGTAGACTTAAGTAACGAAATTTTAAAAGTTTATTTAGTTATTTTTAATAGCTAAAATACAAATAATAATTTTTTTAGTTAAATTAACATTATATCATTATAATAAAAATATCTGACAAGTACTAGTCAATTCCAAATTACAAATTATTCAAAACTAAAAGATTTTAAAATTGATGGGATCAGAGTGAGGTTATAATTCTTTACATGAATAAATATTCAAATTTGGAAATAGTTTCAACGTAAAAATTTATAAATTATTGTTATTTTAGTATTATTTATGTTTCACGTTTTTAACATGGAGTCAAACTAAATAAATTTTCAAAACTGCATTACTTGAATCTACCAAGCAACATCTACTCGGGTACAAAGCAGAAGTTTCTCATTATTTTTTCAGTGTATATTTATCTGATTATATAAAAGAGTAAAAAATCACAGGGATCCCTTATAGGATTTCATATGTGATCCTTTATGGGCTCCCATATGGGGTTTTAGCGCGGGATCCTATATGGGATCCCATATAGGGTCCCATAAGAGGTCCACAAACTTAATTCTAAATATATGGGACCACATATGGGATACCATATGGGGTCTCATAATAGGTCCACAAACTAAATTCTAAATATCATATGGGACCACATATGGGTCCCATAAGAAGTCCACAAACTCACACTGAGAGAAAAGTGGAGTCACACGAACTTGCCGCCGGGATTGGAATGACGGTATAAAAGGAGTAAGTGGGGTCGGAGTTATCACAACTAAACAAGCCGAGTAGCAGCTACTCCGCTCGCGGAGTCAATATACTGCCTCATAGGTCAAGTGTATATAAAGGTTACGTTAAGCAGGAATAATGCTGTTAATGATTTTTTTTCAAGTTTCATTATTTTTTGAGATTAGGCTGAAGACGATTGTAGAATATATTATTGAAGATAAATATTTATTTATAAATATATTCATTCAAAGAATTTTAGTCAAGAATGAATTTTTCGATTACGTTACAGTATGATATCATAAGATGGAAGTATATTATTTAAAGTAAAATTATTAATAACATTTTATTTTGATTGAGCCGTAAATTTCTTTTAAATATTGCCAATTCCTGCCTCTGTAAAAACACAGACTGCGAACAACAAAACGAACAAATTCTATTTTTCAATAATGAAAAATGTTTTTAAATATGAAATTATAAATAATTTCATACTATGCAACATTCATTTTCAGAATATTTATAAAAATACTTATAAAATATTATATGAATATATTGATTATATAAGTTATTTACACATTAACAAAACTCATTCAAATTTGTATTTGAGGTTATGTTTAAAATTTTTTAACTGCAAATCTATCGATTAATTGACTCAGGTTCCATTTCATCGAAAGATTTTTCACAAAATCATCCATTTTGCATTCCAATATTAAGGCGACTTCGGATTTTAGGTTGGGTTTTATTTTTGAGTTTACAAATTACTCTTTCAATACGTAAAATTTTTCAGATTTTTTAATTTTTCACCATTCTACGGATTATAATGAATAGTGGAAAATTAAAAAATCCAAAACATTTTAGAAACTGAAAGAGTAATTTGTAAACTACAAAATAAAATTTAACTGAACTTTCGTAGTCACCTTAATAATTAATTGTTTCATTAACAAAATTAATGTTCAAATTAAACTTTATAAACTCTCGGCAATCAAAGACAAATAGATCAAGTTCGTGCGTCGTCTATATACCGCAGCGAGGAGTGGGGATGACTCGCCTCGCGGAGTAAATGCAACTCCTTTAGCGCAAGTCAAGACAACGTACGTTAGTTTCGTTGGTATGACTCCGCTTTTCTCTCAGTGCAATTCTAAATATATGGGAATACATATGAGATCCCATATGGAATTCCATATGTGGTCCCATATATTTAGACTTGAGTTTGTGGACTTCTTATGGGACCCTATATGGGATCCCATATGTGGTCCCATATTATATTTAGGATTTAGTTTGTTGACCTCTTATGGGACCCCATATGGTATCCCATATGTGGTCCTATATATTTAGAATTGAGTTTGTGGACCTCTTATGGGATTCCATATGTGATCCCATATGTAGTCCCATATTATATTTAGAATTGAGTTTGTGGACCTCTTATGGGATCCCATATAGGATCCCGCGCTAAAACCCCATATGGGAGCCCATAAAGGATTCCATATGAAATCCCATAAGGGATCCCATGTGATTTTTTTCAGTAGGGTATGCATCGTTATTCTGTTCCATTATCGGATAGGTATATGCTTCTCTTACGTTTATATATTTTATTTAGAGGAGGCCGTATAGTTCTGTCCTTGTCTAATCTAAATTTTCGTTATTATGGCTAAATTAAATATTTTTATACAAAAGTAAGGGCAGAGCCCAATAGATTTAAGGATGAGCAGACGATTCTATTCTATGAAAAAATATAAAATTTTCATTAGTTTTCAAGTAAAGTCTGAAACGGAAAAAGAGTTAAATTTGATTGAAGTGTTCAACTCTTTTTCCGTTTCAGACTTCACTCGAAAAATAATGAAAATTTTATATTTTTTCATAGAATAGAATCGTCTATTCATCTTTAAATCTATTGGGCTCTGCCCTTACTTTTGTATAAAAATATTTAGTTTACTAATTATAACGAAAATTCAGATTAGACAAGGACAGAACTATACGGCCGCCTCTTAAGGCGACTATGGAAGTTCGGTTCGATTTCATTTTGTAGTTTACAAATTACTCTTTCAGTTTCTAAAATTTTTTGAATTTTTTAATTTTCCACCATTTATTATAATCCGTAGAATGGTGGAAAATTAAAAAATCTGAAAAATTTTACATATTGAAAGAGTAATTTGTAAACTCAAAAATAAAACCTAACCTAAAATCCGAAGTCGCCTTAAGAAATAAAAATATTTTTCCTTTCTTTCTATATAATTTTTATATTATAGTCATAAAATAAAGTTTCCAAAAAAAAATAAGATAGAACAGCATATGGATTAAAAGAAATTTCATAGGTATTTGGTGCAGTGCGCACAATGTATTAAAAAATTTTATAATGGGTAATAATTCAATCAGCCCTTTTTAATTGAATATTTATTTTTTCGTACATATATATTATGTATATTTCAAGTTTACACTCGATTCTTGCTATAACGAGCAACCCGGGAATAATTTCTCTCGCTATTACAAGCGTGAGAGGTGCCCCCACTATTCAAAAAACGCTGCCAAGTGCTTTGGCGCAATGCTTTCTCATAGAGTTCATTGAGTTAAAGTAATTTGATTTGATTTTTTAAAATGTGATTTCAATATAAAATACAATTGCTATTCAAGAAAAATTAGTGAATGTGAGAGAATGATTAGTAAATAGGAAGAAAGAGACAAGGACGGATGAAAATAGGGTAAAAATGAGGATCAATCTGAGTAAAAAGGACAAAGAGGAAGTGAGAAAGTAAGAAAAGAGTTAATGAAAGCGTTAAATCATAAATCAAAAGAAGTGATCAAAGAGCTACACTAAGAAAATTATTTTTTAAAAGCTTGTTTTATAAAGACAGCAGCAAATAACTTGTATACAAATTTTAGAGCAAATCTATCGAGTAGTTTCCGTAAAATAGAAAAAAACTGAAAAATGAAAATTTTTTAAGAAAATTTATAAAATATTCTAAAATTAAAATTACGCTAAGGAATTCGGTTTTTAAAAGTTATCTTCCTTTTGGCAGTTGAAAATAATTCCCATGCAAATCTCAAAGCTAATTCATCAAGTAATTTACGTAAAACACAAAATAAATGAAAAATCGAGAATTTTTTTATAATTCTTAAAATGGCTCTACAAAAAAAACTATTCTATGACTACCAACTTTCAATAGCTTTCCGTCTACTTATACAAAAACATAGATAGTATGCGAAATTTGAAGCAAATCCATCGAGTAATTTTCGAGATCTAATTGGCTAAATAAATAACATTTTCTTTTCAAAATTTCTTTTTCAAAATTTTAAAAATGCGCTAAAATTAAAACTACCCTATGAAAATCAATTTTGGAAAATTTCCCTTCTTTTGGCAGTTACAAATGATTTCCCTGCAAATTTTATAACAAATCTATCGAGTACTTTACGTAAAATAAAAAAAATAAGAAATAAAGAATCGAAATTTTTTTAAAAATCTTTAAAATTTTCTAAAATCGTAATCACTCTAAAAAAATTAGTTTTTAAAAGCATATTTTTTTCAGACAATAGCGAATTGATTGTACAAAAATTTTAGAGAAAATTGATAGTATGGTTTACGCAAAATAGACAATAAATGAAAAATAAAAATTTTTTTTTTAATTTTCAAAATGCTCTAAAATTAAAACTGCTCTGAGAAAATTAGTTTTCCAAAGCTTCTTTTCTTCAGACAGTAGCGAATAACTTGTATTTAAATTTTGGAGCAAATCTAATGGTTTTCGTTGAATAGAAAAAAATTAAAAATAAAAATTTTTTAATCCCGCTCTTGGCTGCCTTAAGCAAGCACCTCTGTTGCATGTGCTTTGTTCTCATTTAAGAGCTCCGTCGTTAAAGTATGAAAGTAGCACTTTTGCTTAGGACAA
Source organism: Anastatus disparis (assembly GCA_017163975.1). NCBI lineage: Eukaryota > Metazoa > Arthropoda > Insecta > Hymenoptera > Eupelmidae > Anastatus > Anastatus disparis. The sequence goes on along the minus strand of JAFFSR010000286.1, from coordinate 2,588,280 downwards.
CTGGCTCACGTCCTAGTGGACCAGGGTTCCACTCCCTGGGGAAATTATGAAAATAATTTTCGTAGTTTTCTTCGGGAAGAGAACCCGAAGAACACAAAAACACTAAACAAAAAGTCCCTCGGGACAACGAAATTAAAAATATTGAAAAAACCCCTTTGGGGCACAAACACAGAAAATACAAATTTGGTGATGGTCTTAGGCAAAAAAAGCCAAATTAGAGCTTAGCCACAAGGCCAATTAAAATTAAGAAGAAAAAGAAAAAGAATAAAAATGGAAATTATTAATAAAATTCTAATAAATTGCTGATGAAAAATTATTATTTTTACAGGAATATTATGCGAGAGAGTTAGAAAGGATTATTTTAAATACTCACTTGATATAAAGAAAGAAATCGAAGACTTACATTTGGACGATGATAATAGTATGACATGTAGTGGAATAGAAGAATGTATAACATTAAGGAAACTGATCAGTCTTCCATCAAAATTCAGAAAAGATTAATATTACACAATTTGAAAGTTTTGTATAAAAATACATACTACAATTTAATGCATTTTTTTATTGAAAATTTTGCAATAACATGTAAAGATAGTGAACATTTATGAGTACAGGTGTAGTGTCCATTTTACATCCCCTTAAACTCATTCTTCGACAAGGTATAAAGATTTAAAGTTTTATTTTTTTTTTGTGAACCAATTAATATGAATAATGTAAAATTTTATCAATATTATTATTATAATTATAGTTATCACTACGTATCTGCCAGTGACGTAGATGAAAGATGCCAAAAATTAATTGAAAGATTTCGTGATGCTAAGATAATTAATAAAACTAGGGAGTTTCATTATTTTGAACTGATTGATGAACAAGCGATGAAAATAAAGATTTATTCATTAGATAGGAAATTTAATCATGTTCAAGTTATGAAAAAAAATCAAAATATATAATTTCACGATGATCCAAACTAAGAATAAAAAAAATAAAAGCTGTAAGAAACAGAAAGAAGCTGTTCTTGATCCTTAATATATCAGAAAATTGAGTTATAAAGAATATACAAATGTCTGTGCCCCAACTATCGATGATGATTATTAACGTTAAAAAATTAACTGTTAGGTTGAGTCCAGACTGATCCAATGTGCATAGGCCTATAAATGTGGACTTTGCACTATACTCTTATGGTTCTATTCTTTCGCATGCATTATTATTAGAAGTTCACTGATTCTCGATAAATCTAAGGTGGTTTATGATTAATGATTAAAGTAATAAAGCAGAAACAAAAATCAGTTTGTTATTGCAATGAAATTTTATATTTTTCTCATTCTGCAGGTTGGACAATAGAGCTAGATAAATTTAATATATTAAATACTATAAATATGAAACTTTTATAGGTTCATTCTCTACAAAGAAACAATAAACTTCTAGTAAGAATGTATGTAACGGAACAGAACGACACTCCTAAAGGTTGATTTTATTTTATTTAGAGAGGGTTGAAAAATGTCATTCATACACTGTTGCATTCAAATATTATCTTCGTTTGAATACAATATTATTTAGCATTGTATCAGATCCGACTGTGGCTGGCTTCACTTCTTTAACTTTATAAATACAATTACTTTTTGATACTCCATTTCGTTGAAGGTACGCACAAAGATGAGCTGATGAATGTAAACATTCCGAGTAAAATAAAGAATTTTTATATTATTTGAACGATAAAATTATGAAAATGAAAAAACATTATCATTTATCAAACTCATACATTTATAACATGTACACTTTTCCTCGTACTGCTCTCTCATTCTCTCTCATACTATTTCACACACACTCTCTCTCTCTCTCTCTCTTTCTCTATCACTCACTCACTTACTTATTCCCTCTTTCTCCCACCTCCCCCTCTCTCTCACTCACTCATTCTCTTTCTTCTTCTTCCCTCCATCTCTCACTCGCTCACTTCCTCTCTCTCTCTCTTTAATGTATCTATTAAATGTGTACCAAAAATCTGGGTAAATTTCAGAAAAAAGAAAAGAGAACAATAAAAAGAAAGAAAAATTACTACATTGCAATAAAATTGCACAAGTGCTAATTACTGATGGAATTAAAAGAGTGTAGTAGCACGGCGGAATCCAGTGCAGGCCATGACTTGTCACAGGAAGTTAAAACGTTTACATACAATAGTTCTTCCTTACCAAATTATGCAGTAGCAATTAGTACCGAAGCAGGAAGAGATCAAGGTATAATATTAGACTGTGTCGAGGGACTAACTCTGATGGATTATACAGCAGGCATAGGTAATAAAGTTAGCTCTAAAAACGTAATCTCAGCATCTAGAATATCAAAAAATAGGATATGCTTATTTTTATCCTCGAAAGACATAGTAAATAATTTAACCGATTACTTTAAAACGATACAAATTAAAGAATTTACTGTTACCCTGAAACCTCTTGAAGCTCGAAACAAAAGAATAATATTATCTAACGTTCCTTCTAATTTACCGAATCACATATTTGAAAATATTCTTGAAGAATTACAATTTGAAAGAGTCTCGTTTATTGCAGCTATCAAAGCTGCATTGTCAAATCAGGAATATAGTCATGTTACAAGTTTCCGTAGACAGGTTTTTATTTTACCAGAGGACGTCTCAAAAATTCCAGATTTCTTTAAAATTAATTTCGATAATTATAATTATTTCATTTATGTTAGTACTGATTCTGCCAAGTGTTTCATACACTGCAGTCCAGGTACTTTTGCCCACCCTAGACTAAAATTATGAAAAATTTAAAGTTTTATATCTCGATAAAAAATTATCGTATGGAGCTCTACAAGGTCTCATTTTGAAGGTCTTATAGAAACTTTTAAAATAGAAGAAGTAACATTAACATTTTTCCATTTTTTATGGGTTTTATGACGCCATAATAAAAAAAACTTTCAATTTCCCTTTCAGAACTTTGATGCGATTTCTTTTTATGGGTGATTGTTGTATTAAAAAACTACAACCACCGTTTGAAAGCTCTTTCAAAAAACTACAAAATGCATGCTTGATAAATTTTTTTAAACATTTATTTTAAGAGCTATATGCGGTTTTACACAAAAATAATGAGTTGAGTTTGTGAAAATTTGAGTTTACAGAAAAATGTTGCATTTTGTAAAAACTATCAATGTATTAAGTTCTAAAATATAATAGAAACAAAATTTTTTTTTTTCATTTTTCTACTATAAAAAATGTTTTTATTTCATAAAAAAAACAAATATGCCAAATAAAAGAAAATGAAAAAATAAGTACAGTAAATGTTTTGTCATATGCATATGTTGTAACAAAAAAATTTTTTTATAATGAAAAAATGAAAAAAAAAAAATTTTTCCAATTTTATTTTAGAATCTGATACATTGATTGTTTTTACAAAATGCAACATTTTTTCTTTCTACAATTTTTTTATAAACTCAAAACCTACAGTGCTACAACTACTTTTACAAAAACCATTATTTTTGTGTAAAACCACATATAGCTCTTAAAACAAATGTTTAAAAAATTTATCGAGTATGCATTTTGTAGTTTTTTGAAAGAGCTTTCAAATAGTGGTTGTAGTTTTTTAATACGACAAGCATCCATAAAAAGAAATTGCATCAAAGTTCTGAAAGAAGAATTGAAAATTTTTTTTGTTATTATGATGTCATAAAACCCATAAAAAATGAAAAAATGTTAATGTTATCTCTTCCATTTTAAAGGTTCCTACAAAATCTTTAAAATGAGACCTCGTAAGGCTCCATACGATAATTTTTTATCGAGATACAAAACTATAAATTTTTCATAATTTTAGTCTAGGGTGGGCATAAGTACCTAGACTGCAGTGTTTGTAGCATGGAAGGCCATTTAGCAAAATATTGTAAACAAGAAGTAGCAAATGAATTTCCATAACAAATGGAAATATCAACTATTGATGAACCAACAATAGACAGTTCTGAGAACCTAGACAGTACCAATAACGACAAAAATAATACTTTTGATGAGATAATTTTACATATTAGCTTATAAAAAATTATAGATAGTAATATTGTTACAGACAATAAAGAACTAGATCTTAAATAAGCTCTTCAAATGGAATTCCAAATAAATTAGATGTTGTTAATAACAGTACAAGTACAGAACCTTCTAGTTCAAATGAAAATAAATAAAATAAACGAAGCAAAATCCAGGATTCACAAAGGGAAAATTTCGAAAGCTCAAATAAAAATATTAATTTAAAATTAGATGAGTTGGACAAAAAACTGATCCACTTAAAGGATTATCTAGATCTAAATGGTTCCATTTGAATTACGACCAATCCAAAAAAATCGTCGAAACAATCAACAAAATTAAAGATCCTACTGACATTAAATTGACATCAATTATTAATATCAACTTTCGCAGTATTGGAATCTAGAAAGTCGAAGCATACGAACTCGCAACGTTGCCTCTGTGCTGGATCTCGGCTTACGGTATGCGAGATGCCGACGAGTCGAAGAAAGCAACCAAGCAATGCTAAAAGTTGTACCCGGTCTCGGCTGTCGGAATGCGAGATGCCGACGGGTCAAAGCGATTGACCCGGCAATGCAGTTGCAGCGCTCTACTTAGATTCACGTTACTATCTTGTACAGACAGTCGCAATGATTGACTGCGATATGATTACGCACTAACCTACTACGATTTTATGTATTTTTATGCTTCGAAGGTTGTTCGCATCCAGCTAATACGATCAACTTCGCAACGCTGGATTCGGGTTTTTTTTCAGTGTACATTACACAAATCCACTTCAAATTCCAATAGAATCACGAATAAATTCAGACAAAATGTAACAAATATATCATAGCAACAATATTTATATATGATGGAAAATATTATCCAATGGAATATTAATGGATTAAAAAATAACTACGAAATATCACAATAATTAATTATCTCGCACAAATCTAACATTATATGTTTACAAGAAACCAATCTAAAAGATATGCAGTTATTTTATGTTAAAAATTTTAACTGTTTTAAAAAAAATCAAAAAAATTGTTCTGCTGCCAGTGGAGATGTTGGCATTTTCATAAAAAAACAACTTGTTCAGTGAAGAAATTGAATTAAACACTGAACTAGAAGCTATAGCTACCAAGACATTTGTCGGTAACAATATGATAAATATCTTTAACATTTACCTAAGCAATAAAGATGCTCTTGATTGCAACGAACTGGAAGGATTGATCAAACAGTTACCTCCTCCATTCATCATTGTAGGAGACTTCAACAGTCATAATTTCCTATGGGGGTCAAATAAAGCAGACAAAAGAGATAAAATAATAGAAGAACTTATACTTAACGACAACCTGGTTTTACTAAACAATCAAGAGCCTACCTACTTCAATCAACACACAGGAAAAACAAGTATTAGAGATCTGACATCATGTACTATTAATCTTACACATCTTATCGACATTATAATATTAGAAGAATTATACTCAAGTGATCATTTTCCAATTTTTATTAAAATCACTACTCAAAATTTGACTGGCAACTCGCCACTACAAAGATGGAAGTTAAAGAAAGCCGTTTGGGAAAAATACAGTCAATAACACCAAAACTATTAGGAAATATAACACCATATATATAGCTAACCAAGATGGCGTAGAATAATCGGTCAAATACATGGTAGTATATGAAACCAATTATTTTTATGAGAGAATATTCATCTTTTGATGATGAATAATTTCTTCTAAACCGAACAGAACGAAGCACAAAAAAAATTTGTTAAAGATGAAAATTTTTTAGAAGCCGATTACATCATATTTTGTGTCGAGGAAGTGAAAAATATAAAAGAAAGTGAGGTTAAGATCGCGTTGTCGCGGAAGAAACGCCAACACAATGAAAGAAAATCTATATTTCTGTGAGCGATCTCTATAAACATAACATTGACAGCTGATCGTACTTAGCCTCAATTTGGATTTCACAGTATATAATAATTCAATTAGAACTTGAATAATTACGAATCCTTATTAAATTGCTTAGTTATTAATATGCTGATTTTTTTCCATCAACCTTGCACAGTAAAGGCGTTGAATACTATTTAAAATAGTGAAAATGCTTTCAACCTACATAAGACTCTATCTTATTTCCCGATTGCTAAACGCCATGTTGGTTAGCTATATATATAGTGTCATATAACCCAATAGTCAAATATATCAAGGACCAAGCAAATAAATCTATGAATATTGATTATATTGTTTTAACCTTCGCTAAAGACATATTAGATGTAACTTAACAAAGTATACCCAAATCAAATAATCAATGCAAAAACAAAAACGCTCCATGGTGGGACAAGGATTGCGAAAACGCAATCAAAGATGCTAAAAAAGCACTAAATAATTACAAAAAAAAAAACAATTAAAAATCAAATCAACCATAAAAAGTATAAAGCTATAGCCAAAAGAGTAATTGAAACAAGTAAACGTAACTCCTGGTACGAATTCTTATAATCTGTTAATTTCAGTACATCGACAATGGATAGTTGAAATAAAATCAAAAGCATAGAAGGAAGAAACAGACAAGCCGAAGTTCCGAACTTAAAGGGCAACAATATAGTGATTAGTGACCCTCAACAAATAGCAGATACGCTGGCTATTCAATTTGTAGAAAATTTAAGCAACAACAATCTGAATCCAGAATTCTTACAATTCAAGGAAAAAACAAAAGAACTAGTAGATGAAACTATCAGTAACAAGATCATAGTCGACAACCACTTCATCAACATACCAATCACAATAGAAGAATTACAATTCACTATTAAGAGTCTGCCGTATACCGACACAGTTACCTGTTTTACCGAATCTGTTTGAAATTTATTTTTTATAAAAACTAATAACTCGAGGCCAAAATAAAGAGATAGTTTCGATTCGTATAATAGAAAGCAATATTTTCTCTGATAAGAATAATTTAATTTCACCTCTTTATTTTCAAGAAAAGTTGGAATAACTTGAAAATCCCATTATTTGACACTAATTTCTTATTTTCTAAGTTATTCCAACTTTTCTAATCAGAGAAAATATTACATTTTATTAAACACATCGAAACCATCTCTTTATTTCTGCCTCTAGTTGCTAATTTTGGAAAAAAATCAATTTTTTAATTAAAAAAGGACAGAGATACGGCGGCCTCTTAACAAAAGTAAAAACACCAGTCCAGGCCCTGATTTTATACCTGACATTTTCATTAAAAAATAAGATGATGAATCATTACATTGCTTATTAGAAATCTTCAATTTAACCTTTAGGGGACGGGAAAACCACTATAGTGGCTCGATCATGGATAGACACTTTACATATGAGTATTTCCCAATATTAGAGACATATATTATGTGTTTTTTATAGAAAATACTGAGAAATTGAAAATTCCAAATTCCCCGTCCTCTAAAGATTAAGGTAGTTGGCATGTTACAGTCAGTGTCAAAAGTCTAACGTAAATATAGCCGGCGCGACGTATACATAGTCATTTGTTTCGTCAATAAATTTTTGTCTGTGACTATACAGTTTAAACACACCAATACATGTTTGCACTGTATAAGTATACGTGAATTCAAGCTTAAACGCAATATACCATAAAAGCGACAACGCTTTGACTATAATTCCGTGTATTTTCTTAACACTTAAAAGTTTCGATTCTTGTTCTCTACTTGCAGCAATGTTGCCACGATCCTCCGTTTCTTCCCTCGTTTATTCATCAGAAGCGAAAATTCATGAACTTTTATTTACAATAACTAAATAATTTTTTACATAATATTTTCTACATAATTTTAAATATTATATTAGTTTTTTAAAAACATCTGAATAGAGGGTTTTTAGTTATGCTTTAAAATATATTGTTTAAAACAGCTTACTATAGGAATCACGTGTTAAATGTTGCAACTTTAAAGCTCTATATCCCGCTTCCGGTATGGAGAACCTTTCTGAAAATTCAATATGATGCATAGAATAATATAATATAAAAGTAGTCAAAATTAAAAAAAAAATCTGGTTGGAAGTGAATTTTATGCCAACTACCTTAATCTGGACAAAAAATGTATTTCCTAACATTTGGAACCACGCAATTATCATTCCAATGCCGAAACCTAACAAAGATCCAAGCAACAAAGATAACTATAGATAAATTTCCTTAACCTACTGTATTGGTAAAATTTTTGAAAAAATAGTTAATAACAGACTAGAATGGTATTTACAACATAACTGTATTATAAGCAAATATCAAAACGGATTCAGGAATAATCGTTCTACAGCTGATTGCTTGGCCTGGCTAGAATCTACTATCTGTGACGCTTTCGATAATAAAAAGCACATTCTAGCAGTGTGTCTTGATCTAGAAAAGGCATACGATTTAATTTGGAGGAATAAAGTACTGACCACACTAAAAAAACATAATATAACAGGAAACATGTTTAACTTTATTAACCCTTTCAAAGCCACTGTACATTATAATGTACATTGACATTTTTTGTTTTTTCAAAATTGTGCAAAAGTAGCTTCAAATTTTGTAAAAAAAATATGTGTATTAGATTGAAGTGGACTGTTTTCTATCTCAAACTGAGGACCTAAGTTATTATATCTATGATAGAAACTGAAAAAACTTGAAAAGAAAAAAGTGAAAAAAAAATTTTTTTATCGCAAAAATTGCTTAATAAATGAACACTTATCATCACTAAATGGTTATCAGAACTTTTCATAATGAAATAAAAATTCCGTTCTGAAGCGGTTAAAAATTTTTTTTTATCTTAGGCCGCAAGATGAATTTTCGTGTCCTGTATACGGAGCACAAAATAGTGTATTTTTGTCCTAGGCCGCTAAATAAAAATGTGTATATTCAATGTATTATTTTAATAAAAGTTCGCAGAAAAACGTTCTCGACGTCGCTGATTCTTGGAATTGAACTGAATGAATTGCTCGCTTTCCTTAATACCTCTATTCTTTTCTTACATATACTATACTGGGTATGCGTTAACGAAAAACGTGTTAAAACTTTTTTTTTTCTTTTTTAAATAATATTTTTTAGTTATAATTTTTATAGTTTAGCTTCGGTTTATATTTTGTTGTATTTTTGTTTAATTTTAATTGTATATTTTAACAATTATTAGTTGTTTTTATAATCGAATTTTTTTTATTCTATTTTTTTAAAACTTTTTTTCTTTTTTTAAATAATATTTTTTAATTATAATTTTTATAGCTTAGCTTTATTTTATATTTTATTGTATTTTTGTTTAATTTTAATGCTGTATTTTAACAATTATTTTTTCATGAAAATAAAAACTTAGAGATAGAGACAGTTGAAACTGATGTGACGTCAAAGGTATATATATCTTTGATGTCACGTATCATGACACTATATCTATATATATATATATATATATATATATATATATATATATACTAGGGGGGGTACCCCCTGCTCGCTCCGCTCACCAACCCCCTATTTATTATTGAAGTTACATTATCTTTTTTCTTTATTTTTATTAACTGTAAAAAATACAATTATTAAAATATATTAAGTTATTCTCAAAAATATAATTAAATATTTATTACAAACCTATTTTTGTTTTCCTTATTTATATGATGTTGAATAATAAAAGTTTTTACTGTTTATATAAAACCAATTTTCACAAATAATAATATCTTATGAATGTCCATAGTATTCATAATTTGTGTTTTCACCTAAATTATTAAATATATAAAGTTTATATTGTAACTATATTTCTATATTTTCCACACCACCTAGTATATAAATACCGAGGTATATATGTAGGCGCGTTTTTTTTTAGTGGTTTTCTAACCACACAAAATTTTTGTTTTACCTGCCCATATAGCATCTTCAGGCACAACAATAAAATGTCTTTAAATCATGTTTGGCTCCAAAGGAACGTTGGTAAAGGTGAGATTTGGAAAAAGAGCTTTAGGAATTATCATAGATTGCACTACCGTGATTGGTATTTTGAATATATGTCCTTTGTCCACATTTGTTATGTCATAAGCTCGAATACTATAAGGAAATAATTACGATCAGCTTTCGATGTTATTTTTACACAGACCGCTCACACGAACATAGATTGTCTTTCAATGTATTACGGCCGTTTTTCAATGATGTTACACGTTAAACGTTACATGTTACTTGTTACACGTTTTAAAATTTTATTGTCCGATATCTACTGTATATGTCACGTTATTGGGAAATATGACACCACATATATAGCTAACAAAAATGGCGGTTATAAAACCCAAGTAACATAGAGTCTCATATAGACACAAAACATTTTCACTATTTTAAATAGTAATGAATACACTGAGAGAAAATTCATGCCAATAGAGCATGTAGTCTACGTATCCAAAGTTAGTAAGTAATATCCTATGCTTTAATAACAGCGCCATCTACTCTTACGAGGTTTGTGCTATCCAAAAACTGTTTGTTTACATGCTTTAGTAGCTCCCCACTCTAATATCCTTCGATAGCTAGCGCTGTATCCTCTCATGGGACGTAAAGGAAGTAAACGTGGCTTGTCCACTGTTCTTTCTTTACTGCTAATTATGGCATTCTTCTATTGCTCAAGTCGCCTCCTCTTTTGGGTGGCGACACGAGCAAACACGGCTGGTCTATATCCAAAATCATGTTGCAAATTTCGTTAACGTATTTTCGTAGCGTGAATCTTTTATTTCTTTTCTTTTCTTTTTTTATGAAGGGAGATACATTATAAATATAACCTGTTAAACTTTTTAACTTTAAATAATTAATTTTTAACTTAAAATTTAATTATTTTAAACCGCTGGGGGGCAGATGAGCATGTACGATTTTACGCCAGAGTTATTTCGAAGTAACGTTGGTCTAGTGCGTAACGTTCGCGCTTTTCCTTTTGAGTAGGCGAGTTCAACTCTCGGCTAGGGTCTTTTTTTTTAATTTTTTTTTTTATTATTTTAATAGTTTTTATTGCTTTTTTTTATTTATATTTTTTTTATTTTCTATTTTTTTATTAATTTTAAAATTTATTTTTTCACAAGTTACTTAAAATATGCTCGTTTTTTTTATTAATATTTTTAAATAAATTATTTAATATACAAAATAATTTAAAATATTAATAAATAAATAATAGTGATGTTTACAATACTATGGTTCAATTTTGTCTTTATAAACATATATCAATATATAATATATATTATAACATAAATAATACCTCAGTTTTATTTATTTATTGTAATTTATTGTAAATTTTATAAACTAAATTATAAATAAATCAAACTATACTATTATAAAATAAACATCACTATTATTTATTTATCAATATTTGTAATTACTACCTATAAAGAATAATTAATTTTTAAAAAATTTTCATTGAAAAAAACAAGCGTACTTGTGAAAAATTAAATTTTAAAATTATTAAAAAAATACAAAATCTGAAATAAAATAAATATAAAAAGGAATAAAAAATATTAAAACAATAAAAAAAAATTAAAAAAAAAAGTGACCCCAGCCGAGAGTTGAACTCGCGTACTCAAAAGGAAAAGCGTGAACGTTACGCACTAGACCAACGCTACTCCGAAATATCTTTGGCGTAAAATCGTACATGCTCATCTGCCCCCCCAGCGGTTTAAAATAATTAAATTTTAAGTTAAAAATTAATTATTTAAAGTTAAAAAGTTTAACAGGTTATATTTATAACGTATCTCCCTTCATAAAAAAAGAAAAGAAAAGAAATAAAAGATTCACGCTACGAAAATACGTTAAAGAAATTTGCAACATAATTTTGGGTATAGACCAGCCGTGTTTGCTCGCGTCGCCACCCAAAAGAGGAGGCGACTCAAGCAAACAAAGGATATGATAGTGGGCAGTCATCGAAGTATACCACGCGAGTCATCAGTGAATGCCGTTCATGCTTTAGTTACTCTCCATACAATCTTTTTTAGTATAAGGTAATCCAATACTAATAGAGCTTCTCACGGCCTGTCATATTTGTATCAATGTTTTATATGCTCGCATAGATGGCAGTTCGCATGCTCTATTAGCATGAATTTTCTCTCAGTGTACCATAACTGTGCACAGTTGATAAAAATAAATAAGTATATATACAACTAATAATTTTTATAGAAGTTTATAATGATACAAGTTGTATTTAAAAAATTATATACTATGAAATAAAAATTGAGGTTGAGTACTATCAGCTGCGGATCTTATGTTTACACAGACCGCTCACACGAACATAGATTCTCCTTCAATGTATTACGGCCGTTCTTCAACGATTGTTAGTGTTTCTCTCGCGGCCAGCGATGCCGATAGTGGCAGCGTCAAAGAGGGAGATTCAAAAATTTCAAAAATAAAAGTATTAAAAAGAATACTTTTTATGATTTGATTATTAATAATAAATTCAATCAAAGAAAGTTACTATAGCAGAATAATTTTTGAATTAATATGTTCTACAGTTTTACTTAATAGTGGAAGTTAACGCGCTTACGCACAGAAGTCTTGCGAAATTTCCATTTTACCATGTTTCATGTAATTTATTCTTTTAAACAATAGCAGTATAAAATTTTATAAAATTTATTATAAAAATTATTAACTTAATATGTTTGTTCTATATATTTAAAGTAAAAGCAATGATTGCAAACAATAAAAATTAGCAAAAAGCTTTTTAAATGATGGGATTTAAATGAAATTGAGGATCAAAAAAATGAGCTAAGGAGCAGCTAAGGAAGAGCAACAAAAACGTAAAATAACGTAAAAAAACACAAAAAAAAAAGGTAAAATTTGAGGATCTACCTGAGGAGGAGTAAAAATGACGGAAAAAAGTGATGGATTTTTTGAGGAAGAGAGAGGGAAGAGAAAATGAAGGCATGAGGAAACTCAAAAGAAGAGAAAAAGAAGAGGGAAGGAAGGGGAAACGAAAAGAAAATGAAGAGTAACAAATAACGTAAAATAACGTAAAAAATAAGGGAAAAAAAAGGGGATCAAAATTAGGTAAGAGGATGAGAAAAAGAGGAGAAAGGGAGGAGCTTGGTCGTAAAAATTTTCCTTACAACTATATAATATAGAGAGATATATATATATATATATATATATATATATATATATATATATACATTTTAGAATGAAAATAAATATTTTTATTAAAAAAATCATTTATTCTAATTAATAATATCAACTCATAATATTTATCAAGAAAATTAATTAATATTTATTAAAAATATGAATTAATAATCATTAAAAGAATATCATCTAATCAATTAATCAACATTAATTAATAGAATTAATGATGTAATATTAATTATTTAATCTATAACTTAATATATAGATTATTATCAATAATTGTTCAATTACATTTTATTACAATTAAATTTTTTTTAATTTCTTAATAATTATTATTTAAAATTTGATTCAATACAATTATTAATTGCAATTTGACTATAACATATATACACATGGTGCGAATATATCATTATGAAAACATGCGCACGCATCATGCACATAAAAGGTATCGAGAAAGAAAACAGAGTCAGAGAGAACATCATTGCAATGTCAACTCGATTTACCCTATTTTTATGTCTTAAAGAATCTCTGTAATTTTGAAGTAACTTATTAATTTATTGTTGAAATAATTTTATTTAGTGATAAAACATGATCATAGATATATAAACATAAAAATATCTTTATTTTCACAAATTAATTAATTTTTTTTTAACTTAAATTTCCCGCTTGCATACCAACTTCTCAAAAAACATTAGACTTTCTAATAATTTTTTCGATACTTCTGATTGCAGCGCATTTAGTGATAAAACTGTCCTAGGGATGCGATAAAACTGTTTGGGATAAAATTATTTATCGAAAAAAATTATTTCAGAATAAGGCCCCAGGGATTCTAATATTAGACAAATAAAAGTTTGATCGAAGGAATGGGTTTTCTAATATAAGTAAACATTTACTCAAAAAAGTACTGAATTATTAGTTAATTTGATATTAAATTCAAGTAAAAGTTTTTAATGGGAAAAATTTATTTAATAGCTGATAATTCTATTTTATTAGTGAATTTTTTTTCAGTAAATTGTAAATTTTAATTGAATAATTATTTTTTTGAGTTGAGTACCTTATAAATTAAATATTATGAAATATTTACTTGCTATTATTTGCTACTATAAAAATAATAGACATTTTTATTTTAAGTAAATAATTTATTGTATTTAAGTAATTTTCACTCAAGTAAACGATTCTGAAGTAAATAATTACTATAATCAAGTAATCAATTTTCAAGTAAATGAAATGCTTAAATTTAAGTAAATATTTACTTATTTTAAATAAAGTTTACTCGATTCAAGTAATTCATTAGTAAATTCAAGTAAATCATTTCCTTTAAAAAATATTGACTTGAATCAAGAACATATTTTTTCAGTGAATTTACGTTTATTTATAGTTTTTTTTACAGTCATTTACTATTGTTTACAACTATTTATAATTATTTACAGCTTTTTATAGTTATTTACAATCATTCATAATTATTTCCGGTTATCTATATTTTCAAAATTTTTTTGAATCAGTGAATAATTTAATGTTATCAATTATTTACAATTATTCTCAGCTTTTCACAGTTATTTACAGTTATTTATAATTAAGTGCAGTTTTGTTTATAGTTTTTTACAATTATTTATAGTTTTTCATAGTTTTACAAAAATGTAAACAATTGCAAATAACTGTAAAAAACTGTAAAAACTAAAATAATCGTAAATAACGTTGAATAATTATAAAAGAATCTGAATAAATGTAAATAACTGAATAATTGTTATTGACATCTCGATTCTGACATTTTTCAACACTTATTTACAATTATTTACAAATATTTACATATATTTACAGTCATTAACAATTATTTACAGTCATTTCCAGAAATTTTTTCTATTTAGGAATCCCAATAAAAATTTCAATTTATATTTGTAAATATAAATTCTCAACAAAAATCTTTTTTTTTATTGTGAATTAAATGAATATGAATAGAAAAACAATAAATTTCAAATGGACACGGCACAAGACATGGAAAAATATTTTAATGAATTAAAATTATTTTATTTTTAATAATTTTACAAGTTAATAACTTGATACTTATTTTCTTTCTAAAGGAAGATCCAAAAATAAGACATTCGTCAATTCTCCGTAAAGCGAAGAGCCTTTGCAAACAAACACGAAATATCTTATGTACCTGTGTCTTTTAAATTTGAATAAGGGATCACCGAATTGAGAAAAACGCCGCCTGACAGTTAAAAACGCGAGTAATCAAAAAATAATTCAGTAGGTAAGCAAAGACAGTTCTGGATACCCCAACTCCTCCGCCATCAGCTCACCTGTGCAGGTGCAAAGATAATGACCAATCCCGCGTCGTGATATAAGATATTTATTCTGCGCCTGCGCGCCATGTTAGCGCTCATTGGCGCGCGAGCTCCGGCGCCGCGTCGATAAGCGAATCACCACGATCCGCACCGCGTAAATAGGCGAATCACCGCGATCCGCGCCGCATTGATAAGCGAATTCCCGCGGTCCGCGCCCGCCGCAGATGAGAGTAAATGTTAAATCTTTAAAAATTTTTAACACGATCATTGAAGAGAGTCTTATTTTATATTATTGGGTATTAACTGATCTCATTTTTAAACGAGTAAAAGAAGGATAGAAATAACTATAACGTAGGTCATGCATTATATATATATATATATATATATATATATATATATATATATATATATATTCTCTATACATATGTTTCTTCTATAAGAGCCTAAAGATGATAAAGGGATAGAAAGAAAGTTACTTGCTTATGAAGGCGAGAAAGAGATAGAGAGAAAGTCAGTTGCTTTACGATAAGCGTTCGAATTCTTAGAATCGTTCTAACTATTTTAATTCTAAATTCTCTTTTACACGCTATTCGCTGCATATAGAAATTAATTTTGCTATATAATAATGAAGTTTACTATTAAATCGTTGAATATAAATAATTTTATGGGTTGATATTAGGATCTTATAGTAATCGAAAGAAATTTTTATTCTACATCGGTTTTAACTTTGATGATCATACTCATTTGTCAGTTGATACATCCGGTCAAACTTATTATTTAAATTATGTTCGAGTTCACTAAGATATATTTAACATGATGATCATTTGAAGAGAGTTTTGTTTTTAGTAATACATTATTCACTTTATTGTTTCTAATATAATTAAAATAATAAAATAAAAACTATTTATTGTTAATTACTGAAATAAGGAATGTAATAAAGGAAATAAAATAAAAAAGATAATTAATGAATAATTATTTATTAACCAGATACGTATACAGAATTTAATATGATATATTTTTTTCTACATTCATCATATTTGTATTTAAACACTTAGTACATTCTAAACAATATTTTTTCAATGGTGGAAATGGAGTCTCCCCTGTGTGTTCACGACAACGCAAACAAGCCTGAATTTCAGGATCACATTTTAACTGTTCAGGAATTTCATCCCAGGCCTGTTCAATACTTTTTGCTCCAAAAGTTGTGAGAAAAGACTTGGGTAAGTAAGCTATGTCAGCAGAGCTCATGAATGACAGGTGCTCAGTTTGAAAAAACATTCTGATTGATCGTTCAACCGATGGTGTATTATCGAGAAAGTATTTTTTTAACAGAAGCACATTTCGATGAGCACAATGCACTTTGAATGAAAACTTGTGATATGGACATAACTTCTCCAATATATTATATTTCAGTTTTTGTAATGATGGAAAACCAAGAGTTTCAAGGTTATATACGTCAAAGCCAAACTTTTCGAGCCACTACTTTTTCTCATTACCCTTGATATATACAATTTGCACATCACTTAATGTTTTCTGTAGAACATTCTCGAGTTCTTCGTATGGCAATTCACCTGAACTCCAAGACAATCCGTAGTAATTTCGCTCCAACCACAAGTTCGTAGATTTATACTTAGCAGAAAGACTACACCAAGGCTATGGTGGTTTAAACATAGATACCAACGTTCTAGAATTTTCACGAAGTGGAATAATTGCCAATTCTTTTACAACAAAATCGTTGACAGGCTGCTTAAAACCTTGTGTATCCAACACGTATTCCATTGTGACTGACTACTGCTGCAGCTTCATAACTTAATTTATACCGATCTCTCCACCTCTAGATGAGTTTTTCAACATCCCCACTTATGGGATTATATTCAACAATACGATCGTGTAAGATCAAACAATAGGCTGAAGTTCCAGCTGGAAAGTCTTCTTTGACCTCCAATTCAAGACGTACGTCCGTTCTGCTTCTTTATTGTAGTATGCCATTTGAAAATTAATATACATATCATATAGTAGAGTGTATTGGTTATGTGCAATATCAAGATTTAAATTTTCATAAGGATAATTCTGAGAATTGAGAAAGAGTTTGACATTGCTTATATAGCAATGATCAAACCGACTAGCATTAGCTCCTTTCTGTCCTTTACGATTGGTCTGAAAACCTATAATGACGAAACGTGGTTTCTCCAGCTGATTCGATGTTTATATAGACCAAATGTGCTTTGTGGTGCTTGGGAGTAGCGGATATTTATATAGCTCCCATGAGTGAAAACTCATAGCAATAGGTTTATCTTTCTCCAAAAACTTGAGTAACTGTATCTTAAACTTGTCTGATACATTTACATAAGGCATTAACCACTCTATTTTAATCAATTCAATCTTGAAATTCTCGAGATTTTGTTGACCAATTGACAATGTTTGTATAACAGAATTTACATCATTTCTGAACCTAGTGAGAATGAGTTTATGCTTGGTGTTCACTACAATTTTACGATAGTCTTCAGTAAAGCCTAAAATCATACTTGGAGGTATTGATACATCAAAGTAACCTTCATTGTTTGTAAGCTGTTGAGTTTCCTCAATATCAAGCCAACCAGCATTCTCTAAATGATAGCTCTGACTAGGATTGAATGACAGAAAACCTTTCATGATAATCGTCAATCCAACATTTTTACACTGGTCGATTTCAATGGCATTTAATTGATAACGAATATCTTCAAAGAGATGACAGATGGCATTATTGACTAGTTTTGTATTCGTGACAGCAGTATTGTTAGCTTTACGCATTCTTCCACAAATGTGTAAGGAGCTGCGAGATGGTAGAAGACAAAGATCTTGATGTTGTATTGATATGTGAATCTCATTGCTATTATTGTACGCTGATGGAGTATATGGTTGATGAGCATGAATTTCATAATGTAGCACAGACTCATCGAAAGTTACAGGTGATTAAATGCTTAGTATTTCGGCCATTTTTTTTAATACAGCAAAAGAATGTGCAAATTACTTTTTTCCAGGAATGACTCTTAGACCGAGACTTTTGAGAAACTGGATGTTTTGACGTGTTAACGCTTTGAGAACTCGATGACGAGTGACCGTCTGCGGGCATGGTGTACTGTTTATATAACCTAGACCAACTTTTGCATTATACACAATACCCATAATTATGATGTGGGTTTAATATGCACCCTAATCGTTATAGTTTCACCACGGACATTAACCAAATCTCCGTCTTGATCTACAATACGTAGCTGTATATGCTCAATACGATTGTTGGTGACTGGAAGATAAATGACTTGCAATAGTGCTTCAATAATTTTGTAGCCTGGTGGTACAGCTAGAAAAAATTAGTGTATAGTGTGTACTTTATGTTCGTTTATGTATGCGCTGCAAGTAATATTACATTCAACGCGTAAAGCGTTTAAAATGGCTACAGGTAAATCAGAATAGTGGACTGCCTTTGCAGCTAGAATACGTCAATTGAAACCCAACAGTTTGCCAATAGAGTCTTGTGGTTGACTGCTCGGACGCTACTGACTTTGATTCACCAATGTACATTTGTTTTATAAGCTTTTACATAGAAATTTTAAACATAGATGTTCTTAACTTTGAGTTATTGTATAAGATCTATAGGTGGTTGTAAGTCCCCGAAGCTATCAAAATATACAGCATCGTTACCACGTTTGCGGTCAGCTACCCAATGCGTACCTGGTCCACTCTCATGGAGAATTATTACCTGACAGTATACGAGCCGTGTTTTGTGGCCCTTCGAGCTGTGGTAAAACTAATACATTGCTTACTCTTATAATACACGTAAATGGATCAAAATTTGAAAACGTTTACATATATTCAAAATCGCTTTATCAGCCTAAGTATAAGTTTCTCTAGGAACTTCTAAAACCGATAAAGGGTATACAATATTTTGCATTTAGTGAGCATGAAACCGTAGTAGCTCCCGAAGATGTTCTTCCAAATTCCATCATGGTGTTTGATGATGTGGTGGAGGGTGTCTCTTACCACGTTACAAAAGAGCTCGTAAAGGTACACAAATGGACTACGTGTACTGGGATGATCCCAATGAACTGGTTGATCGCTTACGGCTACTAGTAGCAGAGGCAGAAGTTGGAAATCCCAGTCATACCAATGAGATTCATTCGATAATCGAAGAGCTATACGAGGCCAACATTATATATTGAAAAGTACTGCTGTTTCTCTAGTTATTCGCAAGATGAGTGTTGACGTGTTCGGACGACAATTACACCAGGCTGGAGGCCGACATGGTCCTCCAGGTGTTGGGTATAAAATCACAGAAGATGGGCAGTATCATATTAAAAATAAGAGGTTATGTAATGTTGCTACACCTTAACAATCGAATGATGCAGTTAATTTGCAAACCTTACAAAGTATGGTTGTATCTGAAGTTCGAAGCTCATACCTGGTCACTGGAGGCTTAAGAAGTAACCTTGATGCATTAGAATTAGAAATACAAAAGTCAAAGGATGAATATGATGAAAATTTTTTTTTAAATTACGATGTAAGCATCCAAGAATTAACTGATGAATATGATGAGAAAATTAAAAAAGTTGATACAAACATCCATAAATTACATGAGTTGATTAATTATCTTGTCAAAACACTTCAAGATGCTAAAATCCTGACAGATATTCAGAGTATAAAACACAAATAGCAGGAATTATGAAAATCATTAAGTCTATAGCCATGGAGCATGAAAGACTTGTAGAAGAGCTGCATAAGCCTGCTCGACGTAACTATTCACGTCGTAAATTTATAATACGCGGCTTGGATGAAGCATGGCAAGCTGATTTGGTAGAAATGCAGCCTTATGCTCGGGAAAATAAAGGCTTTAAGTACATGCTAACAATAATAGATATTTTTTCTAAATATGCTTGGGCTGTTCCTGTAAAACGAAAAACTGGTGAAGATGTTACTGCAACAATGGAATCTGTCTTAAAGCAAGATCGTATACCAAAAAATCTTCATACTGATAGAGGGAAAAAATTTTATAATTCTGCCTTTCAAACTCTCATGAAGCGCTATGATATTAATTTATACTCTACATATAGTAATCTTAAAGCTTCCATTTGTGAATGTTTTAATAGAAATTTAGCCTCAAAGGTAACAACTGTTGGTTGGATATTTTACCTACCCTATTAGAAGCATATAACAATAGTATACATAGAACTATTGGAATGAAGCCAAAAGAAGTTACTCCTATAAACGAAAGAAATGTACTCAAACGTTTTAAAAAGGATATCAAAGCATTCGAAATATCTAAATTTAAAGCTGGAGATAAAGTTCGAGTAAGTAAGAATAAACAAGTATTCGAAAAAGGTTACACTTCTAATTGGTCAACAGAAATATTTACTATAAGTCAAATAAAGGCTACTGATCCAATCACTTATAAATTGAAGGACTATCAAAATCAGCCCATTGCTGGTGGATTCTATGAACAAGAATTATTAAAAGCAAAATATCCTGATGTTTATCTTGTAGAAAAAATATTAAAAAAGCGTGGAAATAAATTTTATGTAAAGTGATTAGGATTTGATGAGGTGCATAATAGTTGGATAAATAAATCAGATAAATAAATCAGGTAAAAGAACAAATAAAGAAATCTATATACGTGAAAATTATTTTTTGTTTTTATTTATTGACCTTATACCATTATTATACAAAATTATAATTAATTTGCATTTTTTTTATCAATTAAATAATGTCCCCAAGGTAAAGTATCAGTTTCATTATCTAACAAACATCTCTTATCATCATAAGGACTTGAAGCAATTTTATATTGTTTTTTAGTAAACACATTATGTTTTCGAGGACGTATAATATATTGTTCTCTATGAAATACAATTTTATTTCGTATACATTACAAGTAGTCATCAAAAGTGATTGTATTTTTGACAACACCAGTCTTAACACCTTTCACTTTTTTTATTTTATCCTCTCCTTCAATTCGTATACAATACATTTTACTACGTAGACCTATAAATTCTGTCATAATCTTCCCATTGCACTCATCTTTCATTAAACCTACTATCTTTTTGTTCATTTGTGGTATTCCGAAAACGTTTCCAGGTGGGTAATCTGATGTATCAAAATTTTGTAAATTATGCTTCATTGTTTCATAAATATCAATATTTCGAATTTCATATATTAAACTATCCGTGTCTGTGTATAGTAACTTGCATTGCTCTGCAAATTGTTTTCTCATAAAATCATAATGGAAATCATAAACTAATGTCTTTGATAAATCAAGCATGGTCAGACCTACATATATTAGTTTATTCATAGAAACCTCCGTTTTTGATAATTCAATTGCCACTAGATTTTTGTCTAGAATGGTTCGACTATGAAAATTTGGTTGAGCAATGAGAGCCTCAGCATCATATCTCCCATCCCATTTCGTTACAAGCTTTATATCAACTCTTTTTCTAACATTTTTCATGGTTTAGCCAAACACAGCATTACTCATAAGTTTATATAAATTTTTATCAAACTCGTTTTTTGCTTTTTTTCTCATATTACTATTTAAATCAATGTAATCTTTAAGCCAGGGTCTTTGATTGAATTTTAAGATTCTATGAATTTTAATTAGTTTGAGTCCATTTCTAAGAGCTTGCTTTAAATTTTGGTAATGTAAGATGTATCTTTCTTTGGATTTCACTGTAGTCAATAATTTTGAATATTTGGAACCTCGAGGCTTCTCATGTTCTGAACAGAATGGTAAATCTTTATGTACATCAGGTAGATATTTTGGATATTCTAAGTCTACTTCAAGAATATAACCAAATAGTGAATTATCACCAATGTTGAAATCTACTTTATCAACATCCTAAATCCATTCAAAACCACCATAGGGTAATGATTGCATCATGGCCCATCCATATAAATTGTTGACATCGTAGTACATGAGATACTTTATTTCCTCATTTTCATTATAGTTTTTACCCATATACTTATTGTTAGCCTGCGCATACCTATTGGAACACTGACTGATGCTACCTCTTATTCCACGCTCGACAAACAACACCTGATCAATGTCAGTTAACAATTCCAACTCTATTTTCGTATATTTAAGCATAGCATCCCATGTAAATCTAGGAGCTGTGTAGTAATGAGCTGGATCCAAATCGTACGTACTTAAACAATTGTTTCGAGAATTTTCAAAAACTTCATCTAATAATAATACATCTGTTTTCAAATACAAATCTGAATATTCACCTAAATTTGATATATTGAATTCTTTCCAAAAATTTTTAGCGTGTTTATAGTGTTCATCAGATATGTTACTGTTATTTAAATTACTATAAAATTCATCTTTTGATGGAAGTTTTGATTCATTTAGTTTATCTACAGAATTCAAGTATTCATATGAAAAGATACCTTTTCTTTTTAATAGATTAAACTTATCTTCCGTTAAAGGTGATTGCTTAGTAAATTCCAGTTTTAAAATATTCATTTCTGTAAGATATGAAGCTAATTTATCCCAAGATGATGACGAATCGATAAATCTGAAGTTAATCTGACTATTTTTTATATATTTTATAAGTGAAATAAATCGCTCTTTGTTCAATGATGGCAGTTGCACGCGTCCTGGAAAACTATTGGCAACATCTTTAATGAGAAAATGAGAGTCATAACCCGTAAAATTGTGGAATATTACAGGAATACTATGAGAGTCTCTATATGATAAATTACATGATTCATGAGCTGCCCCTCGATATCTGAAACATAATATATATATATATATATATATATATATATATATATATATTTAATATAAGTAATATTACAATATTATTTTAAGTATTAATCTCACCTGCCAGTAAGGTGGCAATGATCTCGAACTTTTTTTCCTCTTAAAGGTTTTTGGCAAATGTGGCAAAGAATTGCATTTTGAAATCTTTCTTTTTCTTCCAAGGTTAAAGCATTCATTGATATTTCATGTTGGTATACAGACTCAATATTCTCAGCAAGTTTTTTAAGTTCGTTTATGAACCATGCAGCAGGATTAGGTCCTCTGTAGCTATTGTAGCATTATATGGTCTCGTCATAACTACATTTCAAATAATATCCGACACTCAATACTTCATGTTTTTGAATAATATTTTTGTTTTGAACGGGCAACAAAAGGGCTTCAAAGTCTGCGTATATGATAAAAGGAACCTTTTCCTTATTTTTAAAATTTTTAAAATGTAATATACTGTTTTTTTTCTTCTGGTAAATTTACTCTGCACTTATTAATTTTAGAGCAATCTTCATGATGAAATTTTAATTTTTGTTCAGTGTTAAAGTAATGCAAACATCGATTGCATATATATTTTTGCCCATCATGTTTTGATATCTGATTAGAAACTAATCGAGATAAATTCTTTATCCATACATAATGATATATTATCGATACATTTGTATCATAGTTTTGTTGTTGTTTTTCTTCTTTATCTATATAATAATTTTGTATCAATAACAGATTAATATGTTTATTTTCTTCAGATGATGTTATACATAGAGGTGAAACATTGAATTTACCAGAATGTTTCTTCAAAATATATACATTTATTGATATATTGTTCTTTTTTCCAAATTTTCCAATTTTCTCTGGTATTACTGGAAATTCTATGTCTGTGAAATCTAATTTATTTTCATATAATTTATATGAAGATACTTTACTAGTATTTGACTTAACTGGATACAATGATGACAATAATGCCCATTTAAAACAAGCATCATCAAAATTTTTCACATTATTACATGCATGTTTTAATTCTATCACTTTTGGAAGAGGAATACATGAGCCACTATGTAGTGGATTATATTTCTTTATATGAACACACAAATTAATAATAGCACGTAATGACCATCCTGATTCTTTTTGTTGAAATTCTTTAATATCTCTTTGTATAGGTTGTTGTACATTATTTGAAAACTATTCTTTCAAATCTGTTGTCTTTAGAATTGTCTTGGCTTTTGTATTAAAATATTTCATTTCACTAATCTCAAAATCAGCTTTTATAATAACATATTCGGCACCCAGCACTGTATACACTTTTACTGCATCTTGTAATTTTAAAATGTTTTTAATTCTTGTTTGAAATAATGCTTGTGCATCTTTGAAAAATATTATTATGTCTAAATTTTTTAAATTTGTAATTACACTTGTCCTAATTCGATTACTAAATGCATTTTCCAAGTCTTGCCAATTAACTCTATCACTTCGTCTTTCATGTTTTTGGATACCTTGACCACTTTTTAGTAAGCACTTTAGTTTACTCTGGATTCCTTGGAGTAATGCAATAGTAGCTAAAAACTTTTATTTCTCAGAAACATTTGTACACTTACGCAATTTATTTTTTAAAAGTCTTAAATTTTCTTTATCAAAATTCAGGCAGGTAATTATTTCTTCAGGATTGGTCTTCTTATTTGTTAAACACGAATAAGCATTTAGCATCTTATTAACTAATTCTTTACAGTCAAACGTTTTACTTTAAAAGTCAAATACGAACTGAATCGTAACCTTACTTATCTTCCCTTTTAATAGGATAGTAGGTGGCGTTAATTCTTTGAAATATTTATCTTAATGTAGTCATACACATGTATCAAAATAATTATTTTAACTGAATGTATCAACTCACAAATGAGTCACAAACACTTAATATTTCCGTAGATACAGGCAATTAAAGAAAATCACTAAATAAGTTACTAGATTTTCAAACACTTATAGCTATTAGGCATCAATAGCTAGAAGCTTATAACTCTTTTTAAATTAAAGCTGAGATCAAATCCTTTCGAAAAAGTAGTGATTGCATATCAAAATATTATTTTTTCACAAAGTTATAGCGTAATAAAGATTGTGCCTGAATTTTCTTTTTAAAATATTATTTCATAACAAAAGCTGAAATTAAGGGGAGCTGTATCTCTCTATCCTTTTCTAATTGAAAAATGTAAATTTTTGGGAAAACTAGTTATTATTGATAGATATTAAGGGTTGTCCGCAACTTCTATAGTGAAAAACAATATTTTGTCTGATGAGAGCAAATTAATTTTGTTGCTTTTTTTTCAAGTAAAGTTTGACATACTTACAAAATCCTAAATTAGGCTAGAGAATACGTTATTTAAGTATGTCAAACTTTACTTGAAAAAAAAGCAACAAAATTAATTTGCTCTTATCAGACAAAATATTGTTTTTCGCTATGGAAGTTGCGGACAACCCTTAATTTCTATCAATAATAACTAGTTTTCCCAAAAATTTACATTTTTTAATTAGAAAAGGATAGAGAGATCCAGCGTCCTCTTAAGTGCAATCTTTATTACGCTATAGCTTTAGGAAAAAATAATATTTTGATATGCTATAAGTACTTTTTTGAAAGGATTTGATCTCAGCTTGAAAAGTGTTTGAAAATCTAGTAACTTTTTTAGTGATTTTCTTTAATCGCCTGTATCTAGGGAAATATTAAGTGTTTATAACTATAACTCTAGCTTTTTTCATATTTTGTCATCTGAAAACTCATCCCAAAGTTTAAGAGGACGCTGGATCTCTCTATCCTTTTCTAATTAAAAAATGTAAATTTTTGGGAAAACTAGTTATTATTGATAGAAATTAAGGGTTGTCCGCAACTTCTATAGCGAAAAACAATATTTTGTCTGATGAGAGCAAATTAATTTTATTGCTTTTTTTTCAAGTAAAGTTTGACATACTTAAATAACGTATTCTCTAGCCTAATTTAGGATTTTGTAAGTATGTCAAACTTTGCTTGAAAAAAAGCAACAAAATTAATTTGCTCTCATCAGACAAAATATTGTTTTTCACTATAGAAGTTGCGGACAACCCTTAATTTCTATCAATAATAACTAGTTTTCCCAAAAATTTACATTTTTCAATTAGAAAAGGATAGAGAGATACAGCGTCCCCTTAAGCAAAATCCGTGATCCGGAGATGTGACACTCCCCTAGTAAGTTGGATATGACCACTGCTTTTAATCAATTTGAAGTCAGGTACAGGTGAGGACGATGAGGAACATTTAAAAAATTTAGATAAAGCTTTTAATGCATTTAAGGCGGCTGGATTGAAGTTAAATATAGATAAATATCAATTTTTTTAAGATAAGATTAATTATCTAGGCCATGTTATTGATAAGCAGGGATTGCATAAAGATCTAGAAAAAGTTGAAGCTGTGCTGATTGCTAAACGTTCAAAAAACGTAGCTTAAGTTGAATCATTTATTGGAATCGCTAATTATTATGCGAAATTTGTACCAAATATGTCCACGTTGTTAAAACCATTATATGATTTACAGAAGGAGAAATTTTCGTGAAAATAAGAACATGAAACGACGTCTAAAACGCTGAAAGAAGTATTAGTCTCTGATAGATTTTTAATCCATTTTAATCCAGATTATTCTGTAAAACTTTGTTGGGATGCATCTAAAAAAGGAATAGGTGTAGTATTAATGCATATTTTACCAAATAAAGATAAAAAGCCCATTATATTTGCATCAAAAGTTTCACGTAAAGCGGAAAAGAAATTTCAGTTATTCACAGAGAAGCCTTAGCCATCTACTGGGCAGTACAGAAATTTTTTTAGCATTCAGTAGGTACAAAATTTATTTTATGCATGAACCACAAGCCATTAAGAGCAGGTCGTATTTTCCTGTCCTTTTCTAATCGAAGAATTAATTTTTTTGCAAAAACTAATAATTGTAGCAAAAAATAAGGAGATAGCCTCATCTTGTATCATAAAAGGCAATATCTTCTTTGATGAGGAAAAATTATTTTTATCGATTCGTTTTGCAGAAAACCTTGAAAAACATAGAAAATAGAGGTTTGGATGGTATATTCGGTTTTTCAAAATTTTCTTAACGGGATGTCGCAGTTGTTAGAATCGATTTTTGCTTTTTTTATCTGATTGATATCTCTTTAAATTGATTATTTACACAAATATAATGACTTATCCGCGCTAAAGCTACATTAATTTAATAATTATTGTTAAAAAATAAATTCACTTAAGAGCAGGCCGGATTCGCTGTCCTTGTCTAATTGAGATTTTTGTTATTTACTCAAGTATTAGTCGGTGTACCTGCAAATTGAAAGTTAAGCGCAATAGATATTGTTATTATAAATATTTATGCACAAGAAGAAAAAAATCTATCGCTTTGTTTTTGAGAAAAGTAAGTAACGCGAAAATATTATAAACGTAAACTTTTACTCTGGCATTACTTACTTTTCTCAAAAACAAAGCTATGGATTTTTTTTTTCTTGTGCATAGATGTTCATAATAATAATATCTATTGCGCTCAACCTTTAATTTGAAGATACACCGATTAATACTTGAGTAAATAACAAACAACTCAATTGTTACTCGGTCGGTATCAGGTTCTACTCCGGCCTGTTGTTAAACTTATTTTCATGAACTTTGAATGAAAATTAGATATCAAGCTCGATAAACCTAACCTCAAAATACGATAAATTGAAAGTTTGTTCATAACTTTTTATGTGTGGTGTTTTAGTAAATTTCTTAAACTGTCCGCACTCAGGATTAATCTTATGAATTTTCGTTCTGTAGTAAAAAAATATGATTTGACGCACCGTTTACTCATGACCTTTGAATAAAAATATTATAAGGATGGGATAACTACGATATTCTCTTGTTACGTTCAGCATATAAGCTAAATTATTAATAAATTTTTTTTTAATGAATGACTGAATTTCAGCCATCCATTGACTTCCTTTTGAATAACGCGCGAGCGCTACGTCTCCGGGATTGGAAGTCTGAAAAAAGAGACAGCAAGGATAGGTTAAATAAATGAGTAGACACCCATGCAATTTCCTGGGTTATATAAATTTATTTTTATTTTTATTTTCCATAATTCGTATACTATTTATTATTTTCTTTTTTTTAAATAAAATGTTTCCAGGGAAGAAACCATAATAAGAATAAAAGAGGAAAATTCATAACCAAGATGAAGAAAGAAAGGGGTAGGAACAATAAATGGCTGATTCCATTGAGATTCATGCAGGCCGTCACTGATCGAATTTTTTTTTTTTCTTCTAGGTAATAAAAATACCTTTTATTATGTATATGAAGATAAAATTTACCTCGTAGAACGCTCAAAAATTTTTTTTTTTTAATACAGCAGTTTTAGTGTTGGATGTAAAAACGAAAATTCAAAAATTGAAAATGAACCTCTACTTTTAAATGACTATAGCTCCGTCAATTTTTAACCTTTTTAGGCGTTCTTTTAACAAAAGTGTGCGAAATTCTGTCTAGTTTTAAATGCAATCTTGATTTTTATAATACAATTTGATCTCACTGAGTTATTTACGAAAAACCATAAGAAGTGATTTTTTTCAAACACGATTTTCTCAAAAACTATATATATTTTTTTTTTAGAAATTTTTATATGATTTTATACATAAAAAATACTAACTTTTAGGGTAGGTGAGAATATGCGATTTTGCCTTATTTTTTTTTAACAAATTTAAAAATTTTTTTTTTATATTTTCGATTTTAAAACATTGATACCATGGCGCATCGTACTATTTTTCCAACTTAACGTGTTCTTACAAGTATTTTCATGCTTTCATTTATTAATATATCAAAAACATCAACAATAATCTTTAAAATAAACCCCGGATCGAATATTTTGATCAATTAGAACCAAAGTTATGACGATTTAAAGTTTAAAAAAAAATGCTGAAACTTTAAATAAATATGATATTTACATTGAGGAAACGCAATTTTCGTTAAAGATTAAAATCTGAAGATATAAAATTTTTAATTTAAAAAAAAAGTTACTTTGATGAAAGTATACATAACCATTTATCCTCTTTTTATGGTACATTATTATAATACAATTTTTTCTTGTTGAAGAATATAATTTTTTTATCAGTTTGAATTTCGCGCCTAGAATTTGAATTTATTTTGTAGGGACTTGACGCATGTCACTACTAGGTGGCGATGATTCGTTCTTTGCATTCTCATTAACGACTTGACGTGTTTAAAAATATAAGAAAAGGAAGATAAGAAATAAAGATGTTTGAGAAAAATTATTTTTTTCTATCTGTCATTGAACAGAATATCAATAATAACATCACTGATTGTTAAAATATAGTGCAAGAATTTAAAAGAAGGGCATGAAAAAGTTGTTTGTGATTGCTCCAAAAGTCCGCATAGAGAATCAGGTGATCTAACGGAGTCTTTGAAGCGCTTGTATCCTAATACTTCTTTCTCTAGAGAAGATAAAGTATGCCCTTCGTGTTACAGAATATTATTAGATGAAGTGAAAAATACGCCTATTTCATCAACTTCAAGCAGTCAACAATCTTCGGAAAATTTTATTCATAGTGAGGCTGTGGTAGAACAGCTCAACGAGACTTCAAGTAATTTAAAATTAAATATTTCACCAATCAAAATGCCTCAAAGTATCAATATCAAGATGCGAGAATCTTATGCTCTCCGAAAAAGAAAACAAATGAACGATGCATTTGATTCACAAATGGCAAGTAAAATGATGAAAGTCTACGAAATATTGGATTTGCCCGCATCGAATGAAAATAATGAATGTAAAACAAATGATAAATGGCTTGAGAATATTAAAATTGCATTAGATAATTGTTAAAAATTTCTTGAGGTAGTGCGATTGTTGAGTATTATACCAAGTGATATTTCCAAAGATTATTTATTATCAGTTTTACCAAATGTAACTATTTATATGATTGATCAAGCACGATCATTGGTAAATAATAAAAAAATTTACAAGCAGTCTGAGAACTATTGTGGCCATTCTTTGGATAATGAAATTTCAATGGAAGTAAAGGATTATTATCTGAACGATGATTTTAATTGTTCTCGTCAAAGTGCAAATAAAAGCGACACAGTATCTATCAAAGAAAATGGTATAAAAACTAAAAAAGTCAAACGCTTTCTTACGCGAAGTATAAAAGAAATATATCAATTATTTAAGGACGAAAATCCTGAAATGAATACAAAATTTGGTAATTACCAAATGTTGATTTAAATCAACATTCTACGCCTTATGACCGAAGTGGGTTATACCACATCCACCCGTGTCTTTGCGTTTACTGCGAGAATCTTAAACTTATGTTAGATACTTTGAATAATTATAAAAAAGAGAATAAACAAGACATTGCAGATTTGGAATTGAAAATATGTTCTTCACTTTTTTGTTTAAAAGATGATATGAAATGTGTACTAAGAGAATATAAAGAATGTCCCATTGGAGATTCTATTGATTTACAATTTCTTCGACAGAAGAAGATTTATATGAAGAAATAATTTATGGTGTTTGGGAAAAATCAAATTTACTGAATAAAACTAGCACGATTGAAAATTTCTTCATAGAGTTAAGAGAGCGTGCTCTTACTGTAAGAGCTCATAAATTGGTCAAAGAAATTTAACGTATAGCAATTAAAGAGGTCAAACTTTTAGCGAAAAATAATGACTTCCAATTAGTTATTCATGTCGATTTTGCAGAAAATTGGACAGTTCTGCTTCAAAATGAAATTCAAAGCTATCATTGGAGTAAAAACCAAATATCAATATTTAAGTCAGTATGCTATTTTGGAAATGATAAAACAGTCAGTTATGTCACCGTCTCTGACGATATTAAACATGATTCGTCTAATGCTCTAATAGATATAAATTTAATTATCGACAACTTAAAACAAAAACATATTGCGAAAGATCTTGATGAAATCATAACCATTTTCGATGGAGCTGATAGTGATTTTAAAAATAGATATCAATTCGATGAGCTAAAAAACTCAAAAGTAAACAGAAAATGGCTTTTTTCAGCAACAGGTCATTTTATATCTTCAGATTTTAATCTTTAACGAAAATTGCGTTTCCTCAATGTAAATATCATATTTATTTAAAGTTTCAGCATTTTTTTTTAAACTTTAAATCGTCATAACTTTGGTTCTAATTGATCAAAATATTCGATCCGGGGTTTATTTTAAAGATTATTGTTGATATTTTTGATATATTAATAAATAACAGCGTAAAAATAGTTGTAAGAACACGTAAACTTGGAAAAATAGTACGATGCGCCATGGTATCAATGTTTTAAAATCGAAAATATAAAAAAAAAATTTTTAAATCTGTTTAAAAAAAATAAGGCAAAATCGCATATTCTCACCTACCCTAAAAGTTAGTATTTTTTATGTATAAAATCATATAAAAGTTTCCAAAAAAATATATGGTTTTTGAGAAAATCGTGTTTGAAAAAAATCACTTTTTTCGGTTTTTCGTAAATAACTCAGTGAGATCAAATTGTATTACAAAAATCGAGATTGCATTTAAAACTAGACAGAATTTTGCACACTTTCGTTAAAAGAACGCCCAAAAAGGTTAAAAATTGACGGAGCTATAGTCATTTAAATGTAGAGGTTCATTTTCAATTTTTCAATTTTCGTTTTTACATCCAACACTAAAATTGCTGTAGTAAAAAAAAAAATTTTTGAGCGTTCTACGAGGTAAATTTTATTCTCATATACATAATAGAAGATATTTTTATTACTTAGAAGAAAAAAAAGATTCGATCAGTGATGGCCTGCATGAATCTGAATGGAATCAGCCATTTATTGTTCCTACCCCTTTCTTTCTTTTTTTTTTTTGGTTATGAATTTTCCTCTTTTATTCTTATTATGGTTCCTTTCCTGGAAAAATTTTATTTATTAACCTTTAGGGGACGAGAAAGCCACTATAGTGGCTCGACCATGAATAGTCATTTTACATATGAGTATTTCCCGTTATTAGAGACACATATTATGTGTTTCTACAGAAAATACTGAGAAATTGAAAATTCCGTCCTCTAAAGGTTAACCCTTTCCTCTCCTGTATGGTGTAAAGTAAGAATATTAAAAAAAATTATATATTTTTTATATTATTATTTATGTGCGTATCTATATTATGGTTAAATAATAATGATGATTGATTTTAAAGCTTAGTATGGGAATATTCCCTTTTATTTTAATATTTTTCTGTTTTCCTTACTAACAGCAAAATGTAATCGTTTATTATTATTATTTCACTGTATATCACTTCTTTTTTTTATTTCAACGTTTGTCATTAATCTAAAAACCATCTTAAATTCATATTTATCCTGCATACATTATAAAATTGAAAAATTGTATATCTTTTTTTATGATAATTATTTTCTTGCTTATACTAATTATGTTTGTTTCTTTTGGTTTTACTTCATATATCTTTATACATGTAACTCTATGTTTTCTGTATTTTTTGTTTGCTACCGCGCAACTATGTGGCTCCGTGACTCATCTTTGTAATGTTTCTTTCTGTATGTATAGATATACTATAACCTGAACAAAATTTAAAAATTTTATTCTCTTCCCTCCCTCGAAAAAAGAGTAAACATTTTTAAAAAGATCACTATCAGCATAAATTTTTGTATAGAGAGTCTTTCTTTCTTTCAATCTCAAGGCAATGAGGAATATATATGTGTCAGTTTTTGTTTTTATCTTTGAAAGACTTGCCTATTTTCGGTTATCATTTGTTAATATATACTTTTGTTAACATATCCCTAACTTCATCTAATCATCACTACTGTATCTGTTCATTATTTCAACTCCTACCTCCCTATCCTATAATATTTAAGTCGCGTATTGTTCTCGGCTGTGTTTCTTTTTTTTACCATTTACTTTTGGCTACTTATTTTGCTTATTATCAACCTAATCTTGTAGCATTTTTATTTCTATCCCCTTTTTATTAAATATATAACTATTTTGAGATCTAGATATTATATGTATGTCCACCTATGGGACTGTCACACTTAAAGTTTAGAGACTCCCATCTACCTTACTCTAATTTAATTTATTTTTTTATTGTTTAACATATTATTTTAATCCAAATTTTCTTTTGTTTTACTTTGGTTCCAAATAGGATTTTCTTACCCGGTTAGCATGAACTTCCTTTCGTTTATGATTATTTATTCTTATTTTAAGATTACATTTATTAAAAAACTTCTGTGACCAGATATGGTCCTTTATATTGGTCAGCTTGTTTATACTGTTTGCCCCCTTTCAATAGCCGAACGCTATCATCCATAGGAGTATATCTATAATTGTTATAGGTTGCATAGTTTTTGTAAAGCTCTTTTTCCTTTTCGATCAAGTGCTGCAGTCGCAATTGTAACTTTAATTTTTCTAGCCTTAAGGCTTGCAAGTCTTGATTCGTGCTTATGTCAAATTTTTCTTTTTGGATTTCGTCATAGAATCATATGTCAAAAGACTTGTTAGTAAGTCGTAAATACTCATTTTTGAAATTGTCGAAATCCTACTTATAATATTTATTTTTGTCATATTCATTTTCCTCTCGAGCATATTTGTTATAACAGTCGTCAAGTTCGCATTCTTTATGTAAAAATTCTTTAATCTCTGTATTTAACGTTTTCAAGTTTACTCCTTCTTGCTTGTTCTTTTGAAGTATCTCATATTCGTTTCTTATCTCAGACTTCTCGTGTATAATATTCTCTTTTTCTGTATGTGACTCTGCTTCTTCTTTCCTCTCATGTGAATTATTTCTTTTTGCATCCAATTAGGTATTTTTATTTTTTCCTAGAATATTCTTCTCCTCGTAAACAAAATTTTTCTCATCACTATATAATTTTTCTTTTAATTCCTTCTCCTGGCTGCAATTGTGATTAATTTTTGGAACATTTTCGTCATTATTAAATAATTTATTATCTTTCTGTTTCATATTTTCTGTTCTTATCCGAGAAAACGCATTATTCGGGTTTTCATCCCACGTTTCCTCCTTTTTTTCTATAAATAATATTCTTTCTTTTAAATTCTCTTTGCATGTATTCCTTTTCTAAGGCTACTTGATCTTGTATGTTATCTCCTTCGTCTCTCTGAGTCATTATAACTTCGATCTTTTCGTTCAATTACGTGTTCTCTTCATAACCTCCTTATTGCTCTGTATCAATATTGAGCTCTTTTAATGGCATATTTTTCTTTTTAATATGAATGTTTCTTCTATGTTTATCGTTATACGTTTCAACAATTTTCATTGCTTCATTAACATTATTTTCATACTCCTCTCTTGAGGTACTTTCATAAGTAATATTTTCTTCGTCGTAATACTCCCTTTTATCCCCAACTTTGGGATTTCTCCAATAGAAAGCATCATTCTTTCTATTATTTTTAACATCATTAAATACTTCTTTTTTATTCAATACATAATATTTATTTTCATCATGGTGAGGGATTCCTCTTTCCTCTTCACCTTCAACAATATATATTTCTTTAAATTTACGACTACCCTTCTTTGGATTTACAACATTATTTTTACTTATAAAAATTTCTCCTTGTTTCTATAAATCTTTATTTTCTCTTTTGCACAAATCTTTATTCTCATGATCATTGGAACATTTATTTTTCATTTTATACTCAGAACTGCCATAATAATTTACATAGTCCACGTCATTATACAGTTCATCTTGATTCTCAGAGATAACTTTATTAATATTTTTCTCAGCTTCTTATTTAATAACTAATTCATTCGTTTTAAATTTTTCATTTTTTTCGAATAACTTTTTTTTTAACGTACTTTTATTAATATAATCCTTGTAGCCTTCAATATTATTTCCATACACAACATTTATTTTATTTTTTTCTGTATTCTTCTCTTCAACTACTTCATTTATTTTTATATAATTCACATAATTCTCATCCTTCAATAATTTTTTTGCATTATTAAAAATAACTTTACGGACATGCCCTTCATTGGCCTCGTCCTTCTTTCTATATATCATATCTCCTTTATTTTGTTCAATAATTTCATCGTTTTCATTAAATACTTCATTTATTATTATATTATTTTCATTTTTATTTTTCTTTAATAACTCATTTTCATTTTTCAATATAACATCATTGGCGTGCCTGTCATTGGCTCTACCTTTCTTTATATCAACAATATCTTTTTCTATATTTTCATCATTCTCATACAATTCATCATTTATTTTTCTATAATTCGCATTATTACCTTTTTTCAATACTTCTTTTTCATCATTTAATATAACATCATTGGCTTTGCCCTTCTTTATATCAACAATATTTTCCTCATTTTCATAAAATATATCATTTATTTTTATATGATTCACATATTTACCTCTTTTCAATAATTCATTTTTATCAATTAAAATAACGTCATTGGCATGCCCATCCTTGGCTTTGCCATTTACGCAATTATTAGTTTCTTCTTTTTCATCATAACATAATTCTTGAATATCTACCGCATTTTTCTTCCTATTTTCATTTTCTTCTATAGGCCAGTCAATAGACCGAAAAAAAATCTTATTTTGCCAAAATTAATAACCGGCAACGACCTATGCGATCATTCAAAAGATAGTCCGTAGATGTTTACTTATATGTTTTGGACTAGCAACTATGATTTATTAATTAGTTATTAACAAATTAGTGCAAAAAAACGCGTTTTTTTTTTGTTTTTTGCTAATAAAACGAAAACTATTTGACAAATCATTATGGTGTTAATAAGAAAGTTGTAGAGAATTAAATTATCAACAAAACGAGAGGTCAAACGACCCGATCCGTTTATTAAAACCGAAAAAACTTTGAAAAAACCGGAAAATTTTTCATTTTTAAAAAAAATTCATAACTCTGTTGTTTATGAATATTAAGAGCTGAAATTTGGCAGAGTAGTAGATAATAATATCTACTTTTAACATGCCAAAGGCAGGTACTACCGGATAGTTAGTTTCTGCGCAATTGCAATTTTTTTTTTTTTTTTGGTATTCTTCCCTTCTTGATATTACCGATTGAGAACGTCGTACATACATTTTTAAAACGGTTTTGAAAACTAGGAACAATATACTATTAAACGTATATTTTAAGTTTTCATTAAAATTGTGTAAAAAGGGTGAAATATGCACTCGTACATCGACGTAAACGGTCGAGCGCGCGGTACACAGCAAAAAGTAGGAATGGAGGAGAAAGGATATATATAGATATACCAGCTTTTAACTGGCTTGTTTTTGGCGATTAATGCACTTATATTAAAGTGTTTTTTTTTAATTGGGGTATTTTTTACCGAGGAATCTGATATCCTATTCATATTTCACGAATAATGGAATCTAAAGGTATTTTCAGATTACAGAGTTATATATATCCTTTCTCCTCCATCCCTACTTTTTGCTGTGTACCGCGCGCTCGACCGTTTACGTTGATGTTCGAGTGCATATTTCACCCTTTTTACACAATTTTAATGAAAACTTAAAATATACGTTTAATAGTATATTGTTCCTAGTTTTCAAAACCGTTTTAAAAATGTATGTACGACGTTCTCAATCGGTAATATCAAGGAGGGAAGAACACCAAAAAAAAATTGCAATTGCGCAGAAACTAATAATCCGATAGTACCTGCCTCTGGCATGTTAAAAGAAGATATAATTATCTACTACTGTGCCAAATTTCAGCTCTTAATATTCATAAACAACAGAGTTATGAATTTTTTTTAAAAATGAAAAATTTTCCGGTTTTTTCAAAGTTTTTTCGGTTTTAATAAACGGATCGGGTCGTTTGACCTCTCGTTTTGTTGATAATTTAATTCTCTACAACTTTCTTATTAACACCATAATGATTTGTCAAATAGTTTTCGTTTTATTAGCAAAAAACAAAAAAAAAAAACGCGTTTTTTTGCACTAATTTGTTAATAACTAATTAATAAATCATAGTTGCTAGTCCAAAACATATAAGTAAACATCTACGGACTATCTTTTGAATGATTGCATAGGTCGTTGCCGGTTATTAATTTTGGCAAAACAATACCCTATTTTGACTGGCCTACTAATGTATTATCTCGTTTTATTTTAGCAACCCTCATTAATTTCTTGTTCATTTCTTTATTTGTCTTCGGTTTCTTTATCATGATTATCTCGTCATTAAACTTGCTCTTCTCTTTCCTCCTTTTCTGGGTTCGTTTCTGATACTTGACTTCGCTGGTATCTTATCGTTTTTCTCACTTACTTCTTTCTGACTTTTATTTATTTTTTCTTTCATCGTTTCTATGAATGAATTTATTTTATTTAATTCTTTATTTAATATTAGGTCACTTTTCTTGTTTTGACTTAAACTTAGTTGATTTAATTTTCTGTTTAGCTTTTGAATGTCATGGATGATATTAATTGAGTCTCGCGATTCTTTGATCCTCGAAACGGATGCTTTTTGCTTACATCTTTCTTTAAATTCTTCTTGTATACGATCACCGCTTTCTGAAACGCTTTCTTGTTTCTCCAAATAAAATTCGTTATAACTGGCATTTATATTTTTACCCGTAGTTTCTATATCTTCAATAGTTGATAAGAATCTATCATATTCTTCTTCTTCCTCCGTTGTAAAATCTACTCCTTGGTTTTCTTTGCGTTTTTCAGTTTTTTGTTCATGGCTCTTATTCCTAGCAAACGTAAAATATTCCGTGACATAGTCGGGCGCGTGCCAGCCGTTATCTCTCTCTCCGTGTCTTCTTGAGGGAGATTCAGAAATAGGAATATTTTTGCCATTGAAATGCGGAATGACATCAAGGGCATCCTTTAAGGATAACCCACGAATTTGCAATCGTGCCATTTTTATTGCGTTATCTTGCGAATTGAGTAAACTATTATTTTCTGTCTTTTTATTTTCGTAATTATAAAAATAATCTTTATGATTAGAAATTTGATTTGTTTCTTTATTTGCGGAGGCAAAAGATGTTGTGTTCTCTAAATTTGCAAGTCCCTTTTTTCCGTCTGCTTTTATTATGGTAGGCGCAACTACCGAGTTACAAGAACTGTTCTCTTCTTTCTTTAACTCGTTATTCTTATTTTCCACAAAAGAATCTTGTTCGTTTTCCACAAACTTCTGTATCTTCTCCTTTACTAAGTTAAAAATTTTGAAAAATCCAAATTCTTTATTTATACTTTTGTTTAATTCCTCGATATGTTCGGGGCTTTTAAAATAATTATTAATTACTTCGTCTTTAAAACTCATGTTCAAGTGTTCTTTAATGTGTTCCACCGCGACTTTCGGAGGTAAATTTGATAAATCTCTCTTTTCAAATATCGTCGTTAATCGAAAACTAGGTTTGGTGCTTAAGGATGTGCTACAGCCTATTGCTAAAGACGAAGTGTTAAGTGTTTTATTCAAAAGTTTTAATGGCGCGGGTCTAAGATTTATTCTTTTATAATTAACAGGAATATTTTCTTTAGTTCTATTTCTACTACCTAGTTCCCTTTCGTCCTCACTACTATCTGATTCACTTACTTTATCCCTATATTCCCTAAATCCTGAACTCGACGCTTTATATACGTCCTGCCTTGATTTAAACCTCTCTAATTCTCCTACCTCTAAATTATTTCTCTGTAAGAAAACAGTCAAGTCTTTTTTGATCGTAAGATATTCTTCAATCTTTTTATCTACTTCGCGCGGGTGCTTTGACGCTTTCACTACTTCAGTGATTTCTGCGTTTTTATTTTTTAAGTGTTCAATTAAAGTCTTTGCAAATATATTTTCCTCATACATGTCACCAGAAACGCCGCTCCTATCGCTCATTTCGTATTTGAATTCTTTGCGATCAACAAAGTAATTTATCAACGAATCCGCGAATTCACTTAGCTTTGTTCGCATCCATAATTGATATTTAATAAAAATTCTTAAAATTATTTCTGCCATCAATATAAGATTTTCGTGCAAGCATATATAGAGATACCATGCGAATAATTCTACTACTATTCCATCATTGGCAAATTTACCTCTTTCCAACCTTAAATGTTTTACATATCCATTTTTTTTGCAATTTCAAAACAACAATTCATTCTTAGAGCAGTGTCATAGGGACGATGTATTCAATAAAAAAAAATTGTGGGCATTTAAAATATTTAAAAAGAGTTCTTTTATCTGTTTTATATACAACAAAGATTTGTAATGCTGAAGCTTATTAAAGACTCTATTGATAGGGACGTGGCGGAACTTATTTCATCGTACTAAAATTTAAGTTATAATCGAAGATAGAAGCAGGGTTGCAAATATTTAAATCATTTTGAGCTTTAAATAAATTTTAATTCACAAATCCTTTTTGAATTCGTAAGTTTTATTTAATTAACAAATCCTTTTAAATTAATAATCAAAAATATTTTAATTAACAAATCAAAATCTAATCGTGAATTGAAAAGGCTTTAATTAAAAAATCAAAAGGAATTCTTAATTAGATAAATTTCAATTAAGAAATCAAAATATAATCGTGAATTGAAAGGGCTTTAAGAGGAGGTCACGTATCTCTGTCCTTTTCTAATCAAAGAAATGATTTTTTTACAAAAACTAATATTTTTATCAAAAATGAAGAGAAAGCCGCATCTTGCACCAAAAAAGCAATATTTTCTTTGATAAGAAAAAATTAATTTTATTGCTTCGTTTTCAAGAAAACCTTGAAAAACCAAATTGTCCACACTAACCTCTATGATTTAAGTTTTTCAAGGTTTTCTTGAAAACGAAGCAATTAAATTAATTCTTTCTTATCAAAGAAAATATTGCTTTTTTTATTACGAGATGCGGCTTTCTCTTCATTTTTTGATAAAGTTATTAGTTTCTGTAAAAAACTCAATTTTTTTATTAGAAAAGGACAGAGATACGTGACCTCCTCTTAATTACAAAATCA
Organism: Anastatus disparis; assembly: GCA_017163975.1. Classification (NCBI taxonomy): domain Eukaryota; kingdom Metazoa; phylum Arthropoda; class Insecta; order Hymenoptera; family Eupelmidae; genus Anastatus; species Anastatus disparis. The sequence continues at coordinate 2,548,220 of JAFFSR010000286.1, read as the reverse complement.
AAAGGAATTCCTAATTAAATAAATTTCAATTAAGAAATCAAAATTTAATCGTGAATTGAAAGGGCTTTAATTCCAAAATCAAAAGGAATCCTTAATTAAATAAATTTTAATTAAGAAATCAAAATGTAATCGTGAATTGAAAGGGCTTTAATTCCAAAATCAAAAGGAATTCTTAATTAAATGAATTTCAATTAAGAAATCAAAATTTAATCGTGAATTGAAAGGGCTTTAATTCCAAAATCAAAAAGAATCTTTAATTAAATAAATTTCAATGAGGAAATCAAAATGTAATCGTGAATTGAAAGAACGTCAGTTATGATTATGATTTGTGAATTCGAGGGCTTTAATGCAAAATTCCACAATTCCTTTTTAATTAAACGTACTAAGGAATTTTTATCATATATATGTATATAGAAAAACATATGTGGACGCGCACATACATACGCACCTAGGCTCATATATATGCAACATTTCATGTCGACCCACACGCACACATACGGACAAGTTGATATATATATACATGGTGCGTTTCATGTCAACTTGCACCCGTTGACCCGTATATATTTTGGTTTATATATATGTATATATATATATACATACATACATACATGGGATATTTCATGTCGGTTAGTACGTACTCATAAGTACAGGTTTTCTTTATATGTGGTACATTTCATGACAACACGCACACACCCATTCGTGTACCTTTAGATTTATATA